>JAPQRQ010000001.1:21486432-21509000 GCA_037367365.1 Apogon talboti
ACACACACACACACACACACACACACACACCTTTTTAACAGGTAGGAGCTTGCTTTGACATAACTGATAAAACACACCCATTAGTTTGGGGTTTGTGTATGCGTGTCCTTCCTGTAACTCTAGATCATTTCCAAACCCTGGTGCCTGTTTGTTCATGACAAACAGCATGTGAATTTTTTATGGATTACCTGTTAAAGGTTTTGAAACATTTACACCATCAACGTGTCATCTAATTGTCACTGAGGTAACCCAAAGAATAGTGATGACATAAAACGGAACGAGTGCTTTCAATGATCTGGAATCAGCAAATTCATAAAATTATTACGAATTTTGTTTTAATCAGGTAATGGTGTAATTTCTTAAACACTAGAGACAATACCCATGTTTCTAAAAACATATTTTATGTCCATTTCGAAGTAGAAAAGGTTGTTGTAAAACAGCACAGCTTGAAAAGAAAATATACTTACGTTCATACATGATTTTACTCTTCATACAATCTTCATACTTTTCTTCTTCCCACTCCTTTTCCAGCAATACATATTGAATCATTTTGTTATTACTAGTGTAACATGATAATTGCTATATTGTCTTGATTACCTCTATTTATTAATTTAATTGCTTTGCTATTAGTTCCTTGTACACACAAAAGTTTAGTTTTTTTCTTCTGCTTGAAAACAAACAATATATAAATGCACTGCAGCAAAATGAAAAACCCAGGTCCAGTGTAAATGATCTTTTCTAACCTGTGTTATGTTGAGATGGGAAAATGGATTCAAGCAGTAGCACTGGCATCAAGAACAAGAGACAGTTCTAGATCCATGCAATTTTGGAGACACAGGTCATGGTGAGTTCCAGAAGTTACAGATAAATCACAGTGGCTTTGGGCAAAATTTTCAGATGACTGTGGAATAGTTTGAGGTTTGCTTAAATTGCCTGTTGCTAACCATGATGCTGCTGTTTCCTCTGGGACAAGGACCTCTTTGATCTAATGTATATTTCAGCACACAAAAATCCACACAAATTGATTCTGAATATTTTTTTCCATGCACACAATATATTAAGTAAAAGTTAAGTTAAGTTCACTAATATTAATGCCTGTAGGGAAATACATTTTATGCCCCAGAAGGCATCCATTAGGACCAAAACCTGGGAATCAACTCCAGGTCTAAACTGGTACTGAGGACAACAGCGCTGATAGGTGATTTAACCTGTCAGACATGGTTTTTCTTGGTTTTTTTCTACTTTTGATTTTTAATTTCACTCTCATTAATTGTTGCTGGAATTTATGTTTGGAGTGAAAAATCTTTTAATGTACTTCATGGGAGATAGAAACACCTTATCTCAATATTTTTGATGAGGTAAAAATTCAACTCATTGGTTATCAGCCATTTCTCACTATCCTCCCTTTATATACCCATAAAGTGATACAACATGGCTGCAACAGCAGGTAGTGTGCAGTGATGAGGATGTTGACTATTCTTTACTTACATTAAAAAAAAAAAAAAAACTGTAACAAAATATTCTTCTCCTTCAGTGTATCTTAACTGTACTCTGTAACAAAATATTCTTCACCTTCAGTGTATCTTAACATAGCCTATACTGTTCCATTCTTTTGACACTATGCAGCCTGGGGTATTAATTCCAAAGCAGTTGATGAAAACATGTCTAATGAGCACTTTTTCCTGTTTTGCAACATTTTCAAAGTTTGCCTCATAGCGGTCTGCTAACAGGGTTAATAATAGATTTTTTTAACTGTCTGCTCACCTGTCCAATGTGTCGGTGTGGTGATGGGTGACCCTGTCTGCGAAGCTGCTGCGACTGGAGGATGAGAGCAGCGCTGTCGTCTGTCTTGCTGGGTTCCCGAAGATCCAGCATGCTCTGGGAAAAGCGAGCCATCATGTTGATCCCATCGTGCCGATTCCCGTGGCCTGACCCTAGTATGACTCCATTAATCAGTGGGTCTTTCTGCTCTGGCTGTGCATCATAAAACTCCTCCTCTGACGCTGTGGAGTTGCTCGACGGGTCGTCGTTGACCGCCCGGTCACAGTTGACCTTGGTGCTGTCTTGGCTGCCATCCTCGTTACTCCCAGAGTCCTCAGCGTTCGCCTTTGATTTGATACGACTGCGACCTATCCTTACATCTTCTGGGGTTTTCATTTCAGCTGGTTCATCCACTTGGTCCATTTTTATCAGAGTGACCTGAGCTTCACTTGACTTCTCTGAGAGGGAGGGGTCTATTACCAACTGTAAAGTGCGCCGTTTAGGAATGGGAGGCGCTATGTTTTGTGATTCTGTAGTTTGTCTGGTATTGTCTGTAGGCTGTGGAGTTTCAGTAATGTTGGACTGTGGTGTGGGGGTTTGTGTGTTTGGTTTGTGTATGTCCTCTGTTAAAGGTATAGCGGGCTGCTGAGGGGGGGCTCTGGAATCTGTTGTATCAGTGTGGTCTGTATTTGCAGCTGTGTGTTTTTTCTCCTTGGACTGTTTTTTGGTTGGACTCGCAGCCTTTGTAGGGGCCTCTGTGCTTGGATTTCCTGAGGGGGGGTTGGCTTTTCCCGCTTCATTTGCAACAGGAGTTGAAGCAGGTTCCTCATGTTGAGCTGGTACAGTCAGTGGTGCGCGGAAGCGTATAGCTTGACTGACCTCAAACCTCTCTGACCTCTGTAGGTGAACCTTATGGGCTCGCGTTTCATCCCTGATGTTTATGAAGCCAATCACATCACTAGGCGGGTCTGGCTCGGGCCATGTGGGCAGATACGGAATCAAGTATGCACGCTCTAGACCGACCAGTCCTGGGTGTATAGGTGGCTCCTCTGTAATCTTATGACGCTTTTTCAAAATCATGCCTGGGGGATTCTGGGTGTTTGAGTTTTTGTTGCTGGAATTCTGGTCAGAGGACGACGGGCTTAACTGGGTTCCTGTAGCAACCAGGGCGTACTTGGGATTGATGAGCTTCCGAGCCACCGAAGCTGGGACTGGAGTAGGAGCTGTGTGAGGGACCGGCTCGGGGAGCGGTTCATCCGCCATTGAGACTTTGTTGAGAGACACGCCTCTGGACAAGAGGTAAAGCTCCCGAAATTGTAGATCAAAAGTCTCCACTGCCTGTCCTGTGATCGCAGTGATGAGGTTACGGTCGAAACGAGAGGATGACCAGGTGAAGCTGAAACAACACAAATAAGCACACATTAATTCACACCAATGATTCCTCTATTAAATGCTATCATTTAAAGAGCATCATTTCTACCACTAACCAAAAGAAAAACAAAAGACAGTTTGACGTCCTGGAGCAGCATTGACTTTATCCGATATGATTCACGCTAAAAGGTGGAAGATAAAGGTTTATTCACATTACAGTTTGTGACATATGTTCATGTTGTGAGTTCACTGTGGTGAAACAGCCACAAGTGGTGTCACCACAACTAAGATTAAATCCCCATTTAGCATTAGATGAGTTGCTGATGATAAGTTTGGATGAGTTCATCTGGCTGCGCTTTTAAAAACATTTCTGTAATCTGTCCTCACAGGTTATTGCAAAGTCTCCATGACCCAGTTCCTTGTGAGAAAAGATTAAACATTATACAGACATTTGTCATCTCAAGTCAAGCATCACATTATGCTCTTTGATCATGACTTGTATATCCTTCCTTGACTTGGAGAAAGAAGTCACATATGTAAGAATATGTGGATAGTTTATTAAATAAGTCACTCTATAATACAGTAAGAGCTAAGTAAAAATGGAGGAGCAAATACATGTTTCACTCCTCACACAACTTTCAATAGTGCACAGTTTTTGTGTAAAATGTGAATTGCTCACAGTGAAGTATATAGCTGCAACAGCACAGATATTCTGGTTGAATAAACCGATAGCTATGGTTACTTTTCTTCAATCAGACTGAAATCATTCATAATCAAGATTCCTACTGAACTGTTTACATGGATGCAAAATAATGTGGTCTGATAAGGTGTGTTTACAGGCCCCAAAGTATTTAATGAGAACAACCAAGTAGAGCTTTGTGGATATCTGTGAAAGTGGCTCCACTGGCCATGTGTAATCGGCCAGAAACATAACAAAGGATGTTTTTTTTTTTTTTTTTTAAATCAGTGGTTCAGTGAATTCTGGCTGTGTTCATCTTTTTAAACTCCTGTTTTGCTTGAATGACTTGTTGTTTGGAGCCTTTCTGTCATCAAGGCGTCCAAGAATCCTTGAATATTTTACAGTCTCGAACAAAAAATGTTGTAAAAACCACAGACCAGTCTTGTCTTCTGTCCCTCCCAGAAACTTGTCCCATTGCCAGATGATACCCCCACACGAATGAACAGAAAGAATATACAGTATTTATCCCAACTAGAGAGAAACAGTCAGATGAAGTGTTGACTGGGTTTATACCACAACACATAACCCAACTGATAATTCCTTTTAAATCAGGCTATTCTCTTGGACATATGACACATTTTTATTCTTTACTGTATTGTATTATATTGTATTTATTATTAATTTATATAATTTAGTGAAATATTATGGTTCATGTAAACGCACCTAGTGACAGTCAATAATAATCAACACGTATCTAATCTGACATATAGTTGGTGGGTTTGCCCAGTTTCAGGTCCACAATCCCAGTAAATCTACAAAAGGGTTTGTCTCCTTTCTGTACCCACCTGGCCCACTTTCATAGACTTACTCAGAAATAGTTGAATATTTGATTCCCAGAAGGATCCACCTTAGGATGCCATATATTGATATTCTACAACTATCCAAACCTCCAGATGCTGCTACAGCTGCAGCTGAACCCACCCCCATTTGACATCACCTTGCACCAGCAATATTTCCTAAAAATCACATCAAAGCTCTTATGCAATTTTATCAACTTATATATCATTCATGCATATAATATTTAAATAGTACCTTTAATACGTATCCAGCTCCATATAATGACCAGACATGACCTTTGACCTGAACTCATTTGAATATCATATTGGAAAATACAGCAATTAGGTTTGACTTCAAATCTAAAATAACATTTTTGCCCACCTTGAAGATTCTGTTGGTTAAAATATGTTAAACACGCTATATTTATACATAAAATATATCAAGCTTTAGAATCTACGAGGAGGGCAAGATGTTAAATTTTAAGGCAAACTAAGAAGGTTTAAAAATTATACATGACATGCAGAAGTGAATGGAACATCCCAACTGATCACCTAAACATGTCTTGGAAATATGAAAAGAATATAGTTTTGTTGCTTCATAACTGTAACACCTACTTTTTGTTACCATACATGGTCTTATTTCTTAGTATTACAGACATTATCACGCTAAAAAAGGATCTATTTTGGAGATGTTTGATATTTCCGAGTCATGCATCACTGAACATAGTCCAAAATGATTTTCTAGACATAATTATACATTTTACTGAGCCAGACGCAACTATTTTTAAAATAAATCCAAAGTGGGCCAACAGATAGGATACCAGAACATGTCCTTTACATGAGTTATCAGGCTTTTATTGGGAACTGAAAGTTTACATGCAACAGCAATGCTGCAGTGACTCTCTAGGGGTTAAATGTTTGTTGAAAAATGAGGTAGTCCCAGTGGAGCAGGCTTCAGTTTCTATTGTTACTAGTGTTTTTTTGATACCTCTACTCAGGCAAATACACAATACGCAAACTACACAGAGAAAGGCACTGTGCACATGCATAATGGGCCTTGCATTCTTTTAGATGTCAGAGGAACCATATCATACCACAACAGATACAGACAGAGAACACACTGCTCACCTGTAGGAGCCAGAGATGGCTTTGTCTCCGTCCACTAGGAGGAACTTCTGGCTCAGTGATCCACGTACTCTCTGTGCTGACCGTGTGAAAAACTCCACCCCCCCACAGCAGCGCACACGCAGATTCTGCACAAACATGCAGGGATAATGCTAATGTAAAGAGAGGCTCTCGGAGGTTTAATACTGACAAGAGGAAGGATTGTCCCGGACAAAAATAAATAGGCAGACAGAAAAGAATTACCTTCACAGAACAATGTGCCTCTGTTAATACCACCATACCTCATGCTTGCTGATTTTACAGGTTAGAGCATGGACTGTATCTGTAGTATGTATGTGCATGCTTTTATGGCACACCCTGTGTTGTTTGTCTTTGGCCCTGTGATAAGGGCGTGGTTGCAGGCAGAGCGTTACCTCGTAAGTAAATGTTCTGTGCGAAATCTCACAAGAGACACTAGCCATAGAAGTCGTAAATGTTCATAATGAAAGTGGGAGATAAGACGCGTTTGATGAGAAGCGGTCTAGTGGTTATAGCTAGGAGGAGGAAGAGAGAAAACATATTACAGAAAGTGAGTTATGTGACACGAAAGTGAAAGTCGTTAAAGTAATTAGGAAAACCCCTCACCAAACACTACATATTTTCTGTTACTGCCTTAGCCAGTTCAACTTGGTGAGTAAAAGGAATAACAAGGACATTCAGCCGATGGCAGTCAACTAGCTGCTGCATGTATATTCCCCAGTCCTGCAGGGACAAACCTGTTCAAGTTACATCAATCATGTACCTTCCTTTGAAATGTTATCCTTTTATTAACACTATATCTGTATTATTATTGCAAAGGTGTCAATACTAAGATATTATTTGTCAGTGCGTGCCAGACCTTTTCCTGTTATTCTGTACTTACCGTGAGTAGCTGCTCTAACTAGTTCATCTTTCAGTTTATCAAAACATCATCTGGGTGTGTGTCTGCGTAGCTGCATACCTTTAGATGGCCACGATGCATATCAGCTCGGCCACACATGGAAAGAAAGCAAGGGACGGCAGCCGTGTCGATGATGATGTACACAGGAACTTTGCGTTTGTAGGCTGCATCCAGCAGGTCCCGAAAGATGTCCACATCAGTAAAAGCATCCATGACCACGGCTATCACCTACACACAGACAGACAGATGCACAAACACACAGAGGAAACCACAATTGGTTTTAGTGTTTCCTGGTCTGGGAGGGAGAGACCGATACGAGCTATCCTTATCAACGATACACAAACCACTCAAATCTCAGAGGAATCACATCATTTAAGAAAAGAGCACAGTAAGTCAGAGAATGTTGTGACCATAAAGAACTGAAGAAGATTCACTGTAAGCAGATAACGTTCCTTTGAGTTACTGCAAGAAACTGAGTGATTTGCATGATGACGATAGTGTGTAGACTGTGACTTCCCTGTATTCTGCACACAACACTGTCTATTCAGTCTGAAGCTGCAGAAGAAGTACAACCCTGAGATCATCAGGGGTTTAAAGATGTTTATGACATTTCTAGACACTGCACTTAGTTAAAATCAGAAAACTAGACCACATAGGAGGTAATAAAAATAACAAGGAGAGCAATTATGTATATACTGATGATTAATATTGTGCTGACGTTTACACACTTAACTACCTTCACTAAAGTACTCTAATTAAAAGTAAACTGGAGGTACTTGTGTTTGACTTAAGTATTTCCATTTTAGGCAACTTTTAACTTCTACTTCAGTCAATAATTCTACTGATTAACTGAATATTTGTGATAAACTGAATGTTCCTTTCACAGGTTGGGAAAATGAATATCCTTTAAGATACATAAATGTTTTAAACCACTCTTGGATTAACTGCAAAATGCATTATCACAAAGCTTAAAAAGACGTGTTTTTCAAATTTTTCAGCGATACATGGTCCTCACAAGACAGAGGAACCACAAACACATGACGAGTGAAGTGTTTTCACAGTGCGCTATTTATACTTTTCCTTAAAGTCAAGAATCTGGATAGTTTTTCGTTAGTGTCATTTAGAATTGTTTAATTGTTATCAAGTAAAGACAGACAAGGTGCATGTGCCAGGATTTATGTATGTGGGACGCAAATGTGAAACAGAGCGTTGGTATGTAACGCATTTGGTGACGTCAGAGCGTTTTCTTTCCACACTTGTGTCAAGATGAGACTTGTTTCATTAAAAGTTTGTTGTGAGCATGTGTAAGTCTAGCACACTGGAGAGAAAAGAGGAAAAGGGAAGTAGGTCTGTGACACAGGCAAAGGCAAATAATAAACTTAAAGTGGAGATAGGATTAGATGATGACTAAACAGGAGCAGTGATTGAGAGTAAGATGAGGTCTGTATGTAAAATTTGGCAGACAAGATGTGAATGGGTTTCCTTTATTTATGTTGAACAGATATGAACAAAAATATCCTAAAGCCTAAGCAGTGTAGGTTAAATATTCAACGCCACGTCTGCAAGGCCAAGATAGTATAAAGGTGTTGACGGTAAGAAGTAGTCACATGTGTAATTTTATCCTTTAACGAAAAGTGTGACCATCCTTCAGTTTATCATAGATATTAAAAATCACTATACAGTATTTGAAAATAAATAGTTTTCACTGAACAAGAGGGGGATGAAAAATGTAATCTGAAAAGTAACTAAGACAGTTAGACAAATGTAGAGGAGTAAAGAGGACGGCATCTGTGTCTGAGATGTAGAGGAGTAGAAGTAAAAATATAAAGTGGCAAAAAAGATGGAAATGACCACTGAAGGAAAAGAAGTTCCCTGTACTTAACATTAGTACTGAAGTAAACTGTACTTAGTACTACTTAGTTACATTCTACTACAGCACAAAGGACCTGTCCCCACAATAATATCACCTTACACTAAAAACAAACAGACTCAAGCACAGTTTTTACTCACAAGTGGTTAAATGTCCCCCAGCACTGACCAACCACCACCCCCAGTCTAATGGACAGTCAGTACTACTTACCCTTCCTCAGTGGAATTATATCACCTTACCTTGTGCCCTCCCCCCTACACTGCCTGTATATATCCTTATTTGTTGTATATATTTCTCATCTGCTGGATAGTTAGCCTTTTGGATATTTCAGTAGTTTTTGTAGTACTTTGGTAGTATATGTATATTCAATATTTTATCTTGTAGCTTTCCTACAATGTGATATCTTTTATACAGTCCTTATTTGTACTAATTGTTTTTGCTGCTAAATAGAACAGAGCTGCGAAAACTATATTCATAGTTCCTGTGACACTGACAGTGAAGTTCTATTCTATTCTATTCTATTCTATTCTATTCTATATTTCCAGTTCTTCATATGTGTGTTTCTAACAGTCTTATATCTTATACCATGGTCTTACCCTCTGGGCTGATGCTATGCATTTCCGCACCACCTCCTTGATATGCGTCTGACCCTCCGCTGGAGGTTGCGTGTACACGGTCACGCGTGTGACCCCACGATATGATACCGCATCTGGCCAGCCCAGGTCCAGTTCGGCCACTGAGAATTCGGAGCGGTCCGGCCAGTACTGGAGTGACACCTCTCCGTCCCCCGCCTCCTCCCCGGAGCCCGGGGTGGTGTTCCCCGGAGCCAGGCCAGAGGTCGGGGTCTCCGGTTTCTGGTGGTGCTCGTGTCCCGGT
Source organism: Apogon talboti (assembly GCA_037367365.1). NCBI lineage: Eukaryota > Metazoa > Chordata > Actinopteri > Kurtiformes > Apogonidae > Apogon > Apogon talboti. The sequence goes on from JAPQRQ010000001.1 coordinate 21,495,870, forward strand.
CGGTAGGCCTCCGCTGTCCGCTCGATCCACTCCAACTCCGGGTCCGAGAGGAACTCCCGGACGCTGTGCTTTTGGAGGTATTCGGTGAAGGCGTCCCGGCCCCGGGTGATGAGGGCCTCCAGGCACAGCCTCTGGTCCTCACTGTAGAAGAACTCCGGTTTACTCTCACTCACCCGCAGGTTGACGTGGTGATCATCCAGACACTGCACCTGGGACAACGCCATGACCAAAACACAGCGGTACCTAAAGAGTTAAACACAGGAACCACTTTGACCCACTTTCGATGGTCGGTCCAGAGGGTCTAAACCTCCACGGACTGGTCTGCGTGGAGTGGGCCCATAGTGTGTCCGCGTGACTGGGGTCGTGTAAACAGATCCCGGCAGTGGGGAGGGTGTTCATCTGAGGTAAATAAACCGCTAAGACAGTTCCTCAAACCGGGCTCCGGATCAACACTGAGCTCATATTTCCCTTCACACACCAACCTCAGGTGTTTCCGAACAAAGCACCCCGCCCTGGCCACGCCCTCCACCTGACAGGGCCGGGGACCTGCAGGGACGGGCCCGGTTCAGCTGCAGCCGCCGCGGAGCCCGGCGGACACGGGGGCAGGCTGGATGAGTGTCTGGGTGTCTGCCGGTGACTCAGGCTGAAGCGGAACACATACTTGAGAAAAGAAACAAGTCATTAATCCTCCCTTAAAACGTGTTGAAACTGACTGTGACTAAGACGCTGACGAGACACTTCTGCGGGTCTTTGTCGGAGCCACAGCTGCTCAGACGGGACTTGTTGATTTCCCCGAAAGACTAAAACTCCACAAGTGTATTTACGTGGCGTGTGGTAGTCTCAGCCTCCACTCGATCCGGTTCCACGGGTCCAGTTTACAGTCCTCCCTCTAAGACCGAAGGTTCGTGGAGGTCTAGCGGACGGAGCGGCGGACTTACCGGTGCCTCTGACCCTGGAATTCGGCAACGGAAGCTCGATTACCGGGGGCTGGAAGGCGGGGTGTCGTTTAGGAAAGGGAGGATTTAACTCCACCCTCTGACCGGACATCAGGGAGAGAAACACGGCTTTAGCTCCCCAGATAACACCAACCACCAGAAAGAAGAACAAAAACTCACATGTTAAACTGTAATATGATATTTGACAGACTACGATTATACACACACACACACAAACACACACACATACACAACTTATTTCACAACATTTTACTCAAAGTTATTTTACAGGGAGAGAACAAAAAACCATCATGTTAAAATAATCCTTACAATAATCATGTTATTCTTTACTCTTTGTATCGTCTTAAAAACAGCCATCTCATGTTATTTATTTGTAAAGCTGCCCTTAGACCACTCCATTTTTATTTTCCATTTAGTAAATACAGTCCATTAAACTACATCCCCCATGGAGATCTTAAAGTTTCATCATCTGACGTTTGATGATTTTGTAGTTCCTTATAATTCCTTGTATATTGTTTTACTTTGGCCTGCAGACTACGGTGATTTGGTTTTGATTTAGTGATTTATTCCGAACATGCAATGAAAGTTAACATATATGTGAGCAAGTGAAACAGAAATAATAGTACAAGTCAACAATGAAGACAATCTTAGAGAAAAAAAAAACAGCACAATAGATTCATTTACATGCCCAAAAAGCGGTGGGAAGAAGTGCAACTTAACTTAACGTTCATGTGAGTGATTCTTATAATAAGTCTCAGACATTCTGTTCTCAACGAGACCACCTGATTAAATCAAATTTAAATAACATTAAAATCATCTGCAGATACTTGGTAACATGGCAGGATTCCTGATCACGAGTGTGTTCATTAAAAGTTTGCTGGTTAATATATAATATCTAAACACTGGTTCATTTAACATTAAAAGTAGGTCAAGTTGAGCGTTACCTACATAGTGATTCACCAAACAGTCTCTGCATGTCAGAACCTTCAGCGTTTGACTAAAATATGTCAGTCAGGTGATCTAATCTAATCTTAACACTCTAAGAGATCGTTTCTAGTGACAGCATCACTCCAATGAGGCCAAACAGCGATAACAACAGTATTGAGGGTATTGACTTTCCTTTTCTCTCAGAGTCTAAGGTGTCACAGTAGAGTGTATCATGTTACAGAGGAGGGAGGTATTTCATATGCATGTGTTCATAGTTGTGTCCAGGCTATCATGTGTTTCTATGCTCTCGTGTGCATTTAAAGCACATTTACACTCCTGTTGTGTGTGAACAGGAGCTCAGATGAACAGTATCTACCACAGGTTATTATCACCGCAGGGTTCGTCTAATTATATGAACACATTACAGCTTTTAGTGTCATTTTAGATGATACTTTATACAATGTGGAGGAAGTACCTCAGTGTAAAACCACTTTTATGAGCAAAAGTCTTGCATTGGAAACCTTATCTAAACCAGGTAAAAAGATAGAAGTGTTAACAGTAAAAGCCAAAAAGAGTAAAATAACGCATTTCAGAATAATATGTACTACTGGATTATACACTGTAGCCCATAAAGTAGGAATTAATTTTTTTCTTACATATTCCTCTTTTTATTCCTATTTATACACATCAGTAATTACCTTTGATGCAATGATTACATACTGATAAGATAAGATAAGATAAGATAAGATAAGATAAGATAAGATAGGACTTTATTTGTTCCACCGTGGGGAAATTTCACAGTTAACAGCAGCAACATACAACAAGCAAGTGCAGAGAAAAAGACAGGTAGAAAAAAACACAAGTGAAAAATGAAATAGTATAATACAGAATTAGCTAATTTATGGGCAACAGTGTAAATATTGAGGCACGTGTAGATGTGTTTGTCTTCAATGTTGCAGCTGATCATTTATTTTATTGAAATTTCTAGTGATTTTCATCTCAAAATCAATTATCGGTTAATTTCTAGTTTATATTAGTGACATGATTCTGCACATTAACTAGTAACTAAATGACCTAAATGTGGAGAAGAAAGAACTGTGTTTGTAGTGGAGTAACAAAGAAGGTCAAATACACATTGTACTTAAACACAGCGCTTGATTAAATGCACATATCAACATTCTAGTTATCTTAATGTTGTCTCTATATATAATAAATTTCACATACTGCCTAAGAAGACACAGTTTTACACTCAGCTGTGTTGAAGCTGAGAACAGAATCAAATTAATGTTATAGAAAAGGATAGCCTGGTTTACACAGGTGCAGAGTAATGAAGTCAGTCACAATAGTAACAGTCAGAGACGTCATATGTCTTGTGCACTGACTGTTTGTGTACATTTCAGACTCTGTAGGATGTGTTGATCCTGAGGAGTGTGTGCGAGTGTGTGGAGCGGAGGTGGGATGTTCTAACATCGCGTTTCCCAAACTGGTCATTGAACTGATGCCAAGCGGTGAGAAATACTGCTCTCATGTCACCTGCGTTACAGTTTTGTGACGTATGGCTCTGGTGGTCACTTACTTTTGTGTGTGTGTGTTCGTCACAGGCCTCAGGGGGTTGATGATAGCTGTAATGATGGCGGCCTTGATGTCTTCGTTGACCTCCATCTTTAACAGCAGCTCCACGTTATTCACCATGGACATCTGGAAGAAGCACCGTCCGAGTGCATCAGAGAAAGAGCTGCTTCTGGTTGGCAGGTAGGACATAAAAGCGTGAGGAGAACAACCACCTGCAGGACACATCAATGTTTATGCAGTATGTGTTCACATGGTAGGACTAACCCTGAGAGACAGAGTCATGTACATGCAGTAGAGTGCATCTCAAACTTAGTAAGCTCTTATGGATTCACTTCGATGCATTTTCTCACAGCTGAAAACACGCCTGTTCTGAGCTAATGAGAAGTACATTTTTATTTATAGATGCCTGGTTCTCACAGCTCTGCAACACTACAGACGTGTGATGATCTTATAGAGTAAGATGCATTGCTGTAGATTAAAATACCAGCAGATTATGAAGTAGTTCAAATTAGATCTGTAGCGGTAAAATGGAACCAAATGTCATAAACAATAGTAAATAGTTCAACTGTTATGTAAATATGTGTATAGCCTATAGAGTTTTATTACTACCATTATTGTTATTTTATATTGTTTGTCTTTTGCTCTATCTATATGCATACATTGCACTTTATTCTATTGCTGCCTTGACCAGTGAATTTCCCCATTGTGGGATCAATGAAGTCTCATTTAATCTTATCTAATCTAGACTAAAACATGGGCAGAGACCATTTTAGCGCACAGTGACTATTCAGTGTCATAATTTTAGCACATTTTGCTGAGTATTCTCACAGTCTTAGTGCTTTCACAGAGGTACTGGGTCGCTGTGCTTCTTCCACTGCTGTGTGTGTGCATATCTAATCCAGGATCGTGACAGTGATCTTGGTGGTGGTGAGCGTGGTGTGGATCCCCATTTTACAGTCGGCTAATAGTGGCCAGCTGTACGTTTACATCCAGTCAGTGACGAGCTACCTCGCTCCACCCGTCACTGCTGTCTTCACTCTGGCGGTCTTCTGGAAGAGGACCAACGAGCAGGTAACACATGGGCGATTGAAGTTAGGACAAAAATGAATGAGTATATTTTGAACCAGTTTAGTCATGAAAAGAGAATCCTGTCAAGACTGATACTGCATGTAGTTCACAGCCCATCGAATGTCCAGGTTTATTTCATGGCCTACCCTTCTCAAACTGCAGCTGACATTCTTATTTTGTGTTTTTGCCATTACTCTGTTTGTCCTTTCCCCCACACCGTATGGGTGTAGTGTTTTATTAGTCTCACATGGGACCCAGCTGAGTGCAGACTGACTGCTGGTTGTGCCTCCACGTATGTGTGTGCAACCATTAACGTTTGCATGCATTTCTCACCCATTTTATGAAGCGTATTGTTTCTCATTTCCTGTGCAGTGTTGACTCACTGCACTTTCACTTTGCAGAAAGTTGTAGTTATTCTTTATCAGATAAGAAGCAGAAGAAGAGGTGATTACGGAGGAAAAGATTAGAGAGTGAGACAGAAGAAATAACAGAGCTGCAGTCAGAGTTTTAGTATTTGCCCAAAGATAATGCATGAGTTCAAACATGACTGCAAGTAAAAACTGGAAGATTGAATCCCTGTTTTATTAGAGCAAGGCCTGGGCGTGTCAGCTCTCTGTTGGCATTCTGTTGAAGTACTTAAATGAAGAGGATTTCCTCAGGGTTTCCACAATGCAGGGATTCTTCTCCTTGCTCTTTTATTTTAATGTTACCTTTTTCTACCTCTGAATGAGTCAGATGTGTTTACTGTGAACTCACCTAGGGTTATAAAAACTTGGCCACAGCCTCGTAAAACACTAATTTAGTGATTTGTAGGGAACGGCGTCCATTTGTCTGGCCTAAGTGAGTCCAATTTAGGTATAAAAGTTGTATTGAAATGCAAGTTACATACAGTACATGTGAATGTTTTTCCCTTAAGAGATGTTTGAAGTTTCTTTTCTAATATTTATTTTTATTCAAGAAAGGAAACACAGTATATAATGCAGTTTAGATACATAAGCTTGAATTGTTTTTCTTAGTTTAACTGATTGGATCCCACCCTTCCCACATACATACAAACTGCCATTAAACATGAACCAACATGAACCAAAAATAGAAGAAAAAAAAAAAAAAGGGGGGGGGGGGGCACAAAAAAACAAATAAGGATGTTGGATTATAAAAGACGCTGAACTTGGACATCTAAAAGAACTTGTTCGTTTAAGATCATTTGCAGCAGAGTTATACGAGGTACTTATAAATAGTCGGTGTATTTTATGTGGAGGAGATGACAGTCAGGTCTGCCCAGGTCTGGAGAAGTAAAAGCTAAGTGATGTATCAGTTTCAGTTTCAGTGCATGCTGTGTTTTGAATATTCTCATCACTTCACCCTGGTACAGACATCCATTTCTGACAAAACAATATTGCTTTTCATGAACCCTTTTGACAAAACAGTTATTTTAATCTCACAGAACAGGAGAGTTGCTGCTCTACTTCTATACTGATATGTTAGTTATTTGTGTTACGGGTTAAACAGTTTAAATTAGTTCCATTTCAAACTAGCGAATGAAATACGTGATTGAAGCTCCGGTAAACTACCAACTCGCATATTCTGTGAGGCATAATTACTGTTTTTGTAAAAGGAGTCTCCTTCTCCACATTTCCTCTTCTTCTTCTTCTTCTTCCTCTATTTAGGATGTCAATGAGATGATTTTGTTATAAGCCCTGCTTTAACTGTGGTTTAGAAAAGTCACACCCATACGTACTCTCTTTAGACTTAGAGGAAGTAAACTTGAAAGATCAGGAGCACAGAATGGGCCGTACCACAAAAGTTTTGATCTTTTTATTTGTTCACATAAACTCAGTATGCATTTAGCTTTAACAGTCCTAAAGGTATTGACTCATGGGGGTCAAAGGGCAGATGTGACAACACTGGATGTGTCATCTGACTGAGTCTGGCACAGCAGACAGCAGAGAATAAACAGACCTATTAACTGTATATGACAGATCCATTCTCTCAACCAACGTCATGCATAACTTATCAAAGCAGTATTTAACTTGTCGTTTGTGTCATTATCGTCAGCACGTGCAGTGGAAGTCTCTCTCTTTCTCTCTCACTTTGACATAAATAATATCCCTAAAATGAAGTGTGAAGTTTTAAGATGTTTGAGTATGAACATGACACTGAAAAACAGACTGTTCTGCAATTGTTGGCATTTGTACAACAATGTTAACTGTTAATGTTGTTTTTAGTCATGTGCTGCTTGAGTAATAGAAGGAAAAATAAAACATTCCAAGACATTCAGAGATAATTGTTCTGAAGTCAAGAGAGTAAGAACCAGGACGGGAAACTGTACAAGTAAAAAACTTTTAAGAATAGTACAAAGAAGTATATATGCTGAGTATTTTTTAACGTGACTGACTCAAACCGCATGGGTCGCATTCTTTGAACAAAGGAGCAGACACAGGTATTTGTGCCATTACACGTGTGTGTACTTAACTGAGGAGTGACATGACAATGACAGATTCTCATGTTTGGGAAAGTGAGAGTGTTTTCAGTGAACACACCCATCTGTGACCTGGAGCAGGACCTCGGTCTTAGGAATGCACTGTAATGTGTTTGTCTGTTGGTGTGTTTGAATGTGTTTTCAGGGTGCATTCTGGGGCCTGATGGTTGGACTGGTGGTGGGGGTCTGTAGGATGGTGCTGGAGTTCGCCTTCCCCCCTCCCAGATGCGGCGTTGTGGACTCCGCACCGGCAGTGCTGCGAAGTGTCCACTACCTGCACTTCGCCATCCTGCTCTGTGGCCTCACTGCTATCGTTGTTGCCATTGTGTCACTGCTCACACCACCACCCAGCCACGAACAGGTGTGTCCCCATAGATACAGTAAATAACAATAGAGTGGACCGACTGTGAATGCACCTGTAGTGTTATCAACTGGAAATAAAACACAAGATGGATTTGAGGGAACTGGCAGCTGTACAACTGTGAGCTGATTAACTGAGGTTTGACCCGACTACGTGATATCAACAGGCTGTCTGTAAATCCAAAACACCAGCAATCTTCCACAGAGTTAAGTCTCACAGAACAGTACAAATAGTCTTATGCACCCATAAAAGGATAAAGTAGATGTTTATTTAAAGATCCGACGGCCTGTCACAGCAGACTTACGTCACACAGCCTGTAAACGAACTAAAAACAGGCTTTCTGATAAATCTCAGGTGTCAGACGTTGTTAGTGTTGTGCCAGCACTGGAGACATTCTAGAAATGGAGAAAAACTCTGGTTTTTGTTTCTGAAAACCATTCAAAGTCATCCTGGGTGGCACTAAGCCAGAGACACAGCGACAGTGCCTTTGTTCAGAGTGTCAGGGGGAACTTGTTTTGGTGGAATGTTTGAACGTAATGAAGTGAGTGAGCCTTGGCTTTAAAAAGGCAAAATCCCCACAAAACAAAACATTATAAAGAACCAAGCAAACGCGTCTTATTACAAGATCCAAATCTTTATGAAAACCTGCCGTTTTCAGCTCGTAACCGCACTTGGAAAAGATAGTGGACGAGGAGAATACAGATGAACTAGTACAAAAGGCTCTTTCCTGTGAATCAGACTAATGAATCCCTTTGATGAGTGGAAGTCTTCCTGAGGATGATGATGCTCCATTCACAGGGAATGAGGGGTCACTGAATGTTCTGATGACTATGAAAATGGTGTGAATCATATCCTATGGCCAACGTTACAACAGTCGCTTTTACCATGTGTTTCACTACAGATTACAGATTATTAATACTTGCCCTTAAAGCTTCTGTTGTTTTGGCGTCATTGAACTACAAATCCATAAATTATCTGAGAGGAAACATGACCTCTGCACTTTAACTGTTTAAAGACTGTAGAAAATCTATGATGTGGCAAAAGGTTTCATCTTTTCATACATTTTTTTAGGTTAGATGACAGCTGTAACAATTTGGACATGACTCTACTGTTTCCTTAACAGTGATATTTAGGCTTCATGTGTACATAGCAGTCTGAAATGGCATTATACTGTATGATCTATGCTTATATTTAGTTTAACTTGGACTGAGAGGAGAAAGCTGTTGAGGGAAAGTGTGTATTTAATATATTGTCCATACAGGTCAGTCAAGTTTTTTCAACATAAGCTTAAATTCATGACCGACAAAATGAAAATATATCATGTTTTTGCTGAACATGAACTAGCTCCTTCGGTGCATTTGGTGTTTTTGTCCCAGGTGTGTAATCTGACCTGGTGGACTCTGACTGAAGCGCCACAAAGAGAAATCCCTCTACAGAAAGTGTCCTCTGTCAGCCACCGTAGCTCCCAGGGTAAGAGCCTGAATATTTGAGCCACATGGATAAAACCAGCAGCCGTCATGTGACAGACAGTCATTTATACCCACACATTTCCTGTGTGTCTCCTGTGTGTGTTGTTGCAGGCTCTGATCCAGGGAGGCGGATCACATGTGGTCAGGGGGCCGGCTTGTGTATCTCAGCAGCGAGGCACTCAGAGGAGACTCCAGCTCCCAGGATTCCCAGTGTTAGGGAGAGCGTGTTCTGGTCTAGGTTCTGCTGCGGTAATGCGCTCCTGCTGGTCAGCATTAACATTTTTCTCTACGCGTACTTTGCCTGAGTGGAGGGATCGGATTCAACATCCTGCCTCACCCGTCCTGCTGAACTCCAGCCAGTCACCATGAACTAGAAACTCTGCCAGCTGACTTATCTACATGTACGAGGGTGAGGAACCAAACCGGGATTGTGTTTGCTCAGATTTCACCTCAGATTACCTTGACAACGAGAGACATGAATTTCTAAGATCCTTCACATGGACAATAAAGATGGAGTTAATTTCCTGCCAAAACTTTTTACAGTGTATAGTACAGACAGTTTTGTCATATTGCCACCTGCTGTTGTCGATAACACATTAGTGAAAATGTTTGTAAAAGTATTGATTTAAGCTTCCCTCATAGACACCTTCCACAACATAATTGGCATGATTTAAAAACAAGTTCATGTTAACAACCCAGCACAAATATCCAGTTAGTTTTACAGACAATGCAATCTGTAGCTAAAATTACATAACATTACATCCTATAGTATTTCCTGTTTACACAGTGGATTTGTGTTGTGTTTGTGATTTAACCTACTTTTTATGCTCAAAATTATTTAAAGCTTTGTTTTAGGTGTTGCTTGTACTTTTCAATTGTACAAACTAAGGAAACTTGTAACCGTAGATAATCAGACTCTTTGTCCGTGTGTTCAGTTGTGTCACTTGTATTTTTTTATGACTGAAAATCAGGGATTTTATGCATTTCTTCTGGTATTTGGATGTTAAATCCCATGACCTCAGCTAGTAAAGAGGTTAAGTTGTCGTGTAACAGGCTTATTTTCTTTTTATGAGGGAGACTCATTCAGTGGGACACAATATATCGGCATCTTGTCCATGAAATGTTTTTTTCTTTATTATAATTTCTCAAATAAATGTAAAGATACATCATCAAACCTGCATGTGTTCATGTTGAAAATAAACAAACATTTCTAGATAATATCAGTCTTTATTTGGTATTGGTACACTTGACTTACATTTAAGTAGAGGTAGGAGGATACACAAGTGGAAAAAAAAACATATTTGACATGTTGTCAGTGCAAGCTGGTGCAACGGAACACAACGAAGCTCAGCTCTAAAGACTTGAAGTCAGAACTTTTTAGTCAACTGATGTTTGCTCAGTCGCTGCAGCTGTGGTCACAAAGGTCTTTAGGTTGATACAATAATAATAATAATAGGTCAATTATTCATTCGCGCTCACATTCACACTCTGGTGGGCAGACTGATGGAAGCATCGCTGCCAATTCACACCAAACGGCCCCTCCAACCGACCACCACCGAACATTCACATGCATTCATACACCAGTGTGAGTAGCAGCACTGGAGGCAAGGTGGGTGAAGTGTCTTGCCCAAGGACACAACAGCACATGACTAGTACAGAGCGGGATTCGAACCGCCAACCCTTCGGTTATTGGACGACCCGCTCTACCTCCTGAGCCTGTGTCACGTATGGTGTCAGTGGTACAGCGGCTGGACGTACTCTGCTGGAAAGATTCCCACCCGTCCATGGCAGCGTCCTCTCCAGGTCAGCGGCGTGGAGCAGTCCAGCAGGTCAATGATGTCCCCGCGCAGGAAGTGTAAGTAAGAGCGCTGAGGGGGAGTGTAGTCGCAGAGGGCGTGGGCCAGACGGGGTTTCTACACAGAAACACCAGAACACGGTCACACACAGACAGAAGTAAAGGCTGGTTGTGAAGAATAAATATATACTGAAACCATCCGAATCACTAACACACTTTGGTTTACAAATACAAAACACAACTGCCTGTTTTTGCAAATACAAAATGTACACATTTCCAATATTTCAGGAAAAGTAGATGTGTTACAAAGACTAAAAGCACTAGTGTTGAGTTCACTTAACAGGACACAAATCTCAGCATCTATAGGATAAACACAGAGGCAGAGGATGAGGCGTTATTCAGCAGTGTAAACTAAATATTACTTTAAAACATCAGGTCTGATTTTGACAGAGCTCTGCATAATCTACATCAAAGGGTGTACTCTGAATTATCTTTCCACTAGACAGCCTCCTCCCTTCCTGCCTGGAGCCATTTTCACTTTGCTTTGCTATGTGAAAAAAATAGGACCCATAGCCCTGTATCGAACCAGTATGTTCTATCACGAATCAATAACAAGCTGAATTTGTGAGGTTGTATAGGTATCTCTAACCATCTCCATGTTAAACCATCAGAATATGGACCAGTCTAAATAAATGCAAATTTCTAATATTTAAAAAAATTCAGCAAAAATTCAAAAGACAAAATTTCTCGATGAAGGCAGTGACGGAGGGCGACATTTAAATACCACAGTCCACTTCCCTATGTGCAAATGCTCCAAAATCCACCTAGTTCAGTCGTCTATGGTACGTTTGGAGCTTAGCGCTGCCCAAGATGAGTGGGATTAATTTAAAGGAAGCTAACTGAACAAAAAGTTTTTTTACATCTTATGCCGGACTGATAATGGAAGGAGTCAGACCGTCATCAACGCTGGCACAGCTCTAATGAGGTGTTAAGAAAGAGCGCCAAAATCCAACCCCTTCCCTTTGTCTCCATGGGACTTTATTTCAGGAGAGAAAACCTTTATTAGAGTCAATGATGAGAGACAGTTAGGTTATTGATCCTGTTAGAATTATGCAGGTATTTACACGTATGATGTTTGTCTGTGTAAGGGATAAATTTAACAGGTTAAGAAGGCTGTAAAACTGTTTAAATTAAGCATTACATTATGAAAATACTTCTCTCCATCATTTTAGTCACTGAAGATGATTTTGCAGCTTCAACATGACTAGACCTGTAGTGATTTTCATCTCTTTTAATACTCTTTCACCTAAATCTCAAAGTACGAGGTAAAATATTCTGAATAATGTCCTTTTTTTGTATTAGTGTGTAATAAGAGATGCAGTCCATTGAGGTGTTTCACACAAAACTACATGTTACTTCACTTTTTATCTTTTCAACAGACTGTGACTTTGTCGGTCCATAAAATCATCTTTTAAATCAACAGACATCAGATGTGTAAATAATGGCACAATTCAATTGGAATTAAAGAGTTATTTGTCTCTCTCTATTGACCAATGTTAAAATTTTGCTAAAGGGGGAGGACTTCAGCTCTCTGTAGACCTGGACATGCAAAACCACAGCAGCATGTGGATCTTAACTCCACAGCACCACCTGCTGTTGTGAAGGTGATTTTACTTATAACGTGGTCATTTCGGGGGGGGGTGTTATTAAAAATATAGTATATATTCAAGTGATTAGTATGTTTTGTATTTGCAAACCATTTTGTTAGTGAATCACAGCACAGTTGTAAATCATGTATTGTTTTTTAGCTTTTAGCATGAATGAAGTTCCATATAAAAAAACCACTTGACTGATCAAACCTCCAAAACTGGTTCGAGCGGACGTGGGGAGGCCTTCCTGTCCTTGGCTGAGGACAGGAGCTCCTGGGAGCTGCTTTTATAAGGGTTGGGATACGGGTTCCGACCAGGGGAGGATGTGTTTGAAGGACTGTCTCTGAGGAAGACCACCTTCTCCACCGCAATGCTGTGAGTCCTGTAGAAGTCCACCAGGCGGTTCAGGGAGCAGAAGGACTCGTCCCAGATGCAGTACTGACCACCCCCCTCAAGAACTCGGAAATGCTCCACTCTGTCACCATAACTGCAAAAAAAAAGAAAAAAAAAGGCACACTGAAAAGATGAATATAAAGAGGTGTGTGCTCCTTCATGACCTCACACCTTCTGCTGTTAGTTGTGTTCATCTCCATTCCTCTAACAGGCTGTTTTGGAATTCTAATAAGCTGTGTGCATACCTCTGCCACGGTGAAAAAAGAGACCGCAAACCTCTGCATGAGAAGCTGTATCTCCAGGTGTCAACACTTATATACAGACATGTCAATGAACACATCAATCAACTCGAAAGAAGTCAGGTCGCTTTTCAACATCTCATCCAAAACCAGCTGTATCAGGAAATATAGGTCACTGGAACTAAACTTAGCAGTGGAAACATAGATGTTGACAGAAATAAAC
>JAPQRQ010000001.1:21524563-21535048 GCA_037367365.1 Apogon talboti
ACAAAGTGGAAATATTAATGGGAGTAAACATTACGGAGACATTCTTCTTAGGGACCGTCATCATCCAGGGCCTTAAGTGGAAGCTTAACATCAGCTCCTTCACTTAGGGCTGGATAGCAAAATTCAGTACTTCTTTGGCACAGACCAAATTGCTTAGACAGCTATCAAGTATCAAAATGTATCTTTACATTTGGTACAAAACTACAATACCTAAGGACAATATTTCATAAATATCAGTGCATGCAATTTGTATGCCTTACATTTATAAATTTTTATCTATATTGATATTATGTTAACAGACCACTTTTTAGATTGTGATATTGCTGTGAGTGGGAAAATGCTAGGGTGCTCAAATATAAAACTAGTGTCGAAGCAGAAAGCTGACACTGGTATCGAAAAAGTACTGTTTAGTCTCACCATGTGGAACACTGCTGCCAAAGCAAAGAGCAGCATCTTCACTGGACCTGTCCGCCCCCTGGACTGAGGCTCCTGTGGCGGACACTATCTGTTTCAACCACTGTCCTGTGGAGCCATCAAAACACTGTAGTTCTGATGTAGTTTCTTCCTAACTACATCAGTTTTCCTCATCAACACCATCAACCCTTACCGACACAAACATACTCTTAACCACATTCACATATCCTCTTCTGCCAAATTTGTGACTTTACGTCAATGTACACTTTGGCAATTCGTTATATTCAGTTAATTAATCAAGGTTTTCTTCAATAATTCCTGAGTTTTCCAACTAAAACTTCAAAATTTGACTTTTTATTGGTGTGTTGCTCTATATTTTCTCTGAAATTATTTCTAATCTTAAAAAATAATGCACAATGACACCTTCTCTAGTGCTGTTTACTGTTACTAGTGTTGTTTCTTTATAATAGACATATGTGAGGTATATTTTTTTTGGAAAGAACTGTGTTTGCTTTGAGTTCATGTGGACATAAAGATCATATCATGTTTATTTCAGATATAACACCTGAAAACTCAACCTTTACAGAGGAGCTATGACACAAGACCAAACTCTTCCACCCTGTTCAGTACTAACCAGCCTTGTTGAGCCCTGTGAACCAGTCCAGAAGCTTCTCCAGGCTGGTATCATCGGGCAGGGACCGTCCTGAGTCCGCCAGAACCTCACACACCCGGGGAAGCAGCGACACACACTCTCTGTCCATGGTGCTAACGGCGGTGTGTGTTAAAGTCCCCTCCGTATGCATTACTGAAGAGATCACCTGGATATTTCACTAATTACAGCAAACAGTCTGATTTAGGACCGCTACGACTAATTCACATGTGTTGTTTTGTAGCTAAAATGCATTTGGTATTAGTTGTAGCCGGTTACGACAGAGTATACATGCTGTTTGTGGATAATAAAATGCAAAAATACTTGTACTTTTTTGCTAACTAACTGTCGCGGGAAGTCGTAAGGTAAAGTGAACCGGCGCGTGGCTTCCCTCTTTTTCTTCTTCTTCGGTGTCATTTTTTGAGAGTCCGACCGCTGATCTCAACCATCACGGATAGGGATGAAGCTCTATCCGTGTAATGCAATATGATTGGTCCATATGTCTCAACGATCTGATACAGCGCCCCCTGCTGCCCGAGAGTAAGTTCCGGTTTTACGTTTCCGTCACATCGTCCATTTTCACGTAATCGCACATGGTGCCGCACCGGCCGAGGACCACCAGCCTCTCTATTATTGGGGTTTGACTGTATTTTAGCGAGAAACCTATATTCTATTGCTGTTAAATGCAAGACACAGTGGATATGGTGGACGACCCCGAGTATGAAGAGGAGGAGCCTTCCTTCAGCGACCCGGAGGACTTCGTGGATGACATCGAAGATGATGGTAGGAGGCGGCAGGAAAAACGCCGGCTTTCTGGCCTGTAGCTACGATTGCTACTAACTAGCAATGTAGCCTCACTCTTTGCTTCCTGGAATTGAGTAAATAGCAGTCAGTTATCATTGTCCACGTTTTACACTATATTTAAAAAATAAAAATAAAAGATGCATTCATATTTTCCGTAACTGTTGCGAGTGTTGGCGAAGGCGGACAGATTTAATCGCAGACATTTTTCACGCCCAGTGAAACCTCTTTCAGACACAGTATTATGGCCTTGTCGCCGTTACATGGCGAATTTGAATGGAATGAAACGCATGTAGGAATCACTTCTTTGTCTCTGAATTGATACTTTTTCTATAATCAGTACTAAAAGTTTCAGTAGTAGTACATCCATTCTTAATACTTGTATTTGTACTAGTAGTATTAACAGTTATGGACATTTGTTCTAGCTCTTGGTGATTAAACTGGCACCGGTTGTTTTAGTTTTTAACAGTTCTGTTCAGTTTGCTGTGCATCCTTGTGTTTCCCCCTATTTCCCCCTTCTCCTCCAGTCTGTCTCTCTCTTTCCCTTCCTTTAACCCCAACTGGTCAAAGCAGACGACCCTCCAGGAGTCGGGGTCTGCTCCAGGTTTCTACCTGTTAAAAGGAAGTATTTCCTTCCACTGTCACCAAGTGTTTACTCCTGGATGATTGTATTGAGTTTCTGTGAATTGGCCTGAGTCTGGTTTAGATCAGCTCTACATGTAAAGTGTCATGAGATAACTTTTGTTATGATTTGGCGCTACATAGATAAAATTTGATTGATTGATTGATTGATACTTTTGGGCCCAGACCACTGCTGTGACCAATAATCTACATGTAAATCTGTTAAACTGGTATATATATAACACCATCAGTAAGGTGAATCATACTTTTACACAGTTGCCAGTTTGAATACACTTTGCTTTAATACAACAACTCTGCGTTAAACCATATTTCCTAGAGGTATTAAGCATTTGGTTCACTTTGTGGCCTCTAACCTTGCTGGGCTGAATTGGATGTCAGTATGCTGACAGTAGAAGTACCTGTAAGGGTTAACTAATTATTCAAAAGCATCTAGATACATTTATTCCAGTTTAAGGTTTAATCAGCTTCTCTAAAACCCCTGAAGAAAGAAGCAATATTTGGAAGGTTGTTGGCATGTGTATTTCAGCTTTGAGAATGTGAAATAGAATACTTTTAATCCAGAGTAATACCTGTGAGTATTTGTTGCATTGCACAGATATAATACCTGCACACCGAGGTGAAAGTGTGTATGAAAACTTGATCAAATGAATGAGTTGCATTAGAAGTAGTCTGTGTTACTTTGTCTATGGGGATTGGAAATGAAAACGCAGAAGCAGCAGCTAATGCAGACCAAAGTGAAAGTGATGATACCATTACACTTCCTGGTTTGTTTATTTGTTTTGTTTTGTTTTGTTTGCAGAGCTCCTTATGGACATCCTGAGGGAGAAGCCTCAGGAGGCTGATGGCATAGACTCGGTGGTGGTGGTGGACAATGTCCCCCAGGTCGGCCCAGAGCGCTTGGAGAAGCTTAAGAACGTCATACACAAGATTTTCTCCAAGTTTGGCAAGATCACCACTGAGTTCTACCCAGAGGCTGATGGCATGACCAAAGGGTGCGACCTTGTTGTTTTATACATATGTGTGTTGTTTCTTTTGCTGCATATGGTAGTCAGACATGTGTAACACAAGCTTTACTACTCCTGTAGGTACATCTTCCTGGAGTATGCTGCTCCCACTCAGGCTCTGGAGGCAGTGAAGAATGCCGATGGGTACAAACTCGACAAGCAGCATACATTTAGAGTGAACCTCTTCACTGATTTTGACAAGTGAGTGTGCAACGTCTAATAATAAATGCAGCAAATGAGATTACAGAAGGGTTTTAGGCATGTGGATTAATTTGTTTCCTTTTTATCTTCCAGATACATGACCATCAGCGATGAGTGGGAAACTCCAGAGAAGCAGCCTTTCAAAGACTTTGTGAGTGTCTTTATGTAATAGTGATCTTGTTTTTTAATATCATAACTTAATAAAAGACAGATTTTACACCATCAGTTTGGTAAGCAGAGGTCTTACCATCACGCAACCTCATAAAATTGTGTCACACATTAACAAATACATAATAAACTTAAATATTAAAACCCTTTTTTGTTTATGTCTGTTTGTTTAGGGTAACATGCGCCACTGGATTGAAGACCCAGACTGTCGTGATCAGTACAGTGTGATTTACGAGGCTGGAGAGAGGACGGCCATTTTCTCCAACGATGCTAAGGAGCCGATCACAGCTGAAGAGAGAGCAGTAAGTAGATGATGCTAATTAAAATGAAAACTAATGGGGGTTTTGTTTGGTGTAACTAACTAAAACCTTTTTGCTGTCCTCCTCGATTCAGCGCTGGACAGAGACGTATGTGCGCTGGTCTCCTAAAGGCACCTACCTGGCCACCTTCCACCAGCGTGGCATTGCATTGTGGGGTGGCGAGAAGTTCAAACAGATTCAGAGGTTCAGCCATCAGGGAGTTTCTCTCATCGACTTTTCACCTTGTGAGAGGTAAGCGACACTGCTTGGTCAGTCGGTTATTATAGGGGAGTAAACCCCATGTAGGTGATGCAGGCGCTTAAACAAAGCACCCTGATCAACATGAAGGGATGTATCACACAGTAGTGACAAGCTTGCTGTACTTAAACCTAATATTGAATCCCTCATGAGTTTAGTGTTAATACTTATTCCATAGCAGTGCCGCCATTGACCAATTAGAATCAAGAATACAGCATCTCAATCTTCATTTTTTACTAATGGAAATTATTTATCATATGATTGTCAGGCTTGAATTGCAAACAAAGCAGACAGGTGTCCTAAATGATAGGTGGTGTAACACATTTGCTGTCTGAGGCTGAATGGTGCTTGTGATGTCTTGCAGGTATGTCGTGACCTTCAGTCCACTGATGGACACTAAGGAGGACCCGCAGGCCATCATCATCTGGGACATTCTTACAGGACAGAAGAAGAGAGGCTTCCACTGCGAGAGCTCAGCACATTGGCCCATTTTCAAGTCAGTGCATTACACATGTCTGCTCCTGCTATTAAAATCGCATTGTTAATACCGTCATGTTACAACATTATACTTTTAATTCCACTCGTGTGGTGACTTAAATGGTTACTAATTTGTTTTCAGATGGAGCCACGATGGAAAGTTCTTTGCCAGAATGACCCAAGACACGCTGAGCATCTATGAGACTCCAGTAAGTAGACCAGCCCAAACACACATCTATATAACTGGATGTAAACGTGTGCTGGTAAATTAAAGACATGCTTCTGATCCTTTCAGTCAATGGGCCTGCTCGACAAGAAGAGTCTCAAGATCAGTGGGATCAAGTAAGAGTCTCTGATAAATATTTTACTGGTCATTTTGTGCAGTGGAAGTATTCTGCATGGAGATTTTAACTAAAGTGTGTGTGTTTCCACAGGGACTTCTCATGGTCTCCCGGGGACAACATCATAGCATTCTGGGTACCTGAGGACAAAGACATCCCGGCCAGAGTGACTCTGATGCAGTTGCCTTCCCGTCAGGAGATCCGGGTCCGCAATCTTTTCAACGTTGTTGACTGCAAACTGCACTGGCAGAGAAACGGAGATTATCTGTGCGTGAAAGTGGACAGGACTCCTAAAGGGACACAGGTAAACACAAAAAAGAGTCACAGAAGAAACAACAGAGACTTGACAGATGAGGATCAAACCATAAAATAGGGTTTTGTGTCTTTCTCAGGGTGTGGTCACCAACTTTGAAATCTTCCGCATGAGGGAGAAGCAGGTTCCTGTCGACGTGGTGGAGATGAAGGGTGAGTGAACACGCTGAAAATGTGCTGTACTCATTAATCTAATCAGTAAGACCTGAATAGGCATTGAAATGTCCTGAAGTAGTTTTCCCAGTCTTAACAGTGCAAATGGGATTTAGCTAGAAGGGTCTTTGTTATTTTTCTCCTCTGTTTATGTTATTGAAACCATGGAAACCTAATTTATTCAATCTAACCATAAACTGTAACCCTGGGTTTTTGTCCTTGCAGATAGCATCATAGCATTTGCGTGGGAGCCCAATGGCAGCAAGTTTGCCGTTCTGCACGGAGAGTCCCCCAGAATCAACGCCTCCTTCTATCATGTCAAAAACAACGGCAAGATTGAACTCATAAGTAAGTTTATCAGACAGACTGGTGTTAATTTTGACACATCCACGTCACATTCCCCATGAACCTTCACTGAACACACACACACTTTTTGTCTTTTACAGAGATGTTTGACAAGCAGCAGGCCAACAGCATCTTCTGGAGCCCACAGGGACAGTTTATGGTGTTGGCTGGACTCAGGAGGTCAGTTTTATCTGTGTGTGTTCAACAGATACAAGAAGCCACTGATGACAAACAAAATTTTTCTGACACCTCGTATGAGAGCTAAGCTCCTGATTCTAATGCTTATCTGAGGCTCCTGCTGTTTGAGTTTCTGAACTTTGAGTCTTGTGTGGGAGATAAATCTGTTCTCTGCTTTTTCAGTATGAACGGAGCTCTTGCCTTTGTGGACACGTCAGACTGCACCATGATGAACATAGCGGAGCACTACATGGCCTCTGACGTGGAGTGGGACCCGACCGGACGCTACGTTGTCACCTCTGTGTCATGGTGGAGCCATAAGGTACGTGCTCCTATGTGACACCAGCGTCCATGACTTTGCCTTCCTTGTCAGGCCAGTGTACTGAACGCATCCTGTTCTGACATTTACATCTGTATGCAGGTGGACAATGCGTACTGGCTGTGGACGTTCCAGGGGCGCCTTCTTCAGAAGAACAACAAAGATCGCTTCTGTCAGCTGCTCTGGAGACCCAGGCCTCCCACCCTCCTCAGCACAGATCAGATCAAGGTAACGTGTTATCTACACTCACATACTGTGTGTTTGTGGAGCCGGTGAAGACAAACATACGTTTTCTGACACCTCGTATGAGAGCTGCGTCACAGCTCATGATTCTAACT
The DNA here is from genome assembly GCA_037367365.1 of Apogon talboti. Classification (NCBI taxonomy): domain Eukaryota; kingdom Metazoa; phylum Chordata; class Actinopteri; order Kurtiformes; family Apogonidae; genus Apogon; species Apogon talboti. The sequence continues at coordinate 21,531,462 of JAPQRQ010000001.1, forward strand.
TCGATCTGAGGCTCATATTAACAACGTTTATGCACCAGGTACAGGGTTAATGCAGGTCTGGAAATATCTGGAATCTATTATTGTAAGTTTTAGGCCCTCAAATGTGTTAAATACAGAAGTTAATTTTACGAAACTACACTACTACAAAACCAACATGGAAACAATAAGCACTAATACAAACTGATCAACTGAGTCACGATTTATCAGAAAACACCCACCATTATGTTGCAGTGTGGTGTGTGGGTTAATGTGGCATGTAAAACAAAAATAGCTGCTTGTAGAAGTAATGTGTAAAAAATGTTTGACTGTTTTTGTTACTTTACGTTGCACTGGTTTAGTGCCAGTTCAATGGAATGTGGCTCCAGAACACTGTATTTATGATGCGTTCCAAAGTGCTGGGAGGTGGGAAGTTTCCGACATCCAATCAGGTAAAATGCATTGGAACGGCCGTTGAAGCCGGAGGTCCTAGTTGCAAAGTGGGGCCAGATCGAACTACCCCGACCTCACCGCAAACTACAATGCGACGTCAACACAGCAATGGCGGCGCACAATGTGCACGTTCACAATGGAAGAAAAACTTCACAGTGTATAAGTAGCTCATCCATCGTTCCGCCTCTTCCATCTGGTTTGCTTAAATGAGAACACTGTACTATTCACAGAAAGCAAATAGGAGCTTAGATCTGCATCCTCCATATTTGTTGTTTATGTTCAACATGGATGGTCTGGAATGCTTTGAGGTGGGATGTAGTTCACTCCAGGTGGGATATATTCTACCTCCCAGCACTTTAGAACGCGCCATTAGGACTTGGTTGAAAATTGGGAATTTGATGCAGCTGCACGTTATGCAAGAAAACTCACAACAGTCACACGGCAAACCAGAAAAACTTAAAACCACAGTAAAAAGCCTAAACGAAACATGAGCCAACAATGGTCTTTATTCATATCAAGAGCAGTAGCAGCTCCTGCAGAACCTCCACACTAAAACCAGGTCTTACCCTGCATTCATTCTGTTTTCATAAGGAGACTATAAAGTCTTACTAAAACCTGCAGAGACCCTGAAATAATCTTGGAATCCTTTTTTGAGATCAATCATCGGTGCTTTTTCTCTGTGTAACAGTAAATGTTTGTCTCTTGTAGATGATCAAGAAGGATCTTAAGAAATACTCGAAGATCTTTGAGCAGAAGGATCGTCTGAGCCAGTCCAAGGCATCCAAGGTTAGACCCATTCTCATGATTTTACCACCTCCAGACTGTTTACATATGAATCTGAACCTGTTTGTAATACATTTTGATGATAAGAATGTTTAGTCAAGTTCTTTGGTAACTGTACACTCATATATGAGAGAACACTCCATCATTCTGGATGATCTTAGTTGTAACAGAAGTGAAGTGTCCACGTCAACACAGATATTTGGCAAATCATTTTCTGCCAGGTTTTAGCGCCTCATTCACACAGAATTTACTGAAATAGAGAGTTCTTGAAATATACATGTTTATGTGAATCCATATCAATATATACAACAGAGGCTTTGGGGAATAATAATTTTGCTGCTTTATGTAACTAGAACTGGCTTTAAGTGCCTTGTTTTGCAGCATGACACTAAGCAGCATCTCTATCTCATCTGTCCACACAAATAAGTTAGATTTTTCTGTTTCTTTTGACCTAGCGCCTTCGGTTATGTGTAGAAATAAAGGTGCCTGTTGTTAAATGGCTACAGTGTTTTTGTGGGAAAGGAAAATGAGCTCACTAAACATGCTCAGAATGTTCTTTGATAATTCCTGATGTAGACTGTATCACATCCCAGTGGTCAGACAAGCTTGTCTTGTTTTTCTGCAGAAATATTTTGTAAAATGAAGGTCATGTGAACGTTTTTCTATAACAGAACGGGAAAATGTTTGCAGATAAAATATATCTGCATTAGCATGGACATGGGCTTATTCAATTATTGCTTTAGCATTTTAGATATGCACACAGTAGAATTATACAAACAGTGTATTGACCGGCAGAACCTTTGTTGTGTGTCTGTTTGTGTGCGAGTAGGAGCTTGTGGACAAACGCCGGGCCATGATGGAGGAGTATCGCCGCTACAGGGAAACAGCGCAGCAGATCTACCAGGAACAGAAGAGCATCCGCCTCGAGCTCAGAGGAGGTTTGTCATCACACTGCTTTTTACTCTGAAAATTCACTTAGATCATGTTTACAGTCTTTACAGTATGACTTACATTTCTTTCAGTGATGTTGGTTCGTTTATTTCCTTCTCTATTGGAAATTTTCCAGAATTAATATAAACAGCAATTAACATCAAGACACTATATTTCGTGATAAAACAAGACAATGCTGACTGAAAAAGGTGTAGCTGAAGCTGTAGCTTATTACACCAACCCGTTTTTCTTTATAAAAGCAGCAGCTCTTCAGGTTAAATCTTTCCAGAAATAAAAACAGCCTTCCTCTGCACAGGTTCGTTAATAGTTAGCAAGTTATGTATGGAAAATAAAAATCAATAATGGAAACAAAAACCATTTCCAAGCATTTTATACAAAAAAAAACATAACGTGGTGATAGATGATTTTTATATATTGTAATAATTTTGAAGGGTGTAAGCTGAATCGCACATCCTCAATTCCACTAGTTGAACAGATATACGTCTCCATTGTCCACTGGTCCTGCTCTTGTTCCTCTTAGGTAACGACTCTTCAACCTTGAACAACCTCATATTATTATCTGGAAATAAATCATTTTGTGCCGTTTACATCATCTGTGCAGCTCTAAAATCAAACAAGTCATTGAACTTTAAAATGTGTAAATAACTAAATATTGTATTGGTTGGTACATAATAATCTGATCGATTCATTGCCCTCTTCTGTTGCAGAAAATTTAGATTAGTCTTGGTTTTGTTTGTGTTTCCTCAGACATTCACACTGTAGGTCATGTATGAAACTGTGTGGGAACAGAGCAGTGTGGGTAGATTCACCATGCCTCAGATTTGACATAATATTGCTGTTATTTCAGTCACTTTTGTGGTGATTATTTATGTGATTTCCAATGTGATTGGTGATAATTTCACTTCTTACACTCTTTTTGATCAATTTCATCCTAATTTTAATTTGAGTGTTTTTATAGATTATAAAGATTATAAACTTGTACATAAATTCAGTCGTACCTTTACATCTTTCTACTGTATTCAGAACTTTTTTAATTGTTCCTTTTTTCCCAGACGTGGACACCGATGAGCTGGACAGCAACGTGGACGACTGGGAGGAGGAGACCATTGAGTTTTTTATCAACGAAGAAATCATTCCCCTTGGAGATCTGTAGTCCCCTACACAGGTAACATGACAGTTTTATGAAACCTGCTCTTTTTACTCTTTACAGCCCCTTTTCCAGTAATATTTACAGGAACCTTTATTTAAGTCTGTAATTTGTGTGGTCCGCGTTTCCATTGCACCTCAAAGTTTGTGAAAATGTATTGAAATCAGACTGACGACATTTTGTATGGAGATGTTTTTGTTTCTTTATCAATCAATCAAAGAGAACAAAAAGGCAAACAAAAATATAGGTTTGAAACAAAAAAACAAGATTTGAAAAC
>JAPQRQ010000001.1:21549458-21563723 GCA_037367365.1 Apogon talboti
GTGTCTTGCCCAAGGACACAACAGCTCATGACTCAGACAGAGCGGGATTTGAACCGCCAACCCTTCAGTTATTGGACGACCCGCTCTACCATCTGAGCCACGGCCGCCCCAAATTAACATTTGAGTCTTAAAGGTATACATGGATGAATGAGGAGTTAAACCTGAAGAAACGCTTTGACCTACAGTTACTGGCCTTGAGCGTCTACCACTGACACAATGAAAGGCTTTTACACATAACATACTGTATAAGGGTTTTATACAGCTGAGTTTATGAGGAACAGGTGTGTCAGGTAATGACCTCAAGGAAAGGTAAGGAAGGCCACGCCTTCACACAGGAATTACATACTGTCTTCAGTAAATGTTGACCAACTGACCAAAGCCAATAATTTTTTTTGGGAGAAAGTTTTGCTAAAATTAATATTTTCCAACAGCTTTTCTTGTCTGAGTAATTTCAAGTGGGAGGGAGCCCTTGGATAATATGTTTTCCACATGTGCTCCATATATCGATCACATGTTCATATGGGGATCATATGTTTTCCGAGTGCAAAACATGTGAGGATGCCGTACGGAAAGCATTGACAATACTTTTTTTTTTTTACTGACCATAAAATTGCATTTATGTGACTAAAAAGTACCTCAAATAGTTAGTCTGTTTCTCTTTAACGTGGAATGTCTATGTATATATGTATAATATGTTTATTACTGTCCATGCTGCTAGAAATATGAGGATGTTTATGTTTGATTTCATGAAGATATGTGTGGTCTAAATAATAATGTGGTGGTACACATGACTTCAAAACTATTTATGTAACTATTCAGCGAATAGTCTTTTCCATTGCACCCTGATCACATGGATATAGGCAGGCAGACATACCGTGGTGGAAAAAAAAGTTTTTGGACACCCCATTCATTGTGATATATTGCATTAAGAATCACTGTTAAGTCATTGAACTCCAACTTGAAGCCAAGTATTCTTCCATTCTCCAAACCCACATGCTCCTTCTGCACGTGCTCTGTTCCATCGAAGTCAAAAGTGGATGTTTCAGCAGATAATGAAACACATCCAGGACATGACATGTAGAAACTGTAGGTTGGTTAGTTTTTTTTAACAATAAACAAGAAAATCATTTGCATTTGTTTGTGTCTGTCTGATGCAGCCACACCTTTTAAGACACAAAAAAGATTTATTTGAGATTGTGTCAAATTTTAAGGGTGTCCAAAAACTTTTTTCTACTACTGTACTTTTCATATTGTCTAAACCATTTTTTCCTGCAAAAAATTAGCTTTCTTCTGTCCACATGGGTTGAAAATTCTGTCAAATTCTCATTATGTGACTCATATCAGCTGGCGACCAGTCATTAATCCACCAAACTCAAACTCTGCCTTCAGTTGGCCTTTGGTGGGTGTAGATTTCCAACCCTGCCCTGGTCTAACTACAAAAATAAATCTCACACAGCATAAGATATGTGTTTCAAAATCAGTCAGTTCTTTTTTTGTAAAAGAGAAACAAGAGTCTCACTGTCATTTCCTGTTTGGTTGTGTTGAAGCTGGCCTACAGGAAGTGTGCCCTCCCGCGATAAACAGCCACCATGGAACTCAGATAACCCCTTCCTCTTTTCTGCACCAATCACAGCTGTGGATTTGATAGAACTATGGGAACATGCCGTGGTCTTCGAGTGGCGTTTCTTGTGGGGTCTTTGTTCATGATCCTGCTGATCATCGTCTACTGGGATGACGTCGGCGGCTTCAACCTCTACCCCAAACACGAATCGATCCAGTCGGTCTGCTGCGGCGAGACGACCACCATCCCGCCGCCTCTGTCATCCACCAGCAGAGCTCAGCCCAGGTCTGGCCTCACCCTCCCCACAGCTGCATCCAGCACCACCAGGGTCCCGGAGGAGGACGGAGGAGAGGATGACATAAATGAGGAGAGGAAGGAAGAGCAAGAGCAGAAACAGGAGGAAACAAAAGAGGAGGAGGAGGCGTTGAGTCGTACTGAAGACAGGGAACAAGAGGAGAGGAAGCAAAGGATCATGGACGTCTGCTCAGGAAAGGACGAGGTAGAATTCCTGGGAAGGAGTCGAGCTTTTGATCATATTCCAAACGGGGAACTGGATCACCTCATAGTGGACGACACACATCAGATTATCTACTGCTACGTCCCCAAGGTACGTCAGCAGCCTGAAAATATGTGTGTGAACACATGCTGCTGAAAATCTATCTTGAGATTTTAATTTTATATCACTTTATATCTATAGTCACAACTTCACAGACAGATATTAATAAACCTTACTACTGCAGTTATCCAACAGCTTCAGGTACTTTTCATTAGGCCTACAAACTTCAGTCAATGAAATTAAAATATGAGGGACCTCTTATGGCAGTAGAGTAGAATATAGTGTATTTCAGACCTTCCTTCAGACTTCTGACATCCTGCCAGAATGTCAGACTCACATCTGAGTTTCAGATTTTAAAAAATGTTGGAGGAGTTCTTCTTGAAATCAAACACGCTTTTCCGAGCTTCAGTGTTTGAGTTAAGTGTAGGAGATTATACCTGTCAGCCAAATATTTCACCCCCTACCTGTCTGGAAAAGAACCTGAAACCATGGGCTCCAGGCGGAATTCTGGTTTTGTCTCAGACTAATTACAATATACTGAAAGATAATTATGGAATTCTGGCACGCTCACCTATTATGTTTACCATCCCCTGGACTAAAAAGCCAAACGCAAACACTAGGTCTCAGGAGGGATTTTGTGGTTTTAGCCTCTATTGGTTGAAATCTGTTGCTCCACCACTAGATGGCACTAAACATCACACACTGAACTTTAAGGTAAAAGTGTGAATGCTTCTTCCATATTTCATGAGTTTGTTTACTGTGTTAATACAAGAAAAGAAGCTGTAAAGAAAGAAGTATCTCAATGACTTATAAGTAAGAAAAAGAGGAACAGTTGTCCACTTTCATCTGATAAAAAATGCGCATCCACATTTGTTTTACACATCTTCTTCATGTTCTACATGTTCTTGTTCCCTTCCGTCTCTGTTCTCCATTCAGGTCGCTTGCACCAACTGGAAGAGAGTGCTGGTGGTTCTGTCTCAGTCTCTGATCTCGCCCTCCTCGGGGAAACCTTACACTGACCCAGAGGCTATTCCTTCTGAAGTCGTACACAACTCCACACTCCACCTCACGTTTGCCAAGTACGACACCAACGTAACCTCTTTATACAGTGTTTTTCAAGATAATTACTGAAATCTCTCTTGCATAGGGAATTAAAAGGTGGCACCACCTCCAGCACTCAACAAAAATGTTGTGTTTCCTAACTGGCGCTAAATGAATGCAGTAGTGCTGCCACTTTTTTTTTTACCAAACAGAAATAATGTTTTAGTGGTACAGAAAGGAGGCTTTTAAAAGTTCTAATAGCATGCCAAATTGTTTATCGCACTGATCTGTTTTACTTTAAGACATACAAATGTTCTCATCTATCTAAACCATAGGGTTGAGATATCAAGATTAACACTAAGTTGTAACTCAAATGACATAACTTACCTCATTTTTCTAAGAAGTATTGATATTCATAATTATCTACAACAGGTAAAGTCATGTACCAGAGCATATGTAGAACCAAAACCATCAATGAATCAATGCTGTGTATCCACAGACTGTATCAGTCACTGAATGAAGTATAAAGCTCATTGTTTACACACATCTGTATTATGGAATCAAATCAAGTTTTCTTCTTTAAACTAAAACTCATAGCTGCTTATTTTAACAGTCGCTCAAAATAACACTATTTTATAATCTTCACATGCTGCATTAGCTGATAGTTTACATTATAGCTCTGTTAGCTTAGCTCTGTTTTTAGACAGAAACCAGCCACAGTAAAACCACAAATCACCTCTGTTTTCTGTACAGTTTATGTTCTCAGTAGCTGAACTAAAGATCTGTTTGGAATCCAACAAACAAGGACAGAACTGACACAGTCTAGTCTGAACCGATCATAATCAAACTCACCTGTGTAGAAAAAGATAATGTGACATTTCAGCATCAAACTCTGTTCCCATCTGGTCACTTTCTGATGCTTTGGTCAAAGACTCCATGGTGTTAGTTTTCCTCACCATGAGAGACCGGCAGAGTAACTCACTACTCCCTCTAGTGGTCACATAAACTCCCAGCCCATGGCTGTAAATAAATTTGTTTCATATTTCTACAATCTAATACATTGCCATCTTTGACAGAACGTCAAAGCTCTTTATTCTTAACACTCTAATGATACTTTTATGTCATTTTTAAAATACTTTAAAGTAGAAATACTGGATACAGCTCCTTTAAAGAAGTGTTTGCTTGAGAAAGTAACAGTAAAACCAGTTATAATATAACTTATTTGTGCCAGTTACTTGTATTTAATAAAAAAAAAACTTGAACAATTAAAACATAAATTATCTGAGCAGATGTAAAGCAGATTCTCCACACATCCTCCAGCACAAAATGGTGAAATCAGGTGCCTCTCAGCTTGTTCTGCAGATGAAAAAGTACAAAAGCTGAGGCCGAACAATCACTTCACAGCCTTTTGATGTTGGTACTTCATGGAATCTGGTATAATTCGGCTAAATCATTTTCCACAGGTTTGCTCTAGATAAGGATGGTGGGGTTCAAATGAGATGAAGTCCAAGAACAAAGATTCCATTTTACAGGGGGTTACTTCTTCTCTACTGATGTAGTGCTGAAGTTCAGATCTGTACTAACAGCATAACTTGATAAAACACTTGACCAGGTGGAGAAGTAGTGTTTAAGATCCAGTTGGCTAAAAAAATGTGTTGACTTTTATTTTAAGTGGGTTCATGTAAGTATGAGAACATTGGCTGTGCACAGATACAGTATTTCTTCTTAGAGACATAGTGCATCACAAATTGCTGTCTTTTCTTGCTGAATGTGGTGGATGATCATGGGGTCTGTGGCGTCCTCTTGTGCCGTTTTTGAGTCTTTTTTGGTTGGTTTTGGGAAGCCGTATAAAAATGTTGGTATGCTTTGGCCTGTTCATCGATTTACACTTTTAAAAAAGCAGTTGGTCGTCTACTTGAGACTATTTTCTTTGCTCCATGCCAGTTTTTAGTTTTTTCCCTTCTGCATAATGTATGATGTCATATTTTTCTTTTTCCTCTTTTTTTTGGCTTTGAGGTCTCCTTGCCATGAGAATAATGTTTCACAGATCATTATTGTAGCTGCATCAACAGTCTCTTGGTTGACCTCTCCCATCAGTTTCTCTTCACTGCTCACGTGTTCTTTTCCAGTTTTTGTCTATTCAGTGGTTAGGAGCATTAAGTCAAAGGAGGATTTCTTCAAAATATTGTCCTTCCTCTGGAGAAATTCTTTGTCTTCTGAGCCAAAGAATGGAGTTTTGTTGATCTTCAGGAAATCTGGAATGCATCTCCCTCTCCAGTACTCAGATGGAGTTATAGAATTTCATTCTTTTGAAGGTCTTCAGGGTCTCTAATGAGAGTCTGGGATTCCCCAATGACTGAGGAAAGTTATTAAAAGAGAGCATGAGAGTATAAAGTTTGCACCGTCCTCTTTAGCAAAGAGTCTGGTCTTGCATCAGTGGTGCTATTGATCCTCTCAAAAAAAAACCCCAAAAACTTTTTACTTAAACAACGCAGAAACAGAGTAGCAGAGATGCCTGAGGGAGTTTAGTAAAGTAAGCATCTGCCATGTGCTTCTACACCAGAGAAGCAGAGTTGAAGAAAAGGGACAAAAGTGGGAACTCATCGATCATTTCAGAGGCTTTTAATGGTCCAAACAAAAAGACTGGAGGGCTGATGTTTGGACCAAAGCCTGTATATAACTATTGGACAGAGGAAACATCATGTCACCAATTTGTTTCTGAGCTGCTGTTTTGAAGCCAGTGGTTTATGATTTGACCATCGCCATGTTGGCTCTTTGGAGCTAGAAGTGACCATATTTGGACAGAAGGGCTAGAACTATGCTAAGCACTAGCTTACTGGCTCATCAAAATGGTAAAGTTCATCAAGTATTGCAAAACAAAGTCATTTTACAGTCTGATATGGCAGAGGTCGAAGCTTTAGTTCAACCTGAGCTGTAAATAATGGAGGAGAAATTGAGAGATTTAGATATTTAGACCGTCTGATCACTCATTAGAGGTTCCAAATAAAGTAGATGAGGCTGGAATCAGACTAGAAAATAATTCTTGACTTAGTATTTTGAGAGAGAAGTTCATTGTACGTCTATGGGAGTCAGGGCTTTTTGGGGCCAACTCCAGTGGTCATTAACAGTTTTACAACTTTAAAATACATCTGCATTGACTTAACTTTGGAGCTGAGGTCCTCGCCCCTTGGTTTTGACATTCTTGTGTCTTCTTCATACTCATAGACGGAGGCAGAACGGCTGAATAGATGTTTAATATCACAAATATGTTGAGTTGAATTAATAAGAATTAATGGGACTTGTTATAATAACGTCTGTAAGTTGTTTCGCCAGGATTTTAGAAAAGGAGGAAATAAAACTACATTTTCAATGCCATTTCAACTCTCTGATTGGTTTAATTTATTCTCATCTTTTGTCACACTGTTAATAGTGTTTTCTCTTGCTCCCTTTGTAATGTTTAACCAAACCAAATCCCATTTAAAGAGGCAAAACTCACCTCTGTGTGATGTGTAAGTAGGTGCAGAGAGTAAACTTCTTATCAGCTTGTTAAAATGTTCTCAGACTCAGCACTGAGGACATGACCTCGGTTATACTTCAGGGAGCCACAGTCATGGTTTTGTGCCATTTTGGTTTTACATTTCATGCAAGAGTTGCGTGTAATTTATACGCTGTGATGATTGCTTTACATCCCTTTTCTCCTCAGTTATATTACTGAATGAAGAAAACAGCGGCAGAGCTTTACGTCCCATGGTTTCATCAACATTTTACCAGGAGTGAGGAGATGCCTGTTAGTAATCAAAGCTGCTCAAATGACTAATCTAAACAGCCCAGTAAATATTCAGTGTTGATGGAGTGTGTATTTTTTGAATAATAAGAGCAATTTGAGATATGTTTGGTGTTGAAAATCAGCACATTGAATAATCTAGCAAACCAGCACGTGAAATGTTAGAGTAGTCAACATATTTGTCGAAAAAATAATTATGGGAACACAGCCTACTCAAAACACATTCCTACAAATACCCTAGTCGAGCCAAGTCCCAACGAGAAATGTTCATTCCTAAAAGAGTCCAAATGTGGACTAAAAAAATGTGTCTAAACAGAGGCAGCCAAACACATCACATACCTCATTCTTACAAAGGAACCAAAGCCAATTCAACTAATAAATCAAGTTCAGCTTTGAAACTGAAATAAAAGTGAACAAACTCTTAACACTTACATACCATTCAAGCCAAATTCGACCCTTTTCTTTTGTTTTTTTTTTACATTAAAGGGGTTCTATGTAGAACTGAAGTCATGAACCAGAACACACTTAGGATCAAAACCACCAATGAATCACTGCTATTCACTCACTGAATAAAGCATAAAGTTCATTGTTTACACATATATATGTATTATGGTATCATCAAGTTTTCCTCATCAAACATAATTAGAATCTCCATGTGCTGCATCAGCTGATAGTTTACATTATAGCTCTGTTAGCTTCGCTCTGTTTTTAGACAGAAGACAGCCACAGTAAAACCAGAAATCACATCCACAAGGTCAGAACTGTCACAGTTTAGTCTGAAAGGTGGATTAACAAACAGTAACTTAGCAAAGATAATAACATCATATAATAATAACTCACCATGGGAGAGCGGCAGAGTGACTCACTACTCCCTCTAGTGGAAATAAAATCAGTTCATATCTAGAACTTCAGCGCTCTTTATTCTAAACACTAATGATAATTTTTTTGTCAAATACATGAAAGCATAAATACTACATTTAACCCTTTTGCAGAAAATAGTAAAACTAATACTTTCCTGTCTAAACGGTTGTGTATACTATAAACGAATCCTCCACATCTAGAATGTTCTTGCTATTTTCATTTTTAATTAAATCTTTATGGCTGTTATTATGTTTTCATACCTTAGATAAAATAGGACATTGGATATTAACTGGATATTGTAGACGTTTTTTCTTCATAAATGACTAGAAAATCTAGAAAACACACTCTCACTGCTGTTTGAAACATTCGTTAAAGATCACTAACCTATTCATTAACATCAGATTTGATTCTAAATAGCTCTGTGTTTCAGAATTTGGTAGAAACACTAACTGACCCAGACCATACAGCAAAGGCGTAGAAAATGAACAGTTTAGGGTTAAATAAAATATATCTAGAAGGGCTACTAATGAATAAAAAGCAACATATTTTTTCCTTTTCAGACTATACCTGTAACGCTTCAGGGCTAATGTTTTAATACTGAGGATAATGTAACAGTGTCTGACTAACTATCCAGGAGCTAAAGGAGTTATTTACTGAGTTGACTCTTGGAAGAGTTGAGTGGAAACAGCAGGCGGAGCTCGGTGCTGCAGCACAGACAGACCTTTCTCTACCCCTGGGAACTGCGTGTGTTTGGACACGAGTCTCCAAACGTATTTGTATCTGTGTGTTCTTTTTTTTTTTCACCTTTTTTTTCTCTCCATTCAAAGTTGTAGGTTTCATTTCAACATTAGAGGAGGATTCGTTAAGTCAGGGTTTCAGTTTCTTCTCATGGGATGTTTTCAGCTGGACAATACAACCAAAAAAAAAAACAAAAAAACATAACACTTCAGTTGATATTGATAAATGTCTAAACCATGTTTGTTTTCGAGTTTAAAGACAGATTTTTGGACCTGAGTGAAAAATACCTGACATTATTTCTGGTATTTATGGACATTTTATAAATCTAGAAGAACATTCAGACAAATTTTAATGACAATTGCTCATTCAATGTTAAAAACTTTATTTAACCTTGTAAAGAAAAAGCAAAAATATGATCATTTTTGAGATCTAGAATCATTTTCATTATTTCTGATAACTGATCATCTACAAGGAAAATGATTCAATATAAAATTCCTACAACATGACATAAAAATGAATTACTGTAATTAGTATTGTTTAACTGTCTGCTATTAGCATCAGAGAGTTTATTTCCTTCTTTCTGTGCTGTTGTTCTACATCTATCTATCTATCTATCTATCTATCTATCTATCTATCTATCTATCTATCTATCTATCTATCTATCTATCTATCTACCTATGTTGTTATGTAACACAAAATTCCAGCAAAATATGACAAATATTCAAATACTTACTCTCCATGACTGATTTAATATTATCCACACACAGACAGGTATGATTTATTCTTATCTTTTATGAGATTTCAGCTATGAAAAAACCTCACAAATTGAAAACTAGAGTAGACCTAAACATTTTATTAAAATATTGATGAAATCTGTTGGAGAAGGAGACCTTGTGAAGGCTCTGTAGAAACTAAATATGTAAAATATAGAAGATTCAGTGTCTATATGAGCTTACAATTCATTTTTAAGTAAAAAATACATATTATAGTGTTTTGTATTGATGAAATTCCTCAGCTTGTGTAATGTTTTTGTGCATATCCTCTCACCCCTCCTTAAAACCATGTCTATGTATGTATTAAGACCCTGGTTATTGAATGTAAAATGTGGCTGTGACAAACTGTGGCGCATTAGAGATAAAAGAGATGGGGGTAGTAACACTTTCTCATGGTGTTTTTCCAGGTTTTGGCGTCGTTACGGTTCCCTTTCTCGCCACCTGATGGCACTGAAGCTCCAGCACTACACCAAGTTTCTGTTTGTACGAGACCCGTTTGTTCGCCTCATCTCTGCCTTCAGGAACAAGTTTGGAAGGTGAGTGTGTGTGTGAGTGGATGAAGAGTCAGAACGTGAACCTGTGTTTGTGTCTGTATGTGACCCAGATCCAAGCTGATATATATACTTCCCTTCTCATTAAATATCTGTTTTTGTCCTTTTTTTTAATGAATAAAACCTGCATATTTATGTTTGTGTTGAATCATAAGGCCCAATGAGGACTTCTACCGGCAGTTTGGCTCAGTGATACTGCGTCGTTATGGAAACCTGTCTGGGAGTTTACCAGAAACAGCAGCTGAGGCGTTTGCAGCAGGAATCAAACCTACATTTCAGCAGTTCATCACGTACCTGCTGGACCCAGATACAGAAAAGGACAGTATCTACAATGAACACTGGCGGCAGGTATTTGTCTCACACCAGTACAGTTATAAGATAAGGCTCCACTTGTTATTCTGACATTTTATGCTCTATTTCTCTTATTATTATTTTGTTTATCTTAGAAGAAACAGGCTTCTACTATATTGTACACTATGTTGTATGTGACAACAGCATTTATGTGACTTTTTCCCTCAGTGTAAATCTGCACTCAGCTAAACTTTATGGATTGTAACAACCAGTCCTACAATTTACTGTATTTTAAATATGTGTTTACAATAATTATATATATGTGCTAGTTTGTAAATTACACATTAGTTATTTGTGTCTGTATATGTTGTTAAATGCAGCTGATTTATTGCAGTTATAAATATGTGGACATTTGGACATTTTTGGTTCTTTTGATTTGTTTCATTTGAAAAAAATAAAGTATATATTAAGATGCTAAAATATCCCACAGCTCAGCTATTAAGTGTCCAATTACCTTCAAACCCTTTGGACGCTGTGTTATTACAGGGATTATATTTCACATACAGTCCTTTCTATATTAATGTAAACCTACTCAGATTAAAGCTGACTCTGTGTCTGGGTTGTATATTCATAGGTGTCCTTTATTCTGAGGTCACAGGGGACAATGTTTCCCATCACTTTCTGAAACAGCTGATTCTGTTGCCATTACAGATTAAAGGTTCAATCTGTAAAATTCACCCATGCTTATGTGAAATTTGTACTGGGAACCGGTACGTTGATGATGTTAGCTGAAACTATTTCTAAACTTATGTGTTTCACTACATAACAACCTGTGGTCTGATATCTGTGTAGATAAACCTGATCAGTTTTCTGTAAAAATTTGTTGCCTTTGCTTCTACATGCTTCAGCACTTTGCTTCCGCCCCTGTCCAGCAATTAGCAACTGTTAGCTTAGAAATGGGTCTAAAACAGAAAAACAACTGGCTCCCAGCACAAAACACAAAACACAACTTTTCAAATAAATAGAGAAAATACAGAACAAAAAACTATGTACATTGTCCAAAAAGTATGCTGTTTCAAATCAAGTTTTCTATTTTGTCATATTTTAGGGCAGTCCTATTACGTATACCATATTATTACTGTTTTTTTGTGTTTAATTTTTTTTTTATGCAGAATATTTTTATTTTGTTTTGTAGATATAAAATTGTAACAGTGTTGTGTTAAATTTTACATAGTTTCATAAGATTAATTGGAAAACAAGAAACAAATGGATTCATGATGTCATTACATATATACATAGGTTTATTTACATTTATATAATAGATTTATAAATCTTACACTAGAAGGAATCTAATGTGCAGATAGTGTTTTCAAGTAAAACTCGTAGCTCTGAGGCAAACATTCATTTTGAGTAGAACACATTCTCTCATTAATTCACAGAATTTCACATTTTGACCCAATACTGTATCCTTAAAACTATAACCAATTGGCAGTTAATTTTCCTTTATTTATTAGATTTACTAAACATTTACTTCTTTTATTAATATTTTTGATCTACTCATACTGATCCATTTCAACTCACATATATTATAGACTTTTTCAATTTTATTTTGAAGTTTTAATCTGCGGCCTTATGTACCAATCATTTTTTATAAAACAAGTTAAACTGAGACTCTTTTGTATATTGACAAACTACTTGAAAATATGGAACCGTGTGGGTTTGTTTAAACAAGTTAAAAGACAGACTGGAGCCTGCTGAAAAAGACAGGCTGAAAAGGTTCAGAAGTTGAACACAAAGAGTTGGGTGACTTGTTTTTCACCTTTTTTTCCCAAAGAAATGAACAAGCAGGTGCTGTGTTAAACCCAGGTCCGGTTGTGTGTTTCAGGTGTACCGTCTGTGCCATCCATGCCAGGTCAAGTATGACTTCATTGGACGGTTGGAAAGCCTGGAGACAGACTCAGAGCATCTGTTGAAGACTCTGAAGGTGGATCATCTCATCCACTTCCCTTCTGGCGCCCGAAACCAAACTGCAGTGAGCTGGGAAAGAGAATGGTTTGCACAGATCCCCATAGCGATGAGGAGAAAACTGTACAAGCTGTATGAACCAGACTTTAAGCTGTTTGGATATCCTAAACCAGACAGTGTGCTTCACTAGTAGAGACCACCCAGACCCAGAGGAGACCTGGTCCTGTACCTCACTTACTGCACAAAGCCAGTACATGCCTTTAAAGACCAGTCCATGAAGTTGCAGTTTGTTTCCATTATTTGTTCATATCTCAAATGTCAGAAGTGCCTGCCTGTATTATTTTATGGCCTTTTTGTCACAGTTTGTCATCATTTTGTGTCTAAGCACACTCGTTCGAATGCTACTTTTATGTTTCCCTCATGTTAATGCACTTTGAATAGTATTTTGTTAAGTCATGGGGAGAGGGCTGGTGCTATTTATCTTTGGACTTTCTAAAAGGGAAAATGGTACAATGAAATAAAGTGTTTTTGTAAATGTGTAACTCTCTGTATTTACTTTGGTGTGTAGGCCTACATTCAACTAGAGTTGAGCAAATATTAATATCCTCTAAGTCTGCAGCAGTACCACCTATTTAAAAGTGTTTATAAATGAAGGCAAAAGATTTTAAATGATTAACAAAACAAATTTTTATTAACAAATATCAATTAGTTAGTCATGAGATGTACAGTATGATGGACCCTGTCTGAGAATTGAGTAGAAAATAAATCCAAATTAAACATGAAAAATATGACAAAGGAATAACATAGAATTAAGTTTTTCCTAATACTTCTGTGTGACTTACTTGTTTGAGAAAATCATTGCGTTTTGGCAGAAATTGTGAGAATGTAGGCTGAAGTTTCTTTGCATATATAGAATTTGGTGTATAAAATAATACACATGATCAAGTAATCAAAACATCTTTTGGGTTAACATCTTAGTTTCTAAACTGAATTGGAGTCTGAGTTTCCAGTTTTTAAGGATAAGTGATACTCACATGAGGTAAGAAATATTTAATCAGTCAATGTCATGGTATATTTTATGGAAAAAGTTTCAAATGCACCTCTTTAGTTTTGTTTAAGATGCAGTGTTTCTGAGGTAAAAAAAACAAAAAAAAACCCAAGGCTTATGTTAATTTACCCCTCTAGAAAAGCATTTGACGCACATATTGTAGCATTTTCTGTCATTTAACTTGATTCCCTCCAGCATCAATAAAGATATTAAATGGATTCTAATAGGCTGGAGCACCTGGGCACATCAGGAGTTAAACAGTTAAATTCTGTGCAACCCTCCACCACTTTCTATTGCACAAAGAGCAGCTCTTGTTGCGTTTACAAACTGTCCTGCTGTCTGTTTCCACGTGTTCCAGCCGTTTCCACAACTCCGCCCCTTCTCTGCTGTGACCGCCCTGCCATTGGGTAATCCTCCTGTCAATCAGAGCTGAAACGCTGCTGGCCCTGCCCATCTCTGCTGCCTGACAGTTCTGTCCTGACGTCAACGGTTCCGTCCCAACACGGAAATACGGAATATTTATGGGATAGTGACAGGAACGGCCGGTTGTTATGGATTTAAAGTAGCACGGCTAGCTTAATCGTCGCCTTGTTTTGTAAAAGTTTTCGTTATGTTAACTTTCTGACGTTAACTTTGTGATAAATGGACGCTCGTGCTGGAAATGGACAGAGAGTTCGACCTCTGTTGTTAGTTCAATAGCTTTAGTCCTGCGTTTGTTTGGAGTCATGAAAGGAAGTGTTTTGGGGGTCATGGGGGCTCTGGGACGCCTGCTACTGTCCCTGCTGCTGCTGTCCTGGGAAGGCAAACTATTTCAGGTAAACTTTTTGAGTTAAGCTGCTGTTGTTATTGTTAATACAGTTTGTGTATGGCTATGCGCAGTTGACACCGCAACTGGCATCTCAACACACTTGTGTGTCTATTTCAGGCTCCGGTAAAGTTGTCATGATATGATAGGACGTTTAAAGTGTTTAGTTAGCACACTGAGTGATTCAAATTGCTTGAAGAAAGTTAATACTATTTGTGTGTGTGTGTGTGTGTGTGTGTGTGTGTGTGTGTGTGTGTGTGTGTGTGTGTCTGTGTGTGTGTGTTGTACCAA
>JAPQRQ010000001.1:21624050-21640502 GCA_037367365.1 Apogon talboti
ACCACCACCGAACATTCACACGCATTCATACACCAGTGTGAGTAGCAGCACTGGAGGCAAGGTGGCTGAAGTGTCTTGCCCAAGGACACAACAGCTCATGACTCGGATAGAGCGGGATTCGACCCCTTCGGTTATTGGACGACCCGCTCTACCATCTGAGCCACGGCCGCCCAGTTTTATTTACTGACATTATACTCTAGACGTGATACCATCGCTAATAATTAATCATCTACCACATAAATAAATAAATATTCCTTATTAAATGCTGCCATAAATGCCATCCATCTCACCTTTCCAGTTTTCACTCTTCTGGAGGATTTGGAGTCTCCATGCTGTGTCACAACATGAGCCTTTTAAAATTCATACCCCAAAACACTTTTAAGCTTTCACTATAACTATTATTTATAATCACAGCCTCTGTAATTCTGAACAAGGAAACAGGGAGAATAAATACACAGAGGAAAGAAATAAACCACTTACTAATTTCTTCATGATTTTCAATGCTCTCTGCTGTTTTTGTCTGTGCTTTTACAGAGGCTGCACTGGCAATTATGACTGACAGCTCTGACAGCATTTTTGGAGGATTTTAATGGGGGCTAGTGTCACTAAACAGACAGATTCACAGAAAGAGCAAACTAATCCACCAGACGAGCAAAATCTCAAAAGATGATGAAAGAGATGACATTTATGGCAGCATGTGGTATTGAATATTCTTTTTGTGTGGTAGGTTTTAATAATGAGTCTAGGCATCACGGCAGTAAATTGGAGTAAAACGCAGATTTCTATTATTCTGTGCAAACACAAAGCCACAAAAGCCTGATTCACATGGGACTAGTATTACCTGGTGACCTTTGGTGAATTTGAATAATTGCAGAGGTCATCTGTGATCTTAGTCCCATGTGAATCTGCCATGTCTATAATTTGTTAAAATTCCACCACAAACTATCCACCCTATTTCAGCAAAAAGACATCTTGTGATAATATAAGAGTACCAAAGTCGAAATCTCTCTGATGTTTTGTACCATTCTTTGTTCCTGCTGTGCATTTACTGTGTGCGTTTCATGGTCATGGACAATGGAGACTGGCTGGTAAAATTAAAGTTGTACAAGTATTTTGGGTGGAAGTTCAGAAATGTGTGTGTGTGTGTGTGTGGGGGGGGGGGGGGTTATTTCCAAATGACAATAGTCTGGTGCAAATAAGGCATTAGTTCAAGGGGTTGCCACCCTTTACAATCTACAGAGTCCTTTTCTGTCAGGATGTGGAGCTATAATCATATTTGAGCCCTTAAAAGTGATACTAAACACTAACATGTTTTTGCGCAATAAGCAGAATCACATGACTCAGTTTTAATAAAATACATTAATTCTAGTGATCATGAACTTAAAAATCGAGAGAAATTCTGCTGAACCTCATTCATTTTCTAAAGGTCTTGGATTGTTCTGCTTTGAACCACTAGACTCACATGGAGGCAGCACTTTTGCCTCCTACACCCCCCCCCCTCGCCCTGGTTGGTTAACATTCAGTCAGATATAACATATTAAAATACCACAGAGACACCACAACACAGTCTGCAGTATTGCTGTTTGTGTCAGTGTACTTGCGTTAGTTCCCCATGGAACTAGAGCCATAATGGTGAGAAAAAATGTCAAACATATTCCAAATATAGCATATATGTAAATGGATATTGATTTTCAGGAGGCCTCTCTCGGGTGGTAAAACAAATACAAAAACTCTAAACCTGTCAGAGCCTCATATAGTTCTGCATAAACGTCTTTCTCACATCCACACCTGGATATTCAGACGCCGATCACCAAATTCTCAGCCTGTTTCCAACTTTGCACTTTAAATACACATTCTCTTGGTGTGCAAAGCCTATTTAATAATCCAGTGTTGACATTTTTATCAGCATCATTGGGGTATTCAATTTATTTGTGCATGAACTGAATATCTCACGAGTCACAGTTTGTAAAATAAAAAGTACTTTGAAAATAAATATAACAAGCAAGGCTGTGGTGTAGTGTAAAATATAATATAGATTTTTTTTAATGAAAGGTAGGAGTTATTTAAAGCCTACTATGATGAATGTTAACTGTAAAAAATAAACGCCATTCATTTCCACGGTGAACCACAGGAGAGGCACGGGTTGAAAGACCTCGAATTTAGTTGAATCTGTTATTCTGTGATTATTTTTATGCATAAAGCATAGATCAACACACTTTAAATAAATTAAGCTGGTTTTCCAGGGATATTGATTAAAAGTACATTGGATTTAGCTGTGAGCAAGAGCAGTGAATCAGAATAGTGTTCCAGAGGGCACAGGAGGTTAAATGATGTGTGCCGTGTGAGTCTTACTATGAGTCATGTGATCCGCTAGTCAAGTTGTGTTTATTTCCACATCATATTATCAGACTGAAAAATCTTTAAATGTCTGTAATATCACTGCCTGCTGACCTGGTCTAACCTTGCCTCGAAGCTCCTCACCACATAAGGAATAAAAAACATAAAACTAACATGGGTTTCATCTCCTTAAACAGCATGCAGAAGGGAGCAGTTAAAGTAAAATAGGCAATAAATCAGAAAATCCAAAATGTAAGCGAGCAGGAACACATGTGTAACCTTATAATAGAACATGTATCAGAGTCCAGGAAGTGAATTACTAACAGTCAGTCAGTGTGAATGAACTCTGAGTCACATCCACTCACAAACCCTGCAATACTCAACATTTTTTCCCGTCTATACACCAGACTCAACTTATCAATATACCGTCCTGTGTGTTCTACCCATAATCCTCTGCATTGTTGTCTGTCTCCCTTCCTGTATGCCTGTTTGTTTTTGTGTTGCTCAGCCTGTCTGTTCTGTTCGTACACTAAGTCTGTAACTATGTCCTATTTCAGGGGCTCAGTGTGTATTTCTATGTCAAAATACACCAAAACCCGAGCAGTCTGACACGGGCCAACCTGTTTCAACATCTCCTAGAAATGTCAATGCCGAATCCAGGCTTCGTTTTGCCCAAATTTGGAGCATCGCTGACAGCGCCTTTCTCGTGGTCTGTTATAAGCCGGCTGAGTTTTACCGACATGTTCAGGTAATTCGTCATGGAAGATGGGGAACATTAAGCAGATTTCCTTTGTCACTTTTTCTGCTACACTTCATATTTTTATTACCTATTCTATTTACTATGGTTTTTATTCTGTTTTTCTTTCACTTAACTGCAGGTTTTAATACAGATTTCAATATCTGTGACTAATAAAAGCACCTTAAACCTGTGCTCGAGAAACAAAACAGCCATAGTCTACAAGTCAGGCTGAGCTGCTGTTTTCAGTCCATGTTGGAAATAACAGCTTTACCATGACAGCCTACCAGGCCAAATTGAGGTCATTGATTTTGTTTCATTTTTACACAAACCAGCAGAGGGGAGTAATATTTTGAGAATAAAATGTGAAAAACTGACAAAATAAGCGGACCTTACTAATACCTCCACTGATACCCTGATCACCAAGGGATTACTTTTGAGTCTGAAAATTTCGTTAAAAAAACCCCCCAAAAACATGCAAACATTGAGAGAAAGGCATATGTACAGACCATGTGTCCGAGAAATCAGTTCACAAATTTTGTAGGTTGAAGTTTTCAAGAATTTTTAAAAAATCCCCAAATTTTAATTCAGTCATGAAACTGTACACTGCACCTCTCCTAGTGGTGAAGAACATGTGTCCAATCAGGTGAATATATTCTTATAGAGAAAAAAAACCCCAATTGAATAAAGGAGGAAAACACTGAAGGAGAATGTGGAGAGTGCAAATTTAATCTCATAATTTTTTGTTGTAAATTTACTCATATGTCTCACCTTCTCATCCCTTCTAAGTTTCTACCTGCCATTATACTTCACAAATAAAGGGACATTAAAGGGGTTCTATGTAGTACTGTTATTCCAAACTGTCAACAACAGCGAAAAGTGTCTTACCAGAACACACTTAGGACCAAAACCACCAATGAATCAACACTATTGTATCCACAGACTGTATCAGTTACTGGGTAAAGTATAAAACTCATTGTTTACACACATCTGTATTGTATCATAAGGTTTTCTTTATCAAAATAAACTTCATAGACGTTTATTTTTACAGTTGCTCAAAATAACACTGTCTCATAATCAGTGGTGGAGAGTCCCAGCTCCATAAAGTAAAAGTCCTGCCATGTATTGGCTCTACCTGATCACTTAATGCAGGTGATTCCATTAATTATCCCATCTACCTGGATGAGGCTGCTTCAGTGAATGGTTGGAACAAATACATGGCAAGACACTTACTTTATGGAGCTGGGATTCTCCACCACTGCTTATAATCTTTGCCTGCTGCATCAGCTGATAGTTTACATCATAGCTCCGTTAGCTTAGCTCTGTTTTTAGACAGAAAAAAGTCAAAGTAAAACCACAAATCACCTCTGTTTGGAATCGAATAAACAAGGTCAGAACTGTCACAGTTTAGTCTGAACCCTGGATCAACAAACAACTTAGCAAATATAATAACATCCCATAATAACATTTGTAACCCACATAAAAAATCAGAACCCTAATCCTGTAAATGTTATTAGACACCCCTGTGTTCCCCGTGAGGATACGTCAGGTATCGCGTGAAATCTGCACCTGGGTGCAATGCCGCTTCCTGTCAGACACGAGGCGGTAGCTAACACAAAGCATACCGAAACGAGGCAGATATAGTTGGAAACAAACATCCACAAAACATACTCCGGTAGTCACGGACAAATCCAGGTTTTATCCTGATAAGCTGTGAGCCGAGGAGGATGACCCCCGTTATGATAAATTTATGATGGAAGAAACTCCGGTGAGTTAGCAGATTGTTAGCCAGATATTACTAGCCGTTCTTAAGGAAAAATAATGCTTCTTGTGTTATTAACTTGGCATAAGTTGGTATATGTAGCCCAGTGGATGTCATAAGATGTTTTCCAATGTATTTCTGACTTTTATGCACTTTATATTGTAATTTAAAGCTTAACAAAAGATCGCTAGCTTAAATGCTAATGCTAACCGCGATATGTTAATCCTTAATCCGAGTTGTTAATTGCTTTATGTTTGTTATACTTAGCTCATGCTAATCGCTAAGCTAAAGTGAATTTTACATATATTTTGCTTGGGAAGATGCATTTCATTGTTTAATGTCATTTCAAGCACTAAATTTATATTAGCAGCCACTGCATTGGGTAACGGTGCCATTATGGTGTGGTATATCCTTCCTTTATTAAGAGTTTGCAATAGGGTGTATGAAAGTGTAATTTTTGATGTTAAGAAGTTAAAATATTAAACAGGTGGGTTAATATAGCAGAAAGTTGTTGATAGAAGTCCACTAGAGGTTAAAAATGATGCATATAAATAATGCCCGTTAAAAATAGTACTGTTGTGTATGGTAATTCATAAATAACTGATTACAGTTATGGTTAAAACTAATTGTTGTAATTTACAATAATTTACTTTGATGTGTGTATGTCTTTCCTTGATGCTTGGTGATATATTTCATGCATAGAACTAAGAATAATGTTATTTCATGAGAAATAGGCAGAATCAGATGAAGAATCTTACAACTTTGCACTTTCTGTGTAGGTTTTTTTTTTCTGGTTCCTTGCTAAGTCTGATCAACTGTCAGAGAAAAAGAAAGAAACAACTTGGATGGTGAGCCGAGCCCAGCGATTCTAAGAGGAAAAAGAAAGTTGGAGATGCAGTGTGGCCAGCTGCAGAACCTACCTTGAAGATTTCAGTTCATCAGAATCACTCATTCTGAAGATAAGATACACACACTCCTTACCTACCCGGGTAGTAGTAGTAGTAGTAAAAACAGGAATGCACTCAACATAAAAACACACATACACTTACAGATCTTTTTTCAATAACTGAACTCATCAGAGCCTTGAGTTGGAGAGCTCAACTCCAATGGACTCATAAATCCTCTGGCCCATTTTTGTAAATACTGTATATTCAGTTCATATCTCTACAGTCCAATACATTGGCATCTTTGACAGAGCTTCACAGCTCTTTCTTATAAACACTATTATGCTAACATTAGGTCACATCTGATAATAATAAAACATACTAGATACATTGGTTTTAAAACTTGATTTTAACATTAAGTCAATACATTTTCTTATGATTCTGCTGATTTAATTTTATTTTTTCCCCAAAAACCTAATAATCAACTATTTAGTTTTGAGCTCAACTCTGGTGTTCAAGTGAAAAACAGTCAAACAAATATTTGTTAACATCTGTTTCATTTTCATTTTATTTGATATATACATGTTCTGACCTTTTTGAAATTTCTTCTGGTGTTTCATATTTTTCTGATTCTGTGAATCACTTTGTAAGTTTCCAGAAGGCACTACTGTAAGCAACCGTCTTACTTATTGACTAACCAACATGGTATTCAAAATTTATGGTCTGTTGAGGGGGATTTCCATGTTTGACTTTACGAGTTGACAGGGACCGCCCGAATGCACCATTAGTTTTAGGAGCTGCAGCTGAGTCTGAAGGAGACACTGCTCAATAAAAACACCAGATGACGTTCATAGAGACACTTGTGAGGACTTTTCACAGCTGAATGGTGAGTTTCTCGTTGTTTTACATCACATCAGACCAAATGAAACCATGATGCCTGAAACTAACTTGACCCTGGCAGTTTTCTGAGATGTATTTATTATTTTATAGCCATATAATTGTTTACAACACACGCAGGTGAACGTCTGGGGCTTGGACGTTGAGATAGTGGACTCTACTAAATACCTGGGTGTTCACCTCAATAACCCATTAACCCCTGAGACATTTCAATGAAACTGCTGCTTGGAATTTGCAGTTGTAAAAGTGTCATAAAAGCTGCTGAGTATGTGCTTGTGTTTCTTTTTATCAAAAATCCTTCTACTTTCAAGATCTTGCAGTCATTTTGCTTTACTGTGTGTTTCAGGTGTGATGAAAGACAAAGAGAGGAATTGAAGTTTGACAGGTTTTTACTAAATAAGGCACTCAATGTACATCACTAAGATTTAGGATGTTGAACATGAACTGGAACACACTGAATAACAAATTTAAATTTTGGTCCAGTAGTTTTGTGTTGAGGTTCTTTTTTTCTAAATCAGTCCAGCTGCTTTTTGACACCTGGTTGAACTCCAAAAAGCAGTGACACAGTCAAAGCTCAGTAAAAACATAGTTAAAAAAAAAAGGAAAATCACCACAACACTGGAAACAACAGTAAAAACAAAAAACCACAAGGAAAACAGTGTAAAAAAAAAAAAAAAAAGCCCAAACTGTCTATTGGCAGTGGGGGGTGTACTGAGCATGCTCAGATGTCTATGGTAAGCACAAAGTCTATTCTCTCAGCACGTTTTGAAATTTTTCCTATTGAGCAAACAGTTTAATTTTTCTTAATATTTAAAATAAATCATACATTCAGAACGAGCGCCACAGACATGTCAGGGGTTAAAGGGTTAACTAACGGGACTGGACTGACGATACAGAAGAAGGGCCAAAGTCGCCTCCACCTGCTGAGGAGACTGAGGTCCTTCAAAGTGGTCAGGGCTCTTCTCCAGACATGTTATGATACTGTGGTGGACTGTGCAGTACTCTAAGGTATCATGTGCTGAGGAGTGGGCGGTACAGGAAGAGACTGAACAAACTGGTTAAGTCTTAGGCTGCCCCACTGGACTCCATGAGGAGGTGGTGGACAGAAGGATGTTGGCCAAGCTGACATCTATCATGGATAACCCCTCCCACCCCCTGCATCAAACTGTAGAGGCCCCGAGTAGCTCCTTCAGACTTTTACATCCCCAGTGCAAGGAGGAGCGATACCGCAGGTCATTCTTCCCCACAGCCATCACACTATACCACAGTTCTCAGTAACCGCCCCCCACACCATGTGCATGTGCAACCACGATGTAAAAATGTAAATAATATTTAATTTTAATTCTAATTCTAATTCTATATTTATAGAAATATTTATAGAAATACCAAATTTCTTATTTTTCTCTTTATATTTCATTTTTCACTCGTTTGTGTGTTTTCTACCTGTCTTTTTGTCTGCACTTGCTTGTTGTATGTTGCTGCAGTTGATTGTGAAAAATCCCGACAGTGGGATAAATAAAGACTTATGAAGTAGCTTCCTTCTTGCTCCGGTTCTGTCCACACAATGACCTCCACTGGCCTCCTTCTCCTTTACAGTGTCTGCCTTTTACACAACCACTCAAAGCAGGAGGAAACACAAACCGACTCCCACTGTGCAGCCGACATCAAAAAATAAAATGTCTGAACACAACAAACACACATCTTAACATTAGCTCTCCTCTTTGCCTTGTAATAAAAAAGAACCCTACCACTTTAGTCTGTGTAGTTCAACTTGTGTAAACAATCGTTAAATCCACCAACCAACTGTATTATAAAATCTAGTCAAAACCCAAATGTTAAGGAGTACTCAATCACCACTACTTCAAAAGCAGAAGATGGCAAGTAACCGCAACTACCGCTGTTTGTCATGAGGCTACACAACCAGCAGTGTTTCCCACAGGATTATTGTCTTGATTTGTCGTCTGATCTGCTTTTCGAAGAAATCAAGTTTGAGTTGTGAAATAAAGTGCAGTCCAAAGTTTCCTAATCAATTAACATTGACTTAAAATATGTCAAGTTTAATGTAAATATACACAGCATTGCATCATAGGTTGTTAGCAGCATTACTGTTGCTAGGCTAGCAAGTGCATTTAAGTCTGTTAATATCTGTTAGTCCACGTTAACCTACAGAGTTTATGCAATGTGTTGTGCTGCTTCTGAAGAAATAATGATTTCAGACAGTGAAGAATTACAGCATCTCTGTGAGCTGCTGATTCGGCCTCTGGACTCCAGTGTGGAGGAAATCTGATTTATTTTGGCTGAAATACTAGTGGAAAACAAGTGTAAAAACATTTACCGCTCCGTTCTTAGAGGCTTGGTTTGTCCACTTTGACCTGCAGATTGCCAATGTGCTGTCGAGCCACCCAAAATCACTGCAGGGGGATTTATTTTTCTCTTTGAACAACTGAAAAGTTAAGATTTATGGTCCTGCAATACAACTAAGGAAAAAAATCATCTCTTAGAATCGGGAATATTTTTAAGGTTCAATATGTAAGATTTGCACATGGCTGTGGACTTGAAGTCTGTTTCTGTCTGAAAATGAATGAAATGGATGGGTAGATAGATGATTGAGTTCCGACATGTTCCTTTTTTTGGAGCAGGAAGTGACCATATTTGGACAAAAGCGGCAGTGTGTCAGGAGCACGCTGGGTCAGAGCTGAGCTAATGCTAAGTGGTAGCTTACTGACACTTTACAACCATTAAACTTCATCAAGCTTTGCATAAAAAAGTCATTTTATGGTGTTTATTCTTAACCACAACTACTGTAGAGCTGTCTCTCAAGAAGAAATCTATTTCAGTAAAAACAAAAAGACTAAATATGTACTAAAGTATACTGAGTGTTTATGTAAAAAAAAATAAAAAAAGATATTGAACTAACCTTGGTTGTCATCCTCAGTTTTTCATCCTTGATTAATTTATTCCCACTTTGACTCAAGTCGCTTTTATTTAAGTTTCACTTCATAACAAAGAATTGACTCCAGTTTGACATGGATTATTTCACAGATTCGTCCTCCCCTCCAGCAGTAATTACTGAGATCCAGGATTGGAACCGCACCTGAACTCCACCTTTATATTCTGTATCGTCTAAGCCTTGTTTTTGACACACTTATCCGCAATATATCCTCCTTGATTCCCTCTTTGTTCTCTTCCTCTGTTGTTAGAAAACCCACAATCAGCAGGTGAGGATCCACCACCAGCAACGCCTCAGTCCACAGAGCAACAACAAGTCAGACAAATCACCGCAATGTCACAGGTTAACCAAGACACAGACTAGAATCAGTTTACACTCCATAAATCATATTATTTCATTTTCACTCACACATTCAGCTTATTTTTATCTGTTGCCTCATGACTAATGCAGTGGTTGTACATTAATTATTATGTAGTGCTTTTGTTCAGTGGATTCTATCAATACTTTTTATTTATATATATGATGCACCTCTAGGTCTGTGAGTAACAACTTGTTTATTCAGATGTTTTACTTTATTTTCTCACAGTAATAAATAAATAATAATTTATAGTAATAAAAATAAAAATCAATTAGAGTCTCTTCTTGGGAGAAGGGGTTTTTTTTGGTGGCAGGGGGTTAAGTGTGTTCTTTTTCTAAGGACTAAAAGAAAACATCAATGAGGCACATTAATTATTATGCTGGGGCAGCTGGTGTTTAGCAGCATATACTACTAGAACACTTGAAAAAAAGTGTTTGGAAGTTCGTACACTATGTAATTAACTACACTGGTTTTTTAATGGTAGAGCAGTGATTATACGCTGAATTGGATTAAAACAGTGACAATGTGATTTATTCTTGACAGATAATATGTAACATTGTATCACTGTGCTTGATTAAAGGTGATTAGCGAAGTGTAGAAATGGGAATATAAAGAGAAATGTATCTGACAAACAGCTGAAATAATGTCTCGGGTTAAAGGGTTAACAACTAAAATTAATACAAGAACCATACTTTCAGTCACACCTTGTATTACAGTTTTCTATGTTAGTAGCAGTGTTAGTGTAATTGTCAGTGTTTTGTAAGTTCACAGCAACAGCAATCATGTGAACAGTGAGTTTGATCATTTTTTGGAAGCAGTTTGCTCATTTTCACAGTCTGATGTAATTAAACCACACTCCTCCTTTGCTCTTCTATAGATCTACTGCTTCTAGAGCAAAGTCAAAGTAGTTTCATCACCTCTGTCTAAAACTCAGTTATGACATTATAATAAGCAATGGCTGCAAAAACCAAAGTGCAAAGGCAGTCAGTGTTTTACAGGTGGTTGTGTGTCTCAAACAGTTGCCAATCCATGAAACACCACAAATAAGTCTACACATCGATGATTCGGACAAACATGAACTGTTAATGAATCATCTTGATAAGCAAACTGCCTCTATATCATTTAATACATGACAGACTGGTATCGGTTTTGTTATTGAACTATTTATCAATGTATTATCATCTGTTTCTTTGAAAGGAAATCTATTTTCACTTCTGTTTACATTTATATATAACAGCAGCTGTTGCTTGAGGCACTAATGGTGTGTGTGTGTGTGTGTGTGTTTTTTACCGTTTTTAAATATTCTGCATTGTATATTCCCTTTTTTTTAAACTCAAGAAGTACCGTCTCTATCTAGCACATCAGAATGTCATTGTGTATGCTCTGTGTATACAATGACAATAAAAGGAACCTTGAATCTTGATCTAACAGTCATTTTTATAGGTGCTGTTAATTAGATTATTCAACACTATTTTAATGTTACATTAGCGAGTTTGAGTTTCTGAAACATGAATATTTTCTGGTCTCCTCTTCCGTGACAGCAAGTTGAATATATTCAGGTTGTGACCAAACATGACATTTGAGGACGTCACCTTGGCCTTTGGGAAAATACGACATGATATTTCATCGACTAAATGAAAAAATAACAAACCAATTAATCACTGATGCAACAATATTTAGTTCTCGGGTTGAAAACTATTCACAGGGTGGCATTTTTATTTCTATAGAATGAATCAAACTCTATTTTCTTGTGCTGTGTTAGTTTTTGCCTGTGTCTGTATGCGTTTCATATGGCTGTAAACTGTAAGTGTGTTTTGTGTTGGGGGAGGACTGTGACGTGACCACTACACGCTGGTATTCGGGGGAGGGATTGGACTGGACTGTGTAGAAGGCTCTTATCATCCTTGTCTGGGCTGTGGGTGGCACTCAGGGCGGATGTGCTCATCCCTCAGGAATAGTCTGGTATTGTTAGCTGGTGAAGGAGGCCCAGGCATGACAGAAAACAAAGGGACAGCAAACACTTCAGGATAAAAATATGCACTGTGTCAACAAACATCTTTGTGTGTTTAGGTGCGTGCGAACCTTGATCGTGGGCCGAAAATGTCAAAATTAGTGCTGCACCGAAGTCATTTCTCTTGATTAATCGCTTCAGCTATGAAATGTAGGAAAATAAGAGGCTAAATGGTGCCTATCGTAATTTCCCAAAGTTGGAGCTGAATTCCCTCTGTGTGAAAAACACCCTAAAATATTCAGATTTCTGTAGAAGATAAAGGAAAGCAGGGGAAATGAACAGGAAGAATGTGTGAAGGTGATCCCATTTGTTCCTGATTCATTTGGGGATTTTTTAAAATGTATTTTCTATGGTTTATATCACATATATGGTGCTTCTTTGTGTTTTTATTGAAGGAAATGTGTCTTTACTTTAAAATGTCTTACAGTCCACAAATAAAATCAACTGATGTCTGTTCATGAACTAATAAGGTAAAAAAAAAACCAAAAACATCCATGGAAAGACTCTTCAAAATACTCAGACTCCTATAATCAGATATAGAAGAGCAGTGTTTATGTGTGACATTAATAACTGTCAGAACTGATGCCGAGTCATTATTGGACTTCAGGACTGTAGTTTTGTTTTTTTAGGTACAGTATCTGATGGTCAGAAATATGTGTTTTTACCTCCGAAAAGCGATAAATAAAATCAGTCGATATCTGGTCACAAACTCATTCCTCCAAGAAGATAAAGAAAAGCAGTTTTATGCTTCAAACATGAGTGATTTTCAGAACTGATGCTAAATCATTTTTAGACTTTGACCTGAACGTGCTGTTATGTAAAATATCTGCTTCCTCTTTGTAACAGCTTGAAACTGTGTTAGAAATAAGAGTTATTACTTCACAAAATCTCAACAAAACAAAATCGATGTCTGATCATAAGCTCATCAGTTCAAAGGTCAACTTCTAATCCATATTCAAGGTCAAAACCCCCTAAAATTCAGATTCCACTAAGAACACGGAGCAGTTTTTCTTTGAAAACATGGCATTATTGATTTCCAGAACTGATACTCAGTTTTAGACTTTGGACTGCATGTGTTTTTCTGTTTTATGGGATGTATCTGCTTCCTGTTTGTGTTTTTTTTTGTCTTTTACCATCTCAAAAACTATGTTGGAAACAAACATTTTCACGTTTATATGTTATATTTTGGATCTTATTTATTTTCTCTCTGGTTTATGCAAAAAAAATAAATAAATCAATATCTGTGTTGAAGCCCAAGTCTATATTCAAGGTAAAAGTTTTCCCAAATGACAGTACCATAAGGTCCACCTTATCCAACGTAGAATGAAGTTGGATGAATCAAGTTGAACTGACTGTCAACAGAACAGGCCCTCCAGTGTTGGCCCTTCTCTTACCTTCAGTATATTCTCATAGATAGTGTCCCGGAAATCCAGCAGTGCTTTCTGGTCAAACTCTTGGCCGTTGATGATGCGCATCTGTTTGAGAAATGTGGACTTTCCGCTCTCTCCAGCCCCGAGCAGGAGGATCTTGACCAACCGGCGGACGGCTCTCCTCTCCCGGGCGAGCATCGCGTCTATCTCCCGGCTCCTGCGCCTCGCCTCCCGCTCCTGCGCCGCGTCCCTCTCCCGGCTCCGGTCCTTACTGCCGCCCGGGTCCCGGCTGGCCTCGGCCGGGAGCAGGCAGCGGCTCAGGGTGCGGACCACTCCCGACATGGCGAGTCGTGGGAAAAGTTCACCGAAACTTGAGTGGGAGAATGTTCATTCTAGGATGTGAGCCCCGTTAACCGCAGGCCGGTCCGGTTACATCCAGAGTCTCCACAGATCCGATGTTGTGAAGTTTGAACATGGAGATAGTTTCAGAGCTGTGTGCGCGCATCGGACACAAAACCCGAGTCCATCTTTGTTTGGCCGCGACACCGGCACAAATCTGATGAGGATTACCAAATGTTAGGAAAAGTTAACAGGTTGAAATGTTCGAGGTTCTGCTTGGGGGAAAAAAACACACAACAAGAGAAGTTGAGAGGCCGGAGCGTAGGATCCAAACAAATGGAGCCTGAAGCGACGCCTGTGGAGACTCCAAGAGCGCACGGGACTGCCCATCGGACTGCACACACCGCCGGAGGTTTGTGAACTTGGACAGCAGACGGAGGGAGCAGCTCCTCCGGGCGGTGGGAGGGCGGCGTGGGGGGGACAGAGAAGAGGGCGCCGCCGCAGTACCGGGGCGCACCGGAGGGGGGCGTCAGCGGGCACCGACTATAGCATGGGTTCCAATTCAATGTAGTTGAGGGTCCATAAACAGCCCAATCACAAGTGGGCCAGACGAGTAAACCAACAGCACGATAATCTATAAATGTCATCTCCAAACCTTCCAATATGTTTTAGAGTGAAAAAAAAATTACATTATGGAAATGTTTACATCTACAAACTATTTTTTAAATGTGAACAGCCATGAATATCCTAAAATTTCTTAGGAAAAATAAAGCACTGTTAATGTTAACTATATTATGCCTCAGCTTGTCATTTACACATGTGCATTACAGTTTAGGAGATCACACTGGATCTACAAATACAGTAAACATTAGGGAACAGGCAGAATGCTATCACTTACCACTCAAGAAATTTCAGATTGTTCATGGTTAGATTATTCACAGTTTTTATGAAAGGGTAGTTTGTAAATGTGAACATTTTCATCATGTAATTGGACTTTTTTCACATCAAAACAAACATAAATAATAATTATAGGGCGACACAATTGTGCATTGTCTACGTTTTGTCTTGTTTTATGTAATATATTCTTTTAAATATGCAAATTTGTATGTATTTTTTATGTTTCTATGTATTGGATTGCATATGCTTTATTAATAAAGTGGATACATTAAAATCAGTGCACTGGTTTTGGTCATGGATGTAGATAACTGACTATTATCACCTCAGAAAAAGGGTCAGCTTGCACAAAATAGACTCTGACACACACAAATATGCATTCATCTTCATACTGAATCTGTAAATCACTTAAATGTTGTGATATATTCAGCACAAATAACACCATTGTCATTGCATTTGATTGAAAATGTTCCTTAAAAAATTGCTGAAAAGGTCTCGTATGGCTTGAATTACTCTCAAAGAGACAGAATAACCTTGAAACAAACCATTTGTTACATCTTCTAAACCCCTTTAAAGGAGTCTCTTATCAGAATGTGGTGGTACCCAGTTGGATTCTAACCTTTTTTCACTGTTTTTGAAGATATTTGCACATCAAACTGTCCCTAATGCATTGGAAGGTTCTTTTAAATCTTAAAACCACAGTCTGCTCCTGCTCTGCACCACAGTTTTTTAATCATACTGATGTTTCAGCCCCTGGATGTTCATGGACACAAAGGTCTGTGATCAATGACCAGTGATAATTAGCTTTACTTTTTTACTTTCTTAAACCAAAGGTAAACATAAAGGTCACGAGAATGTTTTAAACAAATGTAATTGTCTTTATTTTTTAACAACAAATAAATTATGGAATAAATGTCAATTTCTAAGTTAAGGCTACAGTTCTCACACTGATGCACAGCATGGACAAAAGTATTGGGACACATTGAATTTAGGGCTGGGCTACAAAACCATTATAACAAATGACATGATTTGATATTATGATACATATCATTGCAATAACTTTTTAAAAGTTTTGTCTTTAGGGTTCATTTTGTTTTCCGTTGTCATCTACACTTACGAAATATTTCAGAGTTTTAATAAATTTTACTCAATGTTGATTTTTTTGAATATCAGTTTAATTACTTTAAATGACCCACTTCTGGATTTCTGAAACATTTGTCACGTTCTGACCCTAAATAATCATTTTCAACCATCAGTGACCATCTGGTTTCTTCAGCTCTCACACAGAGTGAAAAAAAAATCTGCTTTAATGTTAGCTATTTTACAGTTATTAATAGTGTTGTTATTATTGAAAATTGACGCAAACATTTTTATCCTACATCCTGTTTGGATAAAAAAATATTTTTTTAAATAAAAAAAGTAAAGATTAATTTACTTAACAGGGCCTTATATAGTATTTCTACTTTAAAGACATAACGATCCATCATTAGAGTGTTTAGAATAAAGAGCTTGGAAATTCTTTGTACAGATGTCACGCCGGCCGAGCAGTCAAGGCATCAAAGGAAGTAGGAACTCAATTCAGTCAGTGGCCCTTTAACCTTTCTTGGTTATTTCAGTAAATCTTTTAACAGACTCCAAACCAAATTCCATACATCCACACTCAACCAACAACAACCGAAAACAACTGTGCGGCTTTTATAGTATTGCTCCCTCCAGTGGTGGGAGATGAACCAACTGGAACCAGGAGGAACATTTACACACACACACACACACACACACACAGGCTATAGAGCAGGGATGGGCAATCCTGGTCCTCGAGGGCCGGTGTCCTGCATGATTTAGATGTTGCCCTCTTCCATCACACCTGGTTCAATTAATGATCAGCTCATCACCAAGCTCTGCAGAAGCCTGATA
>JAPQRQ010000001.1:21780770-21803769 GCA_037367365.1 Apogon talboti
ATAGTGGTACTGGGGCAACAGGGGCTTTATGTGCAGGGCAGTCCTCAATGTCAAAATGGTCCGAGGGGTCTTTACAACGTCAAATAGTTCAGTTCTTCTACATTGTGTATCCGTATTTCGACTTGAGTAACGAACACGTCTAGTTTCTCCACCTCTGGTTTCCATTAATAATGACACCGGTTCCAAGCGAAATCGACTGAGTCACCCTTTTTTGCTTTTTTGTAGAGCTGCACAAACAGTTCTCGTCAATCCAGCTCAGATCCACTTCCAGCTCTTAATCTCTTCAAAATTCTCACACATATATTTGTTTTGGAGTTGTGCCGCTGGTTGCACAACATATTCCAGAGAACACAACACGAGAAAACATGTCCCAGTGAGGCGTCAACGTGCGACAGTGAGTCAACATCACAACAACAAGTCTATAAAATGAAATAAGGCCAGAATATCTTAAAAGTGAGCGTCTTCTACTGGGAGGAAGTGGAGTTAAAGTGGACTGCCGCCTCTGTTTTCACACCTCTCAGTGTTTCCTCCGTCAGCCTTTTAACTCCATCCCAGGTGTAAATGAGTCCCTGATTTGACAGAGTAAAAAGCGGCGGGGTTTTTTTGTTCCTTCAGAGACGTGTAAAAGTACATACAGAGCAGAGGCAGGAAAGGGACGGGGACGTATAGTGAAGTGTTTTCATTTGAATTGGAGCTTAAGCAGTGCAGCTGAGACCGCTCGCACACAAAGACTTGCGCAGACACACACGCTGCTCTCCAGCTGCATGTTAAACCTGAACGCCTGTAAAAACCAAACCAATCAAATCTCCTCCTGGGTGAGAGGGCAGGTGCTCAGCTGGCTTCGGTTGGCTAATTTAGATGAGTGTATTCCTGCAAGAGCGTGCGCATGTGTGTAACACAATGTGGGGTTGCGTGGGAGATCCACTTCAGCCGTCAGCCAGCCGTCCAGCCATCCCACACACGGTGAACTTTCAGGGTCAGGTCATTCACCGGAGACTGACTCTGATTGGTTCCTGTGACCCGGCTGAGTCTAGGCACCACGAGACACATTCGGACAAATATGTTCAACACGTTTCCATATCGGTTCAATCAGACTCATATTCTTCTTTTACTTTTTTTTTTTGGGCTGGACAAAGGGTGTGCTGGCCTGAGGGGGGCAGTGTGACTCTGTGGTCCAATGGGGAAACAGTTCAAGGAGTTTTGGAATATTTATGCTTTTCCTCATATGTGTCACCTTTTGAGGAAAATCCCCCATCTGTTACTCTCAGCGTAATCCCATTGTTGATGTTGTTTCTTTCTGAGCACAGTGAAAAGACATCCACAGCCTTATAAAAATTGATTTTTCCGTTAACGGTTTACATAACACTACCCCTATATAATGCATACTCATATAAAGTATTTAGAAATGGTTTGTATCTACACTGGTCCATTTTTACTTCCACTCCGATAATATTGTACTTTCTACTTCATACAATTTCAACACATGTTAGTTTCACTGCATTTGAAGGAAAACATCACTGCCCAACAAACAACCAGAGCCATTTTAATCTAAAGGGATATGACAATATGTAGAAATAAATATAAAAATAAGTGATCCCATTGTATCTTGACATTGACCTTGATGAACACAATGTCACAGCCCAGCTCACAGACTGCGACAAAACAGTGGAGACGGACGAGACAGTAACCAATTCAAAGAGTAATTTACTGTGACTAAAACAAAGGCAACTCAGAGTACAGTGAGCGCCAGTATATCAGTAGTGTAAGGACAGGTGTGTGTGAGTGCAGGTGTGTAAATCAAATGAAAACAAAGGCCTGCTGCTGGTCATCAGTGCTGTGGCGTCCAGGTGTAGTGAAGACCAGGACCAAAGCCAGAGACGAAAAACCAGACCAGACCAAGCAGAGCAGCCAAACACTAGAACAGAACCAGAGCAGAGAGAGCCAACAGCACGGTCGCACCGGTTAAACAGACAAACCAAACCTGACACCGGTGGCACGACTCAGCATGGCTCCGCCTGCAACACGCCAAGCTGACAGAGACCCCTAGTGCCCAAATGGTGCGGGGTCGTCACAATAAGAAGATACGGTGGCCCTGAAGAGGCAAATCACAAAGCACACAAGAAAAAGAAAATCACACAAACAAGAAAAAGGACCTACTGGAAAAGGTATGTACCTGCCGAGACCAGGATCTGGATGTGGATTGGACAGAAGCACTGTCCCTCGAAAGACAATCCAATCAGCATCCAGATCCTGGTCTTGACAGGTACCTAGTTTTTTCGCCATTTTCTTTTTGTTGCATGTTTTTTTTCTTGTTTCTTTTTCTGGTGTTTTATTTTCCTTGTTTGCGTGAATTTGTCTTATGTGCTTTGTGATTTGTTGTGTTTTTTTTTCTTGTGTGTGCTTTTCTTTTTCTTGTGTGTGTTTTTTTTGTCTTGTTTGCATGGTTTTCCTTTTGTGTGTGTGTTTTTCTTGTGTGTGTGCTTTTCTTTTTCTCGTGTGCTTTGTGATTTGTTGTTGTGGTTTGCCCTTCAGGGTCACCGTAAGAAGATGACCTCAAAGAGAAAACAGACATGAAAAGCAGACTGGATTGGGAGAAAAAGCATCATCAAGTTTTATGTTTTTGCTTGCTTTTTTTTTAAATAATATTTTATTTAGCAGTTTTTGATTATTTAAAATACAAAAACACAAAAACAAAAGCTCAGATGTGTATGATAACTAATTAATGAAATAGCCAGTCTTTAAAGAAAGAGAGGCAGAGGCAGCGGGCAGTCTCTGGTGTACAGATATAATCCTTTAGTCCAATCTAACTTCCTCCAAGTGTGCGAGAACCGGAGTCCAAGCACTGAAAAAGTGTCCACAGAGCATGTCCTCAAAGACCAGAGTTTTTCCGTTTGTATCAATGACAACATATGATTGACCCACATTTGAAAAGGAGGAGGATTTGGAGACGTCCATTCTTTTGATATCAGCCTCATGTTTTTGCTTCTTTTTGCGATGTTTCTACGTCGTTGCCGATGTTTAAAACTGTTCTTCTGCACACTGGAGCGAAGTTCATCTGTGTGATTTACATTTTTTTTTTGTCATTTGAAGCAAGAATGTTTCAGTATTGTTCACATTGTATTAAAATAATGTGAAGATCAGCTCGCTTTGTGTCAAAAATCAGTGAAAACATCTGTCAAACGCTACTTTTACACTTGGAATAGATTTCAGAGCTCGTATTTTTGCACCAAAGAATTTGCGTGGACAGTTATATTTGTATCTCATGTCATCTCCCACTAGTTCACTCATTGTGTCCTCAGTGTTGTTTTGTGTGTTTTTGTGTTTATGATGTTTTGTGCTTTATCAATTGTCTTTCTTGTCACCTGCCTAGGGACTACCGATGGGAATTAGTACTGTTGCTACAATCTGGCATATTTACACCTGCAATTGATGTAGATGTTCATTAATATGCACTGTTCTTAATAAATAAATAAATAAATAAATAAATAAAATTAAAATCCATTATACAGCAACGTATCATCACCTTCTTAAAATAATTCCCTAAGCCATTTTTTGACAAGAATTACTTTTTTTTGTCTTAAATCATCAGATACTCAATTTCTGGTAACATTTTACGTGTTTACTGAAAAAAAATTACTTAGGCAATTATGCTATGAGGCTAACAATATTATAATAATATTAATAAATAAAACACTGAAATAGATGCAATGCAAAATAGCCCAGAATTAAACATTAGAGTCATTATTGCTGTCCAATAATAGTAAGATGTTCAGCGAGGGGGGTAGATCTGCTTACAGTTTATGGGTTTTCCTCTAACAGAGCAGGGTGCTTTTTCATGACCATTTTCAATACCTAAGAAGGCTTTTTTTTTTTTTTTTTTGGCTGCAGTGTTTGCCAGCAAGATAAGTCTAAACTTGTCAAAAGTCAATGTGTGTTTCTGTCATTTCAGAAATTATTGTGATAAATAATGTCCAAAAGTCCCTTATGTCCAGACAGTTCCAAAGCATGTCAATAAATCCCAACAGACATTTTACATCTTTGGCACATGTCAGAAATCCTACCATTAAGCCTAGCCTTAAGTATACTACTTATGTATAAGATGTTATTCCTCACTACTCCTACTTTTTAACATGATTATCTACTTGTACTGGAGAGAAGAACATGTACAATTTTGCCACCTCCTTTTCTGTAACTGCTCGTTGGTTAACCTTTACCCGGTCAATATGTTAAGCCATTTACTAATGACTTATCACCATTTTAAATAGGCAGAGGGAGTCTTATTGTGAAGTGTACAACACAATATTGCCGAAGCATTGGTGTGTGAGCCTGTTCATTGGATATGCCATAATTTGATATGCAAAATTAAAGCATTAACATATGCCGATGGTGGTTGAATTTCAGTAACTTATTCATAAACATCAGGAAAAACTCAGAGATTTAAATACTGCTGATAGAGAAGTAATGAGATATGAAGTTTAACAGAAATGTGTTACTACTTACAATTTAGATAATAATCAAATTAGAAAACTTTATAAGTCTACTTTTATTGTGTTGGTTTTTCAGTTTTGGACCATGAGCCCCAATTAAATTTAAGTAAATTTGTAGAAAGAATAAAAAGCACTTTAACTGTATCTCACTGAAGTGGTTTTCATTCACTCTTGCATTTCTGTCCAATACCAGTTGCTCGAGTCTTGAGTGTTTTTTTTCTGTCTCTCTCTTTAAGGTCTTAGACATGTGTTCAACTCCCAGCTGATTTTTCTGACAACTGTGATGAAGGCTGTGTGTATGTGTGTGTATGCGTGCGTGTGTGCGTGTGTGTGTGTGTGTGTGTGTGTGTGTGTGTGTGTTTCAGCAGAAGTGGGGCCGACACATGGAGGGCGTGGGGGGGCGACTATGTGCCGTGATGTGACAGATGTGTATGTAGGAAGTATGTCAGGGTGTAGAATGCACCAGTGAGCAGCTCAGCCAGGTGCATGTATGTCTGGGGTAAATGTGTGCATATGTGTGTGTGTGTGTGTGTGTGTGTGTGTGTGTACGTGTTTCCCTGAAGTCATGTGTGACTTGCGTGGCAGTAATGGAAGCTGTCTTACACATGTACAAGCAACATGGGCTTCCATGTGTTTTTTTAG
Organism: Apogon talboti; assembly: GCA_037367365.1. Taxonomy (NCBI): domain Eukaryota; kingdom Metazoa; phylum Chordata; class Actinopteri; order Kurtiformes; family Apogonidae; genus Apogon; species Apogon talboti. The sequence continues at coordinate 21,785,900 of JAPQRQ010000001.1, forward strand.
CAGATATTATATTCACTAGCATTAATTTCCTGGAGACTTTGCTGAACTTTAACCCTTACAGACTGTCAAGAGCGGCTCGGGGAGCCTTGGCAAAATACGCAAACTCAGGGTGTATGCTGGCAAGCAAGGAGAACTTATTAAGTAAAAGGAGATAACGAGGTAAGATAAGGAGGAACTGGGGCAAAGACCAGAAGAGTCAGAAGAGAGCCGGCGACCACCACTGCTGTCCTTGTATATCCATCTCTGTTGTATCTATGTCCCCGCGGCAACCGTCTTGTTGTCATCACGTCGTCGCAGCAACTGCCAACTGCCACTGTTGTGCTCAGGATGTTGGGGCCACGCCCACAGCCAGGTTGCCCGGGAGAAACCAACTATCACTGAGTCACCTGTGAAAAAGAGAGAGAGAGAGAGAGAGAGAGAGAGAGAAACGTGCCCAGAGTAATCCCCAGCACTGGGGTGTCACACCTTCCCCCTTAAGATGGTAAACCCTATCGGTTTGCTGTACGATTAAGTATAACAACCCCAGACTAAACTATTTACAACCACGCTAAATTCACATCCGTCACATCCTGCAAGTAACAAAACAACCACACTGCCAGTGTGACAGGCAAGAAGGATTGTTAGCCTTCCTCCAAATCCCTACTGTAACGCTGGTATGGGGGCACAGGACAAGGCATCTGCCAGGATGTTATCCCCCATTTAATGTGGCAAATGTCCAAGTTATACGCCTGTAAGAACAGGGACCACCTGACTCAGTCTCTGATTAGGGGAACTAAGAGGCGTCAAAAAGGTCAGGGGGTTGGGAAGACCACAAGGGGTGCTGCTCCACCCACATACACTTCGAAGTGTTGGAGGGCCTAGGTAGGACCGAGAGCTTCCTTCTCTATCACTGAGTAGTTACTTTGATGGCGGTTGAACTTTCAAGAAGTAAGTAAAAGGAGATAACAAGGTAAGATAAGGAGGAACTGGCGCGAAAACCAGTCTGTCAGAAGAGAGCCAGCAACCACCACTGCTGTCCTTGTATATCCTTCTCTGTTGTGTCTATGTCCCCGCGGCAACCGTCCTTCTTGTTGTCACGTCGTCGCAGCAACTGCCAACTGCCACTGTTGTGCTCAGGATGTTGGGGCCACGCCCACAGCCAGGTTGCCCGGGAGAAACCAAACAGCTTCTGTGGTCACCTATGGAAAAAAAGAGAGAGAGAAAGAGAGAGAGAGAGAGAGAAACGTACCCGGAGTATTCCCCGGCACTGGGGTGTCACAAAGACATAGAACTATTTTGTGACGGCTTCTAGATGTATTTTTCCACTATATTTCACATTTCCTAAATAATTTATCACCATTTATTACGATACTGTCCTCTGTATTATGCACTGGTAGGTGTTTTTTTCTATATTTAATTTACTGATCATGCAGATGTTCACAAAAGTACCGTACCGTACCGTCTTCTCCCACTTATCCGGGTCCGGGTCGCGGGGGCAGCAGCCTCAGCAGAGGGCCCCAAACAGCCCTCTCCCCAGCCACTTCCACCAGCTCTTCCGGGGGAATCCCGAGGCGTTCCCAGGCCAACCGGGAGATATAATCCCTCCAGCGTGTCCTGGGTCGGCCCCGAGGTCTCCTCCCGGACGGACATGCCCAAGGTCACAAAAGATCAGAGTAAATACAAAGGTTATTATATCAGAACAGAGAAAACTGAACAAAAAGTGACTTTTTCAGCAAATACATCATAAACTGAACACGAAAACCAGTATCTGCACCTGTTATTTATCAAACTACATGTTTTACTGGTGAATCCATGTTGCAGAACATGACAGTGTTTCCACACGGAGCCTCTGAACGACAAACTGTATTTACCAGAATTAGTAAAATACATTGATAGGATTAGTGGTTCAACAGTTATTAAAAATTTTAGATCAGTTAATGCTTTTGGTCGCGGGCGACAGTTTAGGTGTTTGAGGGTTAACGTTAAAATTGTGGAAAAATAAGAATGCAATAAAAAGACTTTTTGACTTTTTGTGTTTTTCCTACGGGAATAAAATCATGCAGGACAAACACAGTCGGTTTGTTGTTGATCTGGACGATGATCTGGACCTGAGAGTTTTTTTTTTCTTTACGTCTAAATCCTCCATATTTGATGTGTAGTCCTGACCTCAGTTTTGAAGATGGTAACTTCAGATTTGCTTTTTGCACTCATCATTCATTCCTTTTCATTGGAGACCTGTTCAAGCTCAGTCTGATAATAGAACTGGCACTGGACTGGCATTCACTCCTCAACAAGTACCTGCCAAATAATTGATAATACAAACAAGAATCCTATACACAAATAAATAAATAAATAGATAAATACTGTTTCCAGCTGGTTGGTTTCAACTGTATCACCTCTGTTAATACCTCCAAGAGCCTCCGCTAGAATTCAGATCTTCATATCGATCGGTGTAAGGTTTTATATTGGAGCTCTAGTTTGTGTGTTAATGTATTGACTTGAGCCAAACAAAAATGAAGCAAAATAATGACCTAATCTAATGAAAGCAATCCCTGCACAGTAATTTAGCCTAAGTAAATTACTGTAATAGTGATGGGCTATTTAAGGTCAATGCACATAGGAGATTCTGTCTCATCCCACGTCTCTGTCCTTTTGAGAAACAAAAACAGCCAGAGTGTAATGATGTGACCTTAGGCGTTTCTCAGATGTGTCCTCCTGTCAATACAGAGACAATTTACATGATGTTTTGTCTGACTTCAGTCACTCCAGTTGTTTTTTTTGCACTTTGTGGTGATAAGTTGTTGTGTTACTATTCTATTTTGAATCGAGACATTAAAAACCAGCTGTGTTTGTTTGCTTTCCAATGAAATTCTTTTCAGTTTTTACAATTATCTCTAATTTTCTCGCCCATCTGTCCAAATTCACCAGATGTTGTGTTGTGGTGAGGAGTTAGATTGTTATATTGTTAAAAAAAAAAAATGTGACAAACAGCAGAGAGTGAGTCATGGAAGTGAAGGTGATAAGAGAGACATAAGTGAGAATTTGTTTGTACATTTATTGAACCAACTGCCAGGAAAAATTTTTTACTACTGTCGATTTTGACAAATAACACCAGTGTCCTTGTACTTGACCTTGTTATTTACATTTTCTGCAGCTTTACACTTTACTCCACCACTTCTCAAAGGTAAATGTTGACCTTTTAACCAAACTATACGTGTCTGACAACTTTGGTTACTAGATTCATCAGTGAAAATTTAGTTAAATCATAAAAAAAATTGTCAACTATTAAATTTTAGCTTAAAATGAAAGATTACGATGAAACTTTATTGACACCTGAGGGTAAATTCTCAAGCAATGTAGCAGTTAAATTATTTAAAGTAGTTCAGTCGCCTTTACAAGCTTCCACATTAAAGTGATGAATATATGAATACATCAACAGTTACACCTATCCACGTCATGGCAGGTGAAGTGGTAGTAATGTTGATTATTTTGTTGCAATGGCACCTTTCAGTGAGAGGGATATACACTGTTGCTCATAAAGTTGGAATAAAATAGTCATACCTCTTCACGTGAAATGATTGTGTCAATGTGATTCATTCTTGATAGATTAAGTGTTAACTGGGACTCAGTATGTGATTACTGTACCTGGTCAATGGTGATTACTAATGTGTATAGATAGGAATAAAAAGAGGAATGTGTCTGAAAATGAGAATTATTTCAACTTTATGGGCAACAGTGTATTAGTGAATATATTCCATCTTAGTCAGACAGTTGATGGGTTGAAAGCAGCAAAATAGTCAAACATAAGGATCTAAGTGACTTTGATCCAATGACATCACATCTCCAAAACTCCAGGTCTTGTTGTGTGTTCCCAGTCTGTAGTGAAGTTGTGTACGGACCCAATGATGCTTCAAATTTGTGAAGTTTGAAGACTAATCTCTCCCCACACTAATACGGATTTTTCCCCAAAAACATATTTTCTTCCTCAGCTTTAAAAAATATCTGTCCACGTGATCTTCCTATCTGCTGCTGTTGACAAATCTGTTGCTGTTTGGTTCCATTATGGACCTCCTCACCTCATACCCATTATTGTATTGCACTCCTGCTGCTACTGTAAATAGATCGACATCCATCCATCCATCTTCTGAACTGCTTTATCCTGGAGAGGGTCGCGGGGCTGCTGGAGCTTATCCCAGCTACCTATGGACCAAGGCGGGGTTCACCTTGGACGTGTCGTCAGTTCATCGCAGGCCTGAGATACAGAGACGAACAACCAACCACTCTCATATTAACACCTATGGGCAATTTAGCTTTACCAATTAACCTACTAGTGAATGTCTTTGGATGGTGGGAGGAAGCTGGAGAGAACCCACGCAAACACGGGGAGAGCATGCAAACTCCACACAGAAAGGAACTGAACCCAGGACCTTGTTGCTGTGAGGTGACAGTGTTAACTACTGCACCACCGTCCCGCCCCCACAGATCGACACTTTATATTCCGCTTATTTATTCTTATTCTATTTTTACCTCTTTTTTAAATGCATGGCATTTACACAAGGTGAAAGAGAAACAGTATCTCAATTCTCTGCATGTCCTGTGCATCTATTGAATTGGCAATAAAAAAAATCTTTGAATCTTTGAATTTTGCATCTTCCTTTTAGAGGTTGACTCACTTTATTATCTCGTACTCGTTGTCTTCCACTTATCCGGGTCCGGGTCGCGGGGGCAGCAGCCTCAGCAGAGGCAGCCCTCTCCCCCAGCCACTTCCACCAGCCTTTCTGGGGGAATCCCAAGGTGTTCCCAGGCCAGCTGAGAGATATAATCCCTCCAATGTGTCCTGGGTCGGCCCCAAGGTCTCCTCCTGGATGGACATGCCCGAAACACTTCTCCAGAGAGGCGTCCAGGAAGCATCCTCACTAGATGCCCACACCACCTCAACTGGCTCCTCTCGACGTGGAGGAGCAGCGGCTCTACTCTGAGTCCCTCCCAGTTGTCTGAGTTCCTCACCCTGTCTCTAAGGCTGAGCCCGGCCACCCTGGGAAGGAAGCTCATTTTGGCCACTTGAGTAGTTAATTACATTTCAATTCATTTCAATGGGGAAAATTGATTTGTAAAACGAGTAAATAGCAAAATGAGCTTGGTCATGGGGCGAATTAAATTAGTTCTGTGAGGTTCTACCTATACAGCACGGAGAGGACAGGTGAACTCAAAACAGAGAAGCCAAACCTTATATCTGTGTGAACCATGACACCACTGCACCACCTTAAACTTTACAAAACACACCATTTTAAGTATCTGTGTCCACAAAAGCAACCATAGACATGTGGATGTTGGTCGCTTTCTGATTTCTTTGTATTCTCTTTCCACACTGATACACACAAAGAGTTTTTAAATATATCTGTGGCTGTGACCTAACAGTTCCATTTACATATAAATGAGAGGCACAAATGTATACACATAGGTTTTGCTAAATATGCATCAGTGTGGATGGGGGGTAAATTTTCACTTGTTGCCTAATGTATGCCACCCTCGTAGAGGTGCCATTGGGACTACATAATCGACAGTATTACCTCGTCACCTGTCAGGGTTACTTTAAATCTGGCTCCATTCAAAAACATCACACATAATGACTTCTCTGCTGTATCTGACGCCCCTTTCAAATAATAAGACCCATACTTTCTTTTTTTTTTTTTTTTTTTTTTTGGTCAATCAGCATCTATTATGCCACTATTACAAGTGTGTATCGCATTGTGTCACAGGCTATCATTACTCATACACTGAAAATGGACTTATAGAAGAGCAGGAAATATGTTCAGCCGTTAATCTGTAGAAATGAATTAAATTTACATATTAAGAGTTCCTATGGGAGATGTTGTTTTAAGAAGAACTTTTTTGGCTAAAAACCATTATATACAGAGTACTTTCTAAGGGTTTTATAATGTCTGAAGGGGATGCTAAGGGATAATATCAAATCTGTGTAAACCGGGAAGGACTGAAAATACAAGAAACTGGAATTTACATCCCACCTCTAGTTAGTTTTTAGGCTCAGGCTAAAAGGGTGATACAAAGGGTTAAAGAAAAAAGTAAGAAACGTATGAATAAATACATGTTTTTTCAATCAGTCAATCAATCAATCAATATTTATTTGTAGAGCCCTTTACAACACTTAAAGTGACCAAAGTGCTTTCCAATAAAATCAAAGCATATAAAAATCAATAACAAACAATAATAAAAATAACAACAATAAAAAGAAACAGGTTTTTTGTTTTTAAACCTAACCAATTGCTGTCAGGGCCTAATAAATTGTATACAAACCATAAGAAATATCTGTCATGATCAGTAAAAATACTCAAACTTAGCATCAAGAAATTCCGACAGAAAATTCATCTTTTGTCTGCAAAAATTTTGATTCCATGTATCCGTGGTTGGCAGAAGTGTACATTGGTGACATTTCCTTCTGGTGACTGGGCTGGTTTTTCAACTCCACGAGGTAAAGAAAACATGTTGTAAAGATGAAATTGGTTGAAAGTAAGAAAAGAAGTGAGATTGTAAGGGACAAGTAAAGGGCAGCTTGGTGGCAGGTGGAGGAATTAAAGCTCACGGTGGGTTCCCCTCAGGGCGTGGAATCACTTTTCCATGAGATCTGTAACGCCGTTCCCGCCGTGTAGACTGGATGGGTCAGAGGTGCCTCCGGGTTTCTCCTTGTGCAGGCATGTGCAGACTGACATGCTCCTACATGCCTTCGGATTGGAGAACAGGCACCGATACAAATGAAACTGTACAAATGTTTGTTTATGTTTTGTTATAACAGCTTTTGAGTCGTCATTGTGTATATTGTGAGTATGCCTCGAGCACCGGCAGTGTTAGAACGCTATTGTTTTTCCTCTATTATGACCACATTATCAAGTAAAACTGGTTGTGGAGTCTGAATTGTACACAGTCCTAAGGTAAAAATTCAATATGATAATAAAATGCTTGCATTGGTGCGAGAATGAATGTGAATGTGTTCTGCTGAGCAACTCATAAACCATCTATGTCACATTCAAATGCTTTATATGCATATATTCCTTATACACAGTTGCATTTGCTCATATTGGCCACATTCATTTCAGATTCTATTATTTATTCCAGACTTTCAGCTTATTTCGTTCTGCAAAATCACAAAAATGCGTCGCCAACCTTTTCAAACTCGTCTGGCAACTTATGGGCAAAGCACTGAGTAAACTTGGTGTCAAATGATTCTTTGAACGTCACACTGAAAAGCAAACACTCATTTTTCATCCTGTGCTTTGTTTGTGAGTTCCATGACTCTGACGTTTGATAACTTGGTTTTGGATAAAACATTGTAATTTTGCCAGGAGGCTCTCAAATGGTGTGAGACACATGAGAGTTTACACACTTGTCAAATATGAGTTGTTGATTCAATACACAGAATTTGGTGTGAATATAAGTGGTGATGTGAATACAACAATGTGGATTTCCTGCTTGACTGGGCAAGTAAAACACAACAGTGGGCTAAATCTCTAAATAATTAAGGCGAGACACTGCAGGGAAAAACATCAAACTTTCATGCAGTGTTCAATTTTGAGATTTTGTGCTGGTTTACTCCTTCAATATGTGTTCTTTCAAGCTGCAATAAAGAAAATGTTGAAAATATACATTAACCTCCTCAGACCCTCTGTCCACGTATGAGGACAAGAAATTCACAGCTTTATACCAAAAAAAACAACTGTCCACCGTAAATGACATTCCATAAAAAATTTTAAGAATGCATCTGAAAAACTGCGTCATCATGATGTTTCCAATATAAGCAATTATTTAATTAAAAAAAGCCAAAACTCAAAAACCTGTGGCTTTCCTGGGTCTGAGGAGGTTAAGATGTTTATTTTATTACAGTTTGTTTACTTGCAGCAGTTAGTTTCTCCCGAATTTACTAAAACGTTAGCATTACAAACCGACATGTTGACTTTGGTGTGTTTACTGAAGTCTGTCATGTCCGGTATCACTGTAAAGCTCTGAGTCTCCTACATAAGGAATGGAACCCAAATAAGAGCATTTCCTTCCTATCAGTAACTAGTCGTGAATGTTCTAAAGGCTTTTGTTCATATATCATTCATAGCTTGATTTATATAACATTTTATTCCTAAAAACATGGCGAAAATAGATTTTTTATGGCTGTTGACTGTATTTTCTGACTTATGGAGTAATAAAAGGAGAATTCGCTCTGTAAAAGCCTTTGACTCTAATATGTCAACAAAATGAAACCAGAATTTTGAATCTGGCTTCATCCAATGTTCAGATTTGTGTTCTGGCAAGTTATGCAAATGTGTGCATATTTAATGAGATAATGCATCATTTGCATATTTAAACATAATATTTCATAAAATTTGTAATACAAAAAAATATTATCTTCCTGTAACTAATCAACTAGGGAAGTTTCGTGGTGATATTTATTAAATTTTTTTTACCCTATTCACCTGGGGGGTCTCGCCTTAATATTTAATATTTAATATTTAATATTTTCTTCCAGAGTTGACAAATCCGTTTAAGTGAGCTACCTCCTCTGTTGAGAGTTGCACATGCTCAGAACTGATCAGATGCTCATGACGTGAAGTACAAGTGAACATTTTGGTGGGAAAAAGGGAGTAGCTGGGTTCCATTGGCTCAGTTTGCCACAAAACGAGGTCATGTTTCAAAGGCACGTCAGATTTCCAGAAAACATGGCCTGAGTGCCATAATAAGAGCTGATGGGAGCTCTCTTACGTTGCAGCCAGGAGGGTTGCCAACAACCGTTCCGAAACATGACAATTAACGTTTACCCATGTTGTTATTTGATAACCGCTAAAAATAAATGATTTGTATTGGAGCAAGTGCAAAATGACTTCAACAAGAAGACTTCTACTGGAAAGAAAAGCTTTGACTAATTACATACTTTTGCAGATTTTCAGATTTTATATATGCGGTAAATGACACTGAGAGCAACAGTATCAATGTTGATGTAAATCATCTACTTTTGGGCCCTAAAATAAAGCATTAAAGCATAATCATTTTTTTTAAAAATTGGGGGTTGAGGTCTATAACAGTTAATTAGTTCTGAACTAGAGTTTCCAAGTTTAAAGTGGAATGATTTAACCTGCTGATATTAGACCCAGCCCATCTGTTGGTCTGTTCATGCAGGCTTTGTCCTCTTACTTTAAGACGGACTATTCCTGATACTAATGATTTCATTACTATGTGCATATCTTATGCTTACACCTGTGATCCACTCACTCTCTGTAAATTATTTATTGATGGCCAGTTTGGCCTGTTGTGGTGTTTCAGTGTTCTTAATGAGTGCTTCTTAATGCATGTATGGTTTGTTCTGTTTCCTCTCTTTCATTCTTATTCTTTTTCTGTTCTTTAGGTTTGTCACTCATTTGTTACTTTTGGGGTATACTAGGAGCCACATCTCAAGGAGTTTACCTTAATATGACAATTGATTATCTTAATTTGACAGAGTAAATGGAACCAAATGTTGTATTATAGGTTAAAACAGCATTAGACACTATATTTATTCATTTTAACATTTCCATGTATTCCTTTATGCTGATGTAACCCATTTTGTGTAAGTAATTGTATTGGCAACATCATTGAATATAGAAAACACTACTTTTGACAGGTCTCTGGGTGTTAGACTTAAAATGTGACATAAAACACTTCACACTGCCTGGTTTTGAGTGCTTCGACCCCCATTATAACGGCTTTGCATTGTATCATTTGTTTTGTTTTTAATTTTGAGATGAGTGCGGTACTGTGCGTCCTCCTACTCCTCCTCCACAGTGTGATGGTGAATAATTGAATGTGATTACAGCTGTGCCGGGTTGAGCTTCAGAACATGAGCCCAGAAGTCCACAGCGGCTCTCTGAGACCAGCTGCAAGACCCCGGAGTCGGGCTGGACACCTGATGAGCCGGACCGTGTGGAATGAGGCGGAGCTCCAGATTTACTGTCCACTTTGTTGCTACGGGGTTGACACACAACAGGAGGTAGGAGATCAAGCATGCACTCACGCACAGAGACTAAAACAAACAAAGAAATTACACACTCAGACTCATCCACTAGTGCTCAGCATGAGGCTTTTGAGCAGCGTTTCTCTCTGTACCTTCTCCGGTCAGTCCGCACAATGACCCTGAAATTGCTAGTTATATTTTCCCTTTCCCTTTTCACTCTCTATGATTTCTCACTTATTTCTCTTCATTCACCTTCTGTAAAAGAGCCCAAAAAGCCTCGACTGTGATTTTCACACCCCCCTCTATCTGCTCGCCTCACTAAAAAGTGATCCCTCTTCACAGCGATCCTCCTTTTCTCCCACCGGTGTTACACTTATCCCCACATCCCTCCCTGTCTCTTTGAGTCCACTACAGGTGTGACCTAACTTCTTACAATCCACTCTTCATTTCCTTTTTTCACATGAAAGGCTTCCCGCTAACCCAGGCTCACCCTTATCCCAGCTCTTTTTTTCTCAGTAGGCCCTCACCCTATCTTTTAGCCTCAGGAGATAGCTTGGATAACAGGTGGAGTCACTGGTTTTGGAGGATCATGTTTCCATCTGCCTGAAATGCAAGAATGTAGCTTCACCCTGGGCAATACAATGAACCCAAACAATAAACCACACAGTTAATGTGCACTGAAAAAACTGACTGATACACTCGCAGACTGTGCAGCAAACAGCGAGGCCTAATGTTAATACAACTTAGAAATAAGTCAAAGGTTATTTTTTTTAGTCTTTCAGGTTTTAGTTATAATAAAAGTCATTTTTAACCTCCTCAGACCCAGGAGCCCCACAGGTTTTTGAGTTTTGGCTTTTTTTTTAATTAAATAATTGCTTATATTGGAAACATCATGATGCTACAGTTTTTTCAGATGCATTCAGAAAATTTTTTATGGAATGTCATTTGTGGTGGACAGTTGTTTCTTTTTTTTTGTATAAAGCTGTGAATTTCATACGTCCTCATACGTGGACAGAGGGTCCTAGGAGGTTAAGATAATTTTAGTGGTTGACTTTTTCAGGTACAGTAGAACCTCACAGTACAAGTGCACCATTGTAAGAGTAATTTGCTTCATGAGTCACAGCTCCTGAGTATTTTTGTCTTGGAAATCTGCAGTAAGAGCGAGCTTCGTACAAGCCACCGCTAGTCAGCACTGAGCTCGCACGTGCTCCCCAACAGGAAATGAGAGACAATGCGATCGCAATTCTCCTTCCAAACAATAATCCTCCTCCTCCTCCTCCTCCTCCCACACAGGTTGTCTCATCTTTAAGGTAAATAAGTTAATAAAACCAATTTATTTCTTTTATTATGTTTCTGTTATTTTCTTTCTAACTGCACCTTAAAAAAGGATTTTTGGATGGTTTTGGAGGCTGAAACGGATTGTAATTATATTTCAATCAATTTCAATAGAGAAAACTTGATTCATGAAACGAGTCATGGTCATGGAATTCAACTCGTACTGTGAGGGTCTACTGTATGAGGGAAACTCGAAATAATGCAGAATGAAAGAATGCATTGGATCAGCTTTACTTTACAACTTGATTTACAAAACCATTGTTTATTAAAGGTCCTATTTTATTCATCAACACCATGCACTGTTTACATTATTGCTTAACCCAGAGCAGAATTTAATAATTAGTACCTGAGGCTAAATCAGAAAAACTTTAAATAGTAAATGAGCAATGTGTTTCCATTCTACAGACTTTTGAAAGTACAATATGTAATATATTTATGTGAAGAAAATGTAGATGCATTCATTTCTTTTTCACTCCCATTGGTAATGGACTGTCATGTCTCAGTTGTCTATGTTAATGATCAGCAGCCTGTACACAGATTTCTATGTGGAGGACTGTTGTTATTGTTGGGTTATTTTTTTCTGACTTGTTATTGACTCTTCGTCGCTTCTACAACAGCAACTCTGAACAATATTAGCTTAGAAATAGCACCATACACATACAGACAACTCAATTACAAACCTCATGTCATGTGCATGCATGAATGATACTTTTCATTTCAGTGTCATTTGAGTATTAATGCGGAACTTTAGCTCCATTCCAAGACGAACTCCCTAAACAGCCACTGCACGATTCTGGAAAACAGCAACAGAGTTAGAGAGAGGTTGGAGATGGAGAAGGAGGTGATCAGTGTCTGAATGTGGATGGGAGACAGGAGTCATTCAAGGACATCCGTATGACACAGAATCTCAACACACTTATGCAGAACCATTTGAGGCTGAAAGGGCTATTTTGAGGGTTTTTTTCCCTGGATTTACCACCTAATAAAATCAAATACCTAAAACTCAATACCACTTACATGCACACTATATTTAGAATAATTTCACCACTTTTTCTTGCTATTATACAGACCATTCCCAGGGGACCTGAAGCACAACAAAACACAATGTGGCAGCCTTTGTTGTTGCATCACTGTGGTCTTTTAATACATGTTCTGGATTGAAACTGGGAAAGAATGAACTGATCATGGCAGCGGTATTACAAGGCAAAGTCTCTGCCGCTGTGTGAGTCCAGTGGTTCAGAATGGAGCAATTAAACGGATGTAGTTAAGCCTGTCAGAGAAAAAAGGTGAGGTCTGGTAGATACTGGCTGAAGGACAGGTGAAGTGAAATGATGATGCATTTTATTTTTGTCCATTGTAGAAGAGCAGAGAAAAGAGACACTGAAAAACTCAGGACGAAGTGTTTTCACAGAAGGTCATCTGAACCCTCCAGTGTACAGGCTCTTGTCATGGATGTAGGCAACTGAGTCATTAGCTTACAAATGGAGTTGGCCAACAACAAATGGCCAGCTCCCAGCACAAAACACAGTTGCACAAACACACACATACAAATATCACATAAGTATTGTCAACATTGAACCTGTACAGAAATGTATTTTTTTGTGCCAGGTTTTGTATTAACCCTGCTGAAGACATTGCAGGTGGATTTGATCAGACAGGTGAATTTCTGTACAATGTGCTGAGTAAGTTCTGGTTGTATGATGTGTTTCAAAAATCAGAGAAGACTAAATAGTTCTTCTTCTTCTTTTTAACTCACTGGCCAATAGATGATGGGCTATTGTGAAGGCGCTGTGTCCACCATCGCTGTCGTTGTCTTCATTGTCTTCTTCGTCAGCAATTTCTTCAAACATCTTCAAAACTATTTGTCATATTCATTTCAATTTTTTTATGTAGCTATGTGTCTACAAAGTTTGTCCACAGTTTTGAGGAAATTTCCTTTTTGAATTTTTCACAAATTTTTGGAATATTAAAAATGTGCCTTTACTTATAAAGGTCCATATTTTGATGGTCTATAACATGGAAATGGTTAGAGACATCAATATAGTATAGGGTTAGTAGTATATAGTATAGTATATGGACTTTGATTTGATCAGTTGAAAGTATCACCCACTTCTATAGGTAGATTTCATCTCCTGTCTTAAGACCACAGGACTCTAACACAGCGACAGAACCTGACAACCTCACACATTCAACTTGTTATTGATTCCTGATAGAACATGCCGGTGAGACACAGGGACAATGGTCCTATTTTTTTTTTTTTAAAGTGACATATGGGTATCTTCAGTTCCACACAGCTTCGGCATCACGTATATTTCATTTCCAAACAAAACCCTCCCTGTAAAAGTCATTGTTTGCCTTTTGTGCTCCACACAACAGAGGATGTATATAATATTGATGCGCTAGGTGTGGCATGTGTAATGTGTCGACACTTGATTCATATCAGCAGCCTGCAGCAATTACATAATGGCAGAAAAAGTAGTTTGCAAAAAAGCAGCCAGTGTGCTGATGGAAAGATGACTTCTAAAAACAACAAGAGTGGTAAGCAATTGATGCTGTTAGTCAATGTTCCACAGCTCTGCTACAAAATCTGTGTCTCTCTCTCTCTCTGTCTGTAGCCACTTTACTATTGTGTCTATCCTCCCAGCACTCCACCGCACTGACAGGTCAGTTAATATTGACATTATCTTCCACCACCACGATGACAGCTCGAGCTGCAGGAAGCCGCTCATTAGCTCTGCATGTGCTCGAATGTGTGCGCGAGTGTCTGCGGGTGTGTGTGGGCGTGTGCGATTGTGTTGATTGCTGAGACAGAAGTCATTAGCCTAGTCAAACAGGTGTTAAAGAGACAGGGGACAGTGCCAATGTTTACTTGGGAGGGAATAACAGAAATTGGTGCCATCGTTCAGTCCTATCGTTGAGGCCTCTGTGGAGGTCACCTCGTCTGCGCCGTGGCTGAGCTGAGAAGTGGGAGAGCGTTGAAAAACAGTGGGTGGGTGAGTGTAATAGAGTGAGAAAGAGCAATTCATTGAGGGGATGTAGCTATACGCCGAGATGCACGTACAGGTACACATCAGGTTAGATATGCATCTGATGTGAGCTTGCAAGATGAATATTTTGTGTAGAGTGTGTCTGTTTGTGTGTTTGTGTGCCAGTAATTATATGTGTTTCTCCGTGGGTGAAAAGCCATAACAGGATGTTTTGGTGATAGAGAACATTAGATGGATGGTGGGTAGAAAATGCAGAGGTAATTGTACTGGATACACAGGTAATTGGAAGGTAAATTGGCCTCCGAATTACAACCTGTGAAGAGTCAGTGAGCTTGTGTGTTAAATTCAGATAAACCACTGTGTGTGTGTGTGTGTGTGTGTGTGTGTGTGTGTGTGTGTGTGTGTGTGTGTGTGTGTGTGTGTGTGTGTCAGCAGGAAAGAGATGGGAGGCAGAATGAATAGACTAAATCCATTGACTGTCAATGTACAATTCAAGGCTGCTGGACTATTTTGTTTGATTAATCTGATATTTTTGCAATGCCGTTTGCTAATATCTCTTTGTGAGTGGCATAAATGTCAGATATTCCTAACGAACAGATTCGTGATGACAAAAAGGAGCTTACTTAAGCTTTCACATGTTTTTAGATGGGAGAGTCTTCTTATGTCAGAAAGTTCACACTGATTCCAAGGAGTTCATTCCTCCTCCATCTGTTTTTTTTTTAACTTGAGAAGACATTCTTTAAATCTCCTTTGAACAGCTATGTTACCCCTGACTTTACTGTCACCAATGACAAATATTTAATTTGTTTTTCATGCATCCCCTCATAAAGGCATTAATTTCTGTGTATTAAGTCTGATACCGTGCTTTGCTGCAAAAACACCCTTCTTGGTTGATATTTTATGACAAGAATGTGTCTGCTATTTAAAAGACCAGGCACTTTTCACTCTATTACTCTACACCATCATATATCTGAAACTATGTAGGACTGTGAAATTATGAATTAGTTTGTGGACAGCTATTATGAAGTCTCAATTTTGACCTTTTGGTTGTCGTCATCTTTTTTTGTTTTTTGTTTTTTTTTTTATATAATATTTGGACAAGAGGACAATTAAAAATATTCTTTCATTGCGACCACATGTGCATTATAGTGATTATGGTTATAAGATCAACCACTTATATGGATTAAAATCAAACATATAAATGTCCTATTAATTCGTTTACGGTGCTTATGCATGGGGTTTTTTCATATAATGTAATTTGATATCATATCATTTTCTCTTGAAAATGAAAAACAACACATAACAGATGTGCAACTCTAAGTGAAGCCACACTTATGTAGGATAATGCAGGGTCATATACAGTAAGTTGTCCATATGTCTGACAGAAGACAGGAGAGTTTCCCCAGGCTTTGTGTTTTGAAGAAACTGCATGTGGAATCTACTGAAGGAAACATTCATGCTAATACTGAGCTCACACTGTATCCGTACAACCATATCTGTGACCCAGCAACTTTTAATTGAAAGTAACAAGTATTTGACAGTTACAGTAACATGAGCAATAGGTTCCAGAAAAATATATCAATGAATAACTGTTCACTTGCTGAAGGTGTACAAACCCCATTATCACCATAAACCTGAGTGTTAGACTTACAGATAGATAACAAATTAAAAATCTGCTTACAGTGATTACTGCGACATGAGCGCTATAAGCAATTTCAACTACTGTCATTTTTAATAACAGTAATAGCCAATTTGAGTAAATAATGAACACAAATTCATGCTAGCCTGTCTAATTAGCAGACTAGATGACAGATCATATAATGAACTCCAAATTAATGCTAACATTAATAATGTAAAGTACTTCAGGTGACGTTTGCTTGACAGCGATCTTTTGACAGTCTTATTATCTGTCAAGAAAAAAATGTTTTATTCAACTCCAGTAATATTCAATAAGATAGAGAGAATGTTGTACAATGAGTTCTATATGATATTAATATTATTAGGCTTGTGCATTCAGCTTAGATTTATACTAGAGTTTGTGTGACATGCTTCATTGCTCATATTGTAAAGTCATGACCCCAGATTTACAAGAAGTTCGGATTCTGCAAGCGGATGTGTCAGGAAATTCCTAGTTTTTGCATCAGTAAATTAAGGACATTGGTTACACTATTATGCCTATTGTGCTGTTCTACTTTTTTGTTGTTTGTCGTTCTGTTATGTGTTTACCTGTGTGTCTACAGGAAGCCGCTGGACTGAATCATCGGTCTAAAGATGAGTACAGATAGTGTCTGGCTGAAGAGGTGCTCTGCTCAGTGCTCAAAATGAATGCTCGCTCCAATAGAGATGCAAGACCTCACACTGTTAAGAGAGTGTCGGATAATGTTTTTGTTTCATTATAAGCAGTGTTGGTAGTAACGCATTACAAAAATAAAACTCGAAAATAAAATCTTTTTTAAAAAAAGTAATGCATTACAGTAACAGATTACTTTTTGCTGTAACACAGTAGTGTAAGACATTACTGATCAATTTTCAGTAATATTTTACTTGGTACGTGTTCAATAGCACTTGTGTTACAACCATAATTTACTCAAATGAAAAAAAAAAAACAGCAAGACCACGAGACTTTGAGGAATCAAAAATGCAGCAGGACAGGTCTACTTCCTGTTGGTGTTCAGCCAATGGGTGAAGACAGCAGAAGACAGTCCATTGGTCACATGGATGTATGCTCATTACTAACCCTAACCCTGATTTATAGAAGCTGATTAGTATGATCCCTGTGACCAGCAATGACAAGTTAACGTTTCTATGCCTAGTTAGAATTTTTTATCAATTAACAGATTTATCTACCGGTGTCCTCGGCACCACGCCCCCTGTTTGAACATGTGAAATGGTGAAATGGTGCGTTACTTACTGAGCTATGTGCTTCGGGGCGCAAATTTGTGCGTCCCAAGGCTCTCCTATCTCTTGTATTGGGGGGTGTATTATTTTATTGACTTTGTAAAGCATTAGAATTCTGAGACAGTAATATCGTAAGGTAAGGAATTACTTTTGAATAACAGTAACAAGTAATCTGCAATGAATTACAGTTTGGAAGTAACTTGTACAACTCTGATTATAAGTGTCAAGACCGGCTGGTGGAGCCGTGACAAAACAAGTGAACTCGGGGGAAATGCCAACAAATAAGAAGAGTTTATTAAGTAACTGGTAGGACCAGGCATTATAGGCAGGCAGTGAGCAAGCAAGAGAAGAGAGACTGGCCACTGTAGCTATTGCACAGGGCCGGTCGCCCTGGCAACCACTGTTGTTTTGTTTATGGACTGCCTCGGTAACCACTGCTTCAGCAACCACCAACTGCCACCGGTTGTTTAGAGTATCCTGGCAACCTGTGAGGAGGAAAAGGGAAAAGAGAGAGAGAGAGGGAAAGAGACAGCCAGGAGTAAACCCGGCACTGGGGACATCACTATTGGGCAGCCGTGGCTCAGATGGTAGAGCGGGTTGTCCAATTAGAGCGGGTCGTCCAATAACCGAAGGGTTGGCAGTTCGAATCCCGCTCTGTCTGAGTCATGAGCTGTTGTGTCCTT
>JAPQRQ010000001.1:21811039-21839950 GCA_037367365.1 Apogon talboti
ACAGTTAGAGCAGAAGAAGGGGGGGGGGGAGTGGCAGGGAGTGGGGTGAGCAGGGCTGGGTGGGAGTGTGCCTGGGTGGGGGATGTGTCCGGGTGTTGGAGAATGCGGCGCACTATGCCTGTCACTCACAGAGCTACGACTGCAGTTCAATCAATGGTGATTGTATGACGACACTTGTGTGTATGGCCGGGTACCAAACTTCAACACGTTCGTGGCACCGACTGAACACAATATTGGCCATTAATAGTGAGATAAGATGAACCTTATCCATCACCTCAGGGAAACTCAATCCAAATTCAGTAATTGACAACATAACCTAACGTGTGCTGATTCAGAATGGACCCAAGTTATTTTTCCACTTCACATAATAACATGAAATATCTGTAATGTTGCATTTCACACCGTTGCGCTGGCAAGGCATCTGCAACCAGCAGTGTAATTAGTGTTGTGATTTACACCCATACTCTGTCTAATATTACTTTATTCTCTTGGTGGCAGAAAAAATACGTTGCACAAACTCCTGCAGGGTACACTGGACTATTTGAATACCTAAAGTGCTGATAGACGCTAATGTGTCATTGCTGACAGAAATAAACTTATTTAGCAAGTGAGTCTTGGGCGAAATACTACCCATGATTCACTGCTCTCTGTAAACTACCATAATTAACTGGTGCTGGGCTATTTTAAAATGAATATTAGTTCAATAGGAAAGATGGGCTGTGCTCACAATCACAACGTGCAACGATGGAGTTATAATTACTGTATTCTCCAGTCAATACGCACAGTGTTTATACATTTTTATTTGTTGATGTTATGTTAACTGAGTACTTCAAACTGTGGTAAATCTGTTTGTCTGCTTTGACTGGAAAAAACACCAGGCTGTCTACAAAACTCTGATTGGTGTCTTTATCCAAAATAGTTTTTCCAAAAAGTGTTCTGTCAGTTTCTGTGTGCAGATGCATCAATATGCAGATGTGTGTAGCGTTTTACCAAAAGAAATGTCATATTAGTTACTGTTGTATCCCGGCTCAAAACGAGGCAGAGGTAATAATCCCACTGTGATCACATGTAACATTCCTTCAACTACTTCAAGTGCTTCCAAAGTAACGTATTTAGGGAGTTGTAATAATTATAGGATTGAAGAAAATGATGATGTTACCACTTGGTAACCAGTTTTCAAGCAACGACTTCTTTAAGTGAGTGATCACAGGTTTACTGATTATCTCTAAGCTTGCAGGTTTAGACAGACAGCCACATTTGTTTGAGGTCTTGAAGATAAAAATGGGATCAGTGTCATAAACCTTTTGGCACCCAAGAAGAATTTTAAAAGCCTGCTTTCTATACCACTCAACTAATACTGTATTTCTTTATTGTAGAAAATAGTAGGGCCACCATAGTCACATAATGTTGCAACTACAGTTACAAATGGCATAAATTCACCAAGTGCCCTGCTTGGTAGGAAATAGTGTGTTTCACGAAGTTCTCACTGGTGAGCTGGAAGGTGGCCAATCAGGTTTCTCCTCCGTGGAGAAACCTGATAATTAAAACTCCTACAATATACTTGTTAAAGGGTTGGCTTTAGCCAGTTTAGTTGAAGTATACCTGCACATGCTTGTATATGATCCTGATGGCACTACATGTGGGTCATTTTGAGCCTGGAAAAGCCCTGTATATGTGCTCTACTAGTTGATTGAGTGATACCCGGCAATAGAGGGGGAGAGAGGGGAAGTTGCAAGGAAGGAGGAGAGCAGATGGAGTGTTAGAGAGAGAATGCGGTGTGCTATGCTTGTCACTCAGAAAGCTGTAGCTGCAGTTCAATCAATGATGATGGCATGACAACACCTCTGTGTCAGAACTTACTCTCCTCCTCCTTTTTTTCTTCTCATCACCCCCACCCCCCCACCAAGTGCTGGTGAGAAGGTAGAAGACAGAGATGGTGTGGCTGCAGAGTCAGCTCCTTCTGTCCTCCGTCTAATGTCAAGGTCTCAGCACTAGCACCCAAGTTATCACCCCCCACCCCCCCCGTCCAGCTGTCTTGGCTCAGGGGGTGGGCTGGCTGGCTGCTATATGTGTACTGGCAAGGCTTGTGTGTTTGTATATCCATGTGTGCTCGGGTTAGAGGGTGAATTGAAAATTAGTGGAACAGATATGGGACTGGGTTGGCGGCGGTGGGGTAAGAGGGGGAGGGGTTATTGATTTGATAAGCTGTGCCAGGTGGCCAATCGAAGGCTGTAGATTTTCCAGGTTCCGACCCTTCTATCCCCAGCATTTATTGGGACGTTTTATTTTAGGAGGAAAAGGATGAAATTCATGAGCCAAGGTTGATCCTCCTGATCTCTCTCTGCCTCCGTTCCCTCTTCCCCTCCGTCCCCCCCTCCCCCCTATTTCTCGCAGTCAATCGATGCCCACACCCCTCCTCATAAATGCAAGGCTTTATATGAGCCAACTCTCGTCTCTGGGAGCACATTTAAATAAGCTCATCGATCTTTCATTTTAGAGTTTAAGTGACGGCAGCATTTTACTGTCCCCCCCCCCCCTTTCTTCTTCTCTCATCTGCTCACCTCCTCACTTTCTTGTCTTTATTCATAACTTGCCCTCTTCTGGTTTGTGAAACTGCCTTGTTGGTCAATGGGAGTTTAAATAATGTTTGTTCTTTTTACCAAATGCAAGAAGATTACCCCAAAACTCAAAGTGTTTTGCGACATGAAAATATTCAAAGTTAGAGGGAATTGGCATCAGTGGAAACCTTAATTTGCAGCCTCTGGCACATTCGAATGCCATTATTCCATCTTATACACTGAAACTTAATTATTGTGTATTTATTGGGTTTTCCTACCTTATTACAAACGTGTGGTGAATTACTGTAAAGGAGAATCAGACTTCCTGTGTGATTTAGCCAGTTTGTAAATGCTTCCATATATTTCAGAACTTACCATATATACTTAACCATATTTATTACAGCAGGAAGCTCTGTTGTGTCGTATTATATTTTTAAAACATGATTTAGGGCACCTGACATTACTTTGCATAATTGGCCGAAGTGTTGTAGGACATGTTGATGTAAAATGACATTATGAGGCTGAGGCTGTGACAAAGTGTTTGCAGTGTACCTTAGAGCTGACTCCTGAATGTACATAGAGAACGTTCATTCATTTGTTCATTCATTAACACATAAATGTCTCTGTGGTGTGTACGAGCAATGTATTGCTTTCAGTGGCCTTTTTAATGCTCACTGTGCAAACGGAAAGTTGTTGCCACCAGTGTTTTCCGGCGTTGGATGTCCTCTGTTTGTGCAGCCAATGCAATTCTTAATGCGTTTTATCATCAGTTATTTTTACCAATATTTGTCAAACACTGAAGATGACTCTCTGCTCTTCACTCAGCAGAACACAACCTCTCAGCACACTCATTGTTTTGAAATGAAGATGGGTGCTTATAAATTATACATAACACACAAACATTAGTGAATCACAAGTCGTTGATCACACTAACAAGGTAATATCATTGTAACCTTGAGATAAATTACACTTAAATGGAAATGAATGTAATATAAGACAACTTTATAAATGCGTAAATTACCAGCATGCTGTTGTTAGCGTGGCATTATTAATGCATTAGATTGTTTTTTTTTTTTTTTTTTTTTTTTTTTTTTTTAGTAATCATGGTGATTGGAATAAGACTACATGTTTTTGCTGTTATGTATTTCAGTGGTTCTCAAGGCAGAGTCTGAGATACTGTTTTTTATTTATAAGTTGAAATTGTGCCGTCAGTTTAGATTGCTCATTTAAATATTTATTTGGGTCCGTTTCATGTTCTGAAAGCTTCTGATTATTTATTGAAATGTACAAAAGACTCCTCTGTTGAAAAAGATGCCAAAACAATGAGAAAATCCCTGATTTAAGTACTTATTCTAATAGAGTCAAAGAATGTTTGTCTCTAATAGTGTCAGTTTTTTGTGGTTGAGTGTGTGTTGGCTAATTAATTGGCTATCGGTTTTTCCCTGATTCACAATATCATTATTTTATCAGCCTTTAAAAATCCACTATCAGTCGACCTCCAATTGGCAAAATGGCACTGATATGGACATTAGCTTTGTAATATGTGAAGAAGGATTTTGTCCCAGTGGCTAATGTGGATAATGATAATGCCCTATAAGTATCCAGAGTGGTTGTCATTATTGCTAACCTTGCCCAAGGTAATTACATTAAAATGTGGTTCTGGCATCCCGGCTGCTAAACCACTGCACTTCTCTCAAGTCGAAAAAAATCCATTTCAGGTCACAATTTTAGGGCTCACAATAAAGATGTATTTCTCAGCAGCATTTCTTTTGCTGTTGTCAGTGTTAGATAAGCCAAATGCAGACTTAGATCACCACACTGACCCACTTGCATTAGATCTATCAGAGTGATTAGGTTTGATATGACAAATGCCATTGGTTCAGTTTAGTCAGAGCTCAGTACTCATTAGACCAGTGGGCATGATTAAGTGAATTGAGGTCACTGATAGGACACTTTGGTGGTGAGCTGTGGACTGGGACAGTTCTGAAGGATACGTGAAAGCCCAAATCACGTAGACTGCCGTGCAGTTTTACACATGTGCAATCACCCACTCAATCACATACACACATACACGGTTCTTCCTCTCTTTCATCAGTGTCAGTTAAAGCAGACGTGAAATTTGCCTAACCACGTTGTAATGAGAAGAGGGTAAATTAGGAGCTGTGTCTGACTGATTATCATCATCCACGCTGCATAATCTTACCATGACTTCTCCATGTCTCTGACACACTAAATCCTGTTTCTCTGATTTCATTTTGTTTATTGTCTTCCAAATATTTAGAAAAAAAAGTCTCTTCACACCTGAATGAGTGACAGGTACGCTGGAGAAATATTAAACTTGAAATCAACAAGAAAAACTCCACAACACAACACAACACAGCACAACACAACACAACACAGCACAACACAACACTACACAACACAGCACTACACAACACAGCACAACACAGCACAACACAACACAGCACAGCACAACACAGCACAACACAGCACAACACAGCACAACACAACACAACACAGCACAGCACAGCACAACACAACACAGCACAACACAACACAGCACAACACAGCACAACACAACACAGCACAACACAGCACAACACAACACAGCACAACACAGCACAACACAACACAACACAGCACAACACAACACAGCACAACACAACACAGCACAACACAACACAGCACAACACAACACAGCACAACACAACACAACACCTCTCTTAATTTATGCCGAAAGCTTATTCATCTATGACATTTAAGTGTTTTCGACCTACGTCGAGTTTATTGTCTTCAAATAATATTCTGTCTTTGTCTTTTGCAAATTGTAAATTCAAATCAGAAGATCAGTGGTTTTCGGCAATCAAGGTTATAATAGTTTTTGTTTTTATTTCTTGTTACCTTTTTGTTTTCAGTTGAAGTTTAGTTTTTTATGAAAGCAGGTTTGCAATTTTTAAAATTCTTAGTTTTAACGTTTTTGTTTCAGTTCAGAATATTTGTTGTAGTGAGAAAGAACAACTTAGAAAACAAAGTCAACAAAATATTACAATACTAGAAGCATGTCTTTATTTTATGTATTCAGATGACCAACCGTCTGAGACAACTACAGGGTTTGCCAAGGTTATGAGAGGTTTAGACTGTTTCTGGGTTTCAGCATTTTATCAAAGTTCGTGAAATATTTGCGTCTATGTAGAGCTGTGCGATATGATGGAAAATAAAATTTTATTTCAGTTTTTTTCAATGTTACATCATATTTACGGCTTTTATCTATTTTATCGAATTTTATTTAACTTTATCTTTGATTTCTGGCTACAAGAACAGCATGACTGGAAAGTCTTTCTTTAGTCAAACTATATACTATAGAAGTTTGGAGAAATGCATTTATTTCAAGACACACACAGGTTGAAAGAAGCTTCTCCAGATTGTCAAAAAGCTTGTCTTTGATTAATTTATTTAATTTGTTGTATTGCCCAGCCCTAGGTGCATAGGTACAGGATCGTCCTGTGAGAAAATTTTACATTTCTCAGAAAGTACAATTTTGCACAATTTTTGACCATTATTATCAAAATCTGTTTATAAAATTGAAGAAACTAGAACAGATAATAAATAAACAGCGCCCAAAAGTGACTAAGAAGTCTACTGGTGGCCAACTGCAACCATTAGATCTGGGAAAAGTCATTTAGTCAGGTTTGATGCTTCATTTGTTTTAGGTGGTGCCTACAGTGTCTTGAACGCTGCACCTCAGCCTCATGTGTGTCTTCCAAATGAAACCAATTGAGAAAGATAAAAACGATAGACATTTCCCACTGTAATTGCTCATTCTTGTAAACACACAATAAAGGTGAAGGTATTGTGTGTTTACTGGTTTAATTTTTATTTCAGTCAATCAGAATGTTGTTTTTTTTGTGATAACATCCTTGCTGCCTATAGACAACAGATTAAATCTCACGTTGAAGCGTTTGGCATTTGGGAGGCTTTAGGACAGATGTAAAGTCTGATGGATTGTGTGTGTGGGTCTGTGTGGGAGTATGTGTGATAGATGTCAGGTTAGTCAGGTCTAAGAGGAAGTGAGGTCCCTGGTTGACTCCCTTATTTCCTGTCTGTCAGGAGGAACAAATCACCACACTTCCACAGCTGCCTGACACTGTGTTTCTGTGTGTTTGAGAGGGACAGTGTGTGTGTGTGTGTGTGTGTGTCTCTGTCTCTGCCTGTCGCTGTGTGAAGAAGATTTTAGTCTGACAGGCCTGCACCACTACATACAGTATGAGTTTGTGGCAGGTGTGTGTTCATGTTCGTATGTGTGTGTTGTGCCTGTGTGTCACATTGATGCTGTCCCTCTATCACTCTTAAGTGTTTTCGTCTCACAGCAGACGACAGCTATAGAGAAGCAGCCTAGAGTGTCCTAATGGAAAATAATCACCTGTGTGTGTTAGGGAAGTGGTGTGTGTGCAAGGGAAAGTACAGCAGGTGCATTTACCCCATTTTTATTGTTTGCACCGCACAGACACACAAATTTAAAGTGGCTGACTTTTTTTTAGCTAGTGATTAGTTTGGTTTTGGCATCAGTAAGAGCTTAGTTTGGTCATGGTCAGCGTCTAAAATGCCAGGCAAACTGAAAACATGTACTGGCCAGAAATATGTCCATATGCATGGTAAATTATTTGACTTTAAATCACTTCAGGTTGTTAGTCTGCTACACTCAACCTTAGCATCACTTTATAGTGAGTTTTGAATAGTTAACATCAGATTTACAACTTTTATTATGAACTTCCAATAAAAAAACAGTGCCAATGACTTATTATCAGTGAATTACTATTCACTGTAGCAGAAACTCTATACAACTTATCTGTCTAAACCTTTGTGTCTGTGCTGGCAACACAGTCCACTGGAGCTTTAACAATCTCTTGAAGCACATTCATGGTGTATGCCTGTGGGTGTAGGGATACGCCATCAGTCTGATACTGACCCATATAGCTAGGTCAGTGACTATAGGGCTGATCTATCTAGTTAATTTCTATTCTACATGCATAAATTACATCATGCATCAGTAGAGTCGTGGGTAACAGTTGACACAGGGCATTAGCCCTTTAACATCCACACATTTCATGGAACCACAAGTTCACTCATTCCAACAGCACAATGGAGGCATTTAACTTCATTTGAAAGGAATCATTTTCTAGTTTGTGTTTTTATCGTGTGGCTTAAACACAAACGACATCACATCAGTTCAAACATGTAACTTTAACCATTAGGGTTGGGCCAGTGTAAAAGGTTTCAGACTGGTTTAATGTGAAGCCAAACAATAGACTGAACTGGTATATTGAATTTTACCACCAACCGTCATACCTCCATTCAGCAGACACTCCTGATAGAAGACATGAGACTGAATGAATGAGAGTGTAGTGACTACAGTCCACTTGGTAGCAGTAGTGCATCTCTAACCTGTTTTGGCATATGCCAATAAATAAAAATAAATGACGACAAGAAGCAGGGGCAAATCATAGTATAGGTCTAATAAAGTGTGGAGATACGTCTGGCTACGTCAGGCTAAAGCAGTGACCTGATCAGTTTCATCAAGACATTTTGCAGTGTTGACATGTTTTCTCATCTCTGTTTCCGGCCCGTCTCCTCTCACTGGTTGTTTTTTGTTATTTCTTGTTGTTCTTTTGCTCATTGCAGTCTTGGTTATCTTTCTTTGAGACTAAAATTGCCACATCTATCCTCATGGCAACCCCAAAAACAAAGCATTTCTAGGAAACAGCTGCACTGTGCCTCTTCCTGTACCTCTACGCTAATGTGATCCTGTTCCTGGCCTTTCCATCAGTTCGTTGGGCACTAATGGCTCTGGTAATCTGTATATAACAGTACAATATACAGTGATAATAATAAAGGTGGCTTATTACTAGTGCAAAACACATTGGATTTAGTGCTGCAGTGGTGTTTTCATCAGGTTTCTGACGTACAAACATTTTTAATTTGACACGTCCTGTCATACTTAGGCCTGGGTATCATGGCCAACTTCCTTAATTGATTCAATTTCGATTCATAAGGTTCTGAATCGATTGATCATGATTCGATTTGATCCGATCTAATATTGATTCGATTCAGTATTAATTGATTGATTCAGATTCATTTTGTGATGCCAAACTTTCATTTTGAACTGTAACCTGATTATTTGATTACCGCAGCCATGCGGTAACTTGCTGGGTGTTGCTTTTGTCCCCTGGTCATGTTTCTTTGTACAGTTAGTAAACGTAACGTGGTGCTCACTAACACCCCTCAGCCAGAATGGAGCTATTTTCAATAGGCTTATGCTCCATGCCGTTCCTTTACTTTCTTAGTAAATTCCACTGGCATTTTCAGTTGAATAACCTCTCAGCTGACATGTCTGTTTCTGCACATGAAATTTGACACCATGGCAACATGGCCCTGTTGTTTATCTGTTGCTAGGTAACCCACTTCAAGGGTATAATATGTTGTTGCTGAAAAGACATGTCGCCATTTGACTTTGTAATTGTAGGTCAATTTCACCCATTTTCAATAGGCTTCTGCTCCATGCCCAGATGCATCTACAGTATAAATTTGGTGCAGATATCTCATTGCATTCTTCAGGTAATGTCGTTACATCGTTGAATGGACAGACAGACGACCAAACAATTACAGTACCCCTCGGCCGAGGGGTAATAATAAAAACTGTTACAGTAAGGCACAGATACAATTGCCAATAGCTTTGTTTATGCCTGAAGTGTATACACATTCTTCTGCCCAATCAAAATGGTTTCCATTTACTCAAGTTTTATAAGAGTATTCTTCAAGAACATCCTTCAGAGCTTTGAAATATGAGGCATTTGGGATACTCTCTGGTCTTCCTCTGCCTCCCTCTCTGTCTTACTTCTTTTTTCTCTTCATTTTTTGTTAATGCTCTTTCTGTATTGTTGCTCGTCTTTTCAGTTTTGAATCCTCACTTCCTTCCTTGTCTGTCATAAGGGACTGAACCATCCATTGCTGCAGGCCACACAGGTGGAATAGAGGCTGTTTAGGCCTTTGTGTTTATTATGTAAGATAGAGGGAGGAGGTTATATCGATCCACTGTGTATATGAGGATGAAGAATGCGGGGGAGAGGAGTTTTAATACAAAAGCTTATCTTGAATTTTCAAAATGGCTTTCCAGTGACACATCCAAATCAGAGGAAAACAATGTCTGGTCTCAATGTTTGACCTTTAAGAGATCAAAGTCCTTAAGGCAGATAGAGGCAGATTTAGACAGAAAGATAGATTTTCAGACACACCTTTTATAAATCAGATTTCTTATAGGTAAGTTTCACGCTACAACCAAACAGAGACTACAGAAGAAGCAGTTTGTACAAACATTTTAAGGCCGCTTTGATGAAATGCATATGAATCAAATGAATGCACTCAGGACTGGTGAAAAGATGGGCGTCCGTGAACTCAACTAGAAAACCCTTCATATTAGATCCAACTCGCGTTAATGAGAAGTACTTACAAAATACATTGAATTATAACAATGAGGTTTTATGGCGTTTACCTGAGAGCATCTCATAGAAGGAATAAACAGGTATTAATTTATTATTGGAATTTCAAAATAAGGTCCTGATTAACAGTGAGTTACAAGGTGGCAAAACAAGACTTTCTATGTAGATGTTTCTCTACTCATTTAATAAGACCTTTGGCTATTGTGAAAGCAAAAGGGCCAAGGGGAATCGGAGATAAAGGAGTGAGTTGTGTTTGTGATGTGACAGTGTGTCTGTTCTGCAGCCTGGTGAAATACCAAAGACTGCAGCTGATGGACTGGATGAGAGAAGGCAGACATCTGCCATGGTCCCACAGTCCGCTAATTCAACCAAACCCATGGGGAAAACATGAGGTTCCTCCTTTATCCTGGATCTGCCTCAATATTTGATGTGTTTGTTCTTGCCCTTCCCGTCCACCAAGGGCCTTGAAAAATAGTGCTTTTTTTTGGTATGATCCTGCCGACAGTGACAGAAACGGAGACAAAAACATAACGTATTATACACATCCTATTAAAAATCCCACATTTTTTGGAAGTAATCTTTATAATGTTCATCGGTCAATATATTTGTTAAGACAAGAAAAGAAATTGTGCTTTAAACTAGTTAACTGACTGGTAAATCCAGCTGAGCTATGAAATTTAGATTAAGACAGCTGTTTTTTTTTTAAGGATATGGAAAGAGTTTTGTTAAAACTAAATGTTGTATATATTTGTTTTATCAATAATGAAAACACAAAACAAATTTATTATGTGCTAAAAATTGAACCTTTTAACATATACTCAGAATGTATTTTAAGTCAGTTTTAAGTGACTGTTTAGAGTGTGTCAGCAGTTTATTCAGCCAGTTTGTGTAGTTTGTTTTTCTGTACTTTAACCTCTGAGACCCAGTAGAATACAAATTTCAGAATTTTTTTTAATGAAAAAATTGTCTAGACAGAAAACAGCATCACATTGATGCATTTTTTTCAGATACATTTTTTTTTCCTCTGAATGTCCTTTGCAATGACTTTGTTTTTTTTTTTTTTTTAAAGATAAAGCTATGGAACAAAGAAACATGGCTGGGTCTTATGAGGTTAACATCACGAGAACAGAAACCAAAGAGGGGTTTGGTCTGAACTGTTATTTTCTGAATTCTGTTTGACTGTATTGCAAATCTGGTTTTACACAGACGCTTTGCCCCAGTAAATGTGTACTTATTATGAATATATGAGATATTGCAGTCTGCATGTAAGAATGTTTCAGTATGTTTCTGACAGTAACAGACCTTACCTAAACTGCAGATACATGTTGCCATGTTGTTGACTCTGTCAAGGTCTGTTTCACTGTAGTGACAGATCCATTGTAACTTGTATTCATTGTTAACTTTATGTTGGATTAGTGATGCTGTTAACATTTTGAAATATTCCACATATCCAGAATGAAGAAAGTCAGCTCTCACCACAATATTTTTCAATTTGTTTTGAGACTCGACATGTGCCTTTGCTCTCTGTGGTACTATCGGAAGGTAGCGACTGACCACTGTGGATTCAGAACGTACCACTGCACACAGAAACAGATGACCATAAGCCACTTTTTGTTGTGAGCCTCCACAGTCTACAGTCAATGCTGGTGCTGGTGTGTGAATGGCAACAGGGGGGCACTGATCACCATTTTGCCGGTTAGGTATTTTTCATGTTAAGATCCATCAACACCTCTGAGACACAACAATATGATTGCCACAGGGTTTTTATGCAGTGCTGCTGTAGAGTATCCATTTGCATGAATGCATGTGTATGATTAGACATTATCTTCACAGAGGTGAACGTGCAGATAAAGGACAGCACCCACTAATGCGTCCACTAAGACTGGTGGATGAGTGTTTTATATGTTTTCTGAACTGGTTGGTTTTAATTTCTTCATGGAATTTAATTTTGGCTGAATGTTGCTATGTCAAGACCAGCTCGGGAAGCCTTGACAAAACACGCAAACTCGGGGTATATTTCCCGGCAAGCAAGGAGAATTTATTAAGTAAAAGGAGTAACGCGGTAAGATAAAGAGGAACTGGCACAAAGACCAGTCTGTCAGAAGAGAGCCGGCGACCACCGCCGCTGTCCTTGTATATCCTTCTCTGATGTATCTATGTCACCGCGGCAACCGCCCTTGTTGTCATCACGTCGTCGCAGAAACTGCCAACTGCCACTGTTGTGCTCAGGATGTTGGGGCCACGCCCACAGCCAGGTTGCCTGGGAGAAACCAAACAGCTTCCGTGGTCACCTGTGAAAGAGAGAGAGAGAAACGTGCCCCGGGGTGTCACATTTTTGCACTTCAGCAACTGATAGAAAAGACAATCAAGGAAACCAAAAATGCAAGAGAAAAAATAAAACCCATCCACAAAACACATTATCAAATGTGAAAGGATGGCAGGGTATGTATATTTCAAAATGTCAGAAAATTCACAATGACACAATAGATTCCTGTTCTTTTTTGACAGAGAATATTTTTATCTCACATCACTGCTTTGCTGTTTTTGAGATAACCCATATTTGATGAATAGTTCTGTCTTTTTTGAGGATTTGCACTGTTTTGAAATAAGCTCCAGCCAGAGCAGGATGAGGCATGAACTAATAAATGAAACCGCTGCGACAGTTTCATCATATGTAGAACATTTTATGGGGCTTAATGGTATTAAAAACTCTGAACCCAGTGAAAGTAAGCAGTGCAAAGGTTTTTAAAACCAAACACTTGGCAAGAGGATGTAAATAGCCATACGATCATTAATCTCTAATCAAGGAAATAATTACTCCCACATGTGAACAGAATGTTTATGAAACATACTTTTTTCTAAACATGGCGGTTGTGTAGTGACCTTGTGAAATAATTATCCCACTATTCCTCCTGATAACAGATACCAGTTCTTTAAACCGCCCTTTCCTTGTATTTCCAAGGTCACACTTTCATAGACTGCTCAGGAATGGCTGTATATGACAGAGACAGATAATGATTTAACTGTAATATTTGCTGTTTTTATTATGATTACTGTGTAGGAATGATTTAGCAAGAACCATCACATTAAAGCACATCTCTCTATGTGTGGAGTGAGTGAGAACATTGAGTAATAGCTTGGTGACAATGTAAAAAAAAAAAAAAAAAAAATTAAGTCCATTGAGTATATTACTCTTTCATGGTCACCAAGCTCATTTTCAGTTTCTATGCTCTTCATAAATAGTGTTATTTAAAAGTGCAATAGCCTCTTCTACAACCTCCTCATTGCACTACGGTTGAACAAAATAGGTTTACAAGAGTCTCATTTGAGGGCTACATAAGATGAATGAGCTGTTATGAAATATGAAACTATGATAAGGAAATGGAGTTTGCATATAGAGCATGGCTCCAAAGTTTCTGTGGGTTCAACAAGTTTATAACTAGAGCCGTAACAAATACTCAGATGGTCAAATAAAGTTATTTTCATCATTGTGGGGTGATAGTCAAACTCATAATCTACCATCCCAGCCAGCTCAAGTTAACTTGAGTGTAATCAGACCCTTGAACAGCAGAAGCCGAAATCCAGGACAAACATGTCAGAATCTGAAAATACACACCTTCCTTCTGCAGCTGTGTCTTTTATGTCCAATTCAGAAGGCTAAATATAAATATAGATGACCTAACATGAAGAGTCCAGCAGTTGCCTTCTCATGACATGTGCAGTTGTAAAGCATCTGTCATAATCCATTATTACCCATCAGGTTAGTATTCAGTTCACTTTGCCTCATACAGAAGACTTCTCATTGCTGGTTTAATTTTTGCTCTTCTCTCGTACCACACTGGCAACAGAATTACCAGGATTATTTCAGAGTTTTAAACTATAGGAATGTTTCTCAAGAGAAGTGATCAAAATTGGATGTAGTCGGTATTGGACTATTCTGCGAGTTCATAAGTGGCACTAGTGTGTTGAAAACTGATGGCTAGTGGTGCTGACAAAGCATCCATATATAATGAGATGGTGATTGTAGACGCTTCAAGACCTCCAGTCTGTAGCTCTTCTGTGCAGTGCCTACACTTACAGCAGATAGATGTAGACTATTGCTAGATATTATTATTATTAGTTAGTCAAGTTTCATCGCTAGACTTTTAATCATCTAATAATCTAATTGGCCTTCAGATCCATTATAGTTAATCAATGGCACAAAATATTCTTTTAATGTAACCCCCTGGGAGTATCGAGTCTGACTGATTCATTAATTTGTCAATCGTCTGCTTAATTTTATTAGCAATAATTACGTTTGTTTGCCTTCAGTTGTTGGTGGGGTTTTGTGAAGGTATTTATCTATTGTAATGTAAGCTTAATTGTTTAATAATACACACATTTTGCAGGGAATACTGTTTATTGCAATTGAACAGTGAAAAAAAAAAAATTAGTGTGCATGTTTCAAAGAAAAATTACTCAGAGTGCATTGAAAATACAAAGTCTATTAGTGAATGGTTTAAAGACATTATCAATACTAGCAATAATCAATTGTTAAAGGTGCGGGAACTGAAATCAAGGGAAAACACTCCAGAATGTCTGACTGACAGCTGGAATCACATGTCACTGATGAGATTCAATCACCATTTCACCCTCCTACCTGCTGAAAACATCTGTTATTAGCCCAGTGTTTCTCAAACTGTGGGGCGGGTCTCCTCGGGGGTGCGCGAAAGGCGAGCCGGGGGGGTCATGGGATCATTCCTGGGTGTGTTTTTTTTTTTTTTTTTTTTTTCCAGGTTAGAACATGTAGCGGGTGGAACTAACTTTTCAGGGTTGGAGCACCTGGGACTCCTTTTAGGGATGGACAACAAACTAATCTACTGCCATGGTGATCTGTCTCTAGACTAGACAACGAGTTTATGTTTGGAGAATGGAAGAAGGGTTTTCTGTTTTTACAGTCTGTACAGTTTGCACTTTAATGTTCTAAGATGTGTAGTGTTAATGAGCTCAGCCACTGATATTGTTAAAATGTTCATCTTTGTTTCCAAAATTTGTTTGTTGTTCTAAAAAATAAAGTAACTTTAAGATAATTGCGCATTTCCTATTTTTATTTGGAAAAATATTGTCTCAGGGAGCAGTCTTGTTGAGTTTTATTTGTACTGTTCAAGAAAAAATCTAAGTTATTTTTAATTGGAACAAAAAATGATTCAAGGAAAAGCAAAATGTATTGTTAAAATATTGACGTTTCTTTCAATAACAGTTATAATTGCACCACTGTTACAATGTTGTTGGGGTTGAGGGGGGAGATTTTTCATCCTCCAAAGGGGGGCTGAGAGAAAAGATTGAGAACCACCGTATTAGCCAAAGTCTGCATTCGAGAGTGGATTTTCTACAGCTCAAAAAGGAAGCTTACAGAAGTGGGTAGAATTCTTGTTTCCTGTCAGAACACTTGAATTACAGCATATTGAAAGGTAATTATGGAATTTTTGCTCGGTAATGCCAAAAAACTATCAAGGACTGCAGCTTTAATGGCCTGGAGATAAACAGTTTGTTGCAATTTTCCACCGACGAGATGGCATCATTGAAAGACTCAAGCCTCACTGTGGAAATAGTGATGAAATAAGACATTTCTCTTTAATTCAAGTCAGGGCAGCCGTGCAAAATAACTGCTGTTAGCTAAGATAATTATTATTGGTGACTGGGGGTAATTCTGACAGGTCTGGCCTCAACCACAGGTGCTTTTCTTGTGCACATTTCTTATTATTTGAGTAGTCTCACTGCTGCATCTCATAGTCATAAGCAGAAAACACATTTCATTGCACATGTAAAGAAATTCCTCAGGTATGGAAAGACCCAAAATGAACACTATATGCAGACTATTTTAAGAAAACCCACTTAAACAGCATTTATTAGACTGACAGGCTGTTTGATCTATGTATGTATGTAGTTGTGATTACCGTTTCATTCAGCTTTTATTTACAGTCACTAAAGATGTCAGACATTACTGTGTTTTTATATAAGTCTATGTAATTACACAATGCTGAACACAATGTTGTGTTACGGAGTGCTCCTTTAAGAGGAAATCTAGGGAGCAGACTTGTATATAGAGGAACAACTGGTGAAAATGAAATTGGTGGTGGCTCGAGAAAAGCATCCGTCACACACACACACACACACACACACACACACACACACACACCCACATACACTCTCACTCTCTCCTAACACCTAGGAAAGTCCTTTAAAACCCTGGCCTTGTACTGTCAGTCATTAAGTGGCAGCACTAGATCGAACGAAGGCTCAAGAGTGGGTTCATGTTGTGGAGTAAGATAGTGATTTCTTTCCCCTTTTTTCCCTAAATGTTCCAGTCTGCATTGGGAATCAAACTGGCAACCTTCCAGGGATCATACCCAGGCTGCTGCCGCCTATCCTCGTCTTACTTCTCTTTGTCTCTCTATGCTTCATTTTCCGTTCTGCTGCTGTTGTAACCACTATTGATGTGGCATTTGTTGGGCGTGGAGTGATTCAGAGTGAAGATTATTCTGTTGAAGCTTATCAAAAATGCACACACACACACACACACACACACACACACACACACACACACACACACACACACATACACACACACACACATTCGGTGCACCTGGCTGAGGCTGGGTATTTGTTTGTGTGCGTTTTCAATGTGGCGGGGCCATCGAGTCATTTGAATGGGACCTTTGCATAGTGATTCGCCAGTCACGGAATATTAGGGAGGTCAGGTTGTGCTGAATGGAAGTGTGTTAGGCTGCATCATTGTGTGTGTGTGTGTATTAAAGCAGCATGGTTTACTTGTTCCACGGGCTTTACCCTGCTGCAGGTGTGTGTTCTCAGCTTGATGCGTTTGATCTGCCACAGGTGTTTGAGGAGGGGTGTGTTTTTGTGCATTCTTGTCTGTGTATGGTGATTTATGCTATAGGCTCAGAGCGAAAAACCACCCTTTTTGATCTCATCCAGGAATAAGCAGCTAGTCCTATATGTGTGTGTGTGTGTCTCTGAGTGTGTGTCTGGCCAGAGGTTTTTAGCTCAGTTCTTTGATCCAAACCAGAGGTGGGCATACCTCAGTGAGGAACTAGCCAGCTGTATGGAGGCTTGGCTTGGACTACAAAAGTGTGTGTGTGTGTGTTTGTGTGTCTGTCAGTGATAGTGAGTGTGGCAGAAGAGTTCAGCCAGAATCCAAAAAGCAGTGGCTTGGGTTTCTTTGGGCAGCACCTAACTAAAACTGGCTGTTCTGTGGATTTGGGTCTCTTTCATCAGTAATATGATGTGTTAACTGTTCTCAATTCCCAGTCCAGACACTGATCAGGTCCGTGTTTTTGTGTTGTGCATTGTGAGCGTGAT
Organism: Apogon talboti; assembly: GCA_037367365.1. NCBI lineage: Eukaryota > Metazoa > Chordata > Actinopteri > Kurtiformes > Apogonidae > Apogon > Apogon talboti. The sequence continues at coordinate 21,828,450 of JAPQRQ010000001.1, forward strand.
ATCTTATGAACATTTTCAGGGAACTTAACTTCTCTGGCATGTAATAACTCAAGAAAAGAAGAGCATGTCATGACCGTATTTAACATTTGGTCAGATACTGAATTATTTTTTACTGATATTGATTTTGTGTCATGTGATGAAGCTGATGTAGCTGTGTTTTCTTAAAATTGTCAAGGAGTTTTGTTATGCTGCAAAAAAAAAAGATGTAAAAATTAGGCAAGTTTACATGGCCTGGTAGGTGTGAATAAACCAAGCTGTGTTGTGTCGTCAGAAGGTGGCGCTCAAGGCTCCATTACACATAGAACATAAAAGAAGTTGAGGTTATAAGCCACAAACTCTAAATCTCAAAAGGAAAACTAAAACAAAGTGAGTTTTAGTTTGGTCTCCCCATTAGACTTCATGCAGTCATATTTTTGTGCTTTATGCATAAAAACACCCAAAACAGCCTTGTTCTCCTCTGCCTCGTCCCCTTCCTCTTCTCTAGAGGTGGAAACAGCTACATCAGGAATTTTTCGGTGAGATGTTTCCAACCTCCCTTAAGGACATGAATTTTTTATTTTTTTAAAAGGCAGAGGTCGTCAGATACCAGAGTCCAATATAATAATAATCGATTTGAGCAGGAAAAAAACAACTGAATAAAATCAGCATTGCACCTTCCCCCCAAAAATCCTGACTATAATAATGCATTATGCATGTCCAAAATTAACCTTAATTTAGTGAAATACTGTTTAACTGCTGACGCAATGCGGAAATATGTAAACATAATCAGCCAAACATCAAATTCAAAGTCATTGACTATTAAATGTGACACTAAATGTTCAACAAGTGATTATTACCTCAGCTTCAGTATTTCCAGTTTTGAAACCTGATATTAACTATTGTCCGCTGTTGCAGACTTCTGGCAGTATCAGTCAATTTGAATAATAAAATGTCCCTGTCTCTACAAAAAAGTTCTAACAAATCTACACAAAATTACATTGATAGAAACGTGGTTGACAAAAACAGGTGAAAGTGGCCAGTTGCTCCTCCTATTTCCAATAGCTTTTATAGTATGAACTACATATATGAGTCTGGACGGACACGGAGCTAAACTGTGAGGTGACAGGTTGGCATACAGCCGCAAGTAAGTAATTCTAGTCTGCACAGTGGCACTGCAGTTTTTATTTTACATGTGCACCCCAGCGTGTCATTAATTCTGTCTTAGAGTCCCATGCAGGGATAAGAGGCTTGAAGACGTGAAGCACTGCATTAATACTGGCAGAGCGCTGAAGTTGTGCATGTCATCAAACTGACGCTTATAATTAGTAATCATTCCATCAAGACAATCTTAAAAATTAAAAGCTCAGTCTGGGTTTTCATTGACGGATTGGGTAAGTAAAAAAAGACAAGAAAAAGTACAAAGAGTAGATAGATTGATTAATGAAACGATACCGAAACTAAAATCAAAACAAAGATACTCTCAGATACTCAGTGAAGACAGATGAAGTGAGGTCCTTAAATGGAGAGAATAAGAGGAGAGAAACCATGTTGGCTAATGGACTCACTTTATCTTTCCTCTGAACCCTCCTTTTAATTCACTTTTTGTTCTCTTCATCTTTCTCTCCAGCCGTTGCACATCATTCTTTTCTTCCATCCCTGCCTGTGTTACATCTTTCTCTCCTTTCTACCACTTATTTCTCTCCTCCACTCTCTGTAATTGAGAAGGGGCGGCGCACACACATTCATCTCATTAAGTGCGCACACAAAACGCTCACCGTTCTCGCAAACATTATGTTATCCTGTACGAAAATGAATGTGCATGCGGATTGAATCACAAGTCATTCTCGCAGGATTCGTTTTATCTTATGAAGGCGGGAGCAGAAAGAGAGAAAAGGAAAACAAATGAAAATAAAATGAAAGCGTTCAAGCGAAAGGAAGAAATTAATTATCCTGTTTACTTGTTCATGCAGACCCTTCAGTAGCAGCCAGTAGCTGTTATGTAGTTTTCGCACACAAGTGGATATGTCAGGACACACATGCATATCCACTGTACTCTGTGCTACTAGTGCGACTTCTGCTCTCACTGCCCCTCAGTCGTGCTTGTCTTATATCTTAGCCTGATGTCTCAGCTCTGTTTTGTATTGTCAGTGTGTTTGACTCAGCAAAATATTCATGACAATGCCTCTCAGTCTTGTGTTTGACTTTCCGGTCTGTCATCGCGTCATTCCACCAGTCATGACATGTATCTCTGAGTGTTTTTGATTATGTCCTGAATAGCAAAAATGATGACCGTGACATCAGTTGTGCTTTTTTTCTCAAGCCATCAAAAAAAGCCTAATTGTTATTATTATTATTATTATTATTGTTATTATTATTATTATTGTTATTATTATTAATACTCTCCCTTATTTGTGTCTTACAAAGCAGGACATTGGTCAGATAGATGGTGTGACATTCAAATGGCTCTTATTGAGACAGTTGGCAATTTTCACTTTGTGTTGTGAATTCAGAATTTCTTCATCCTGGTGGATTTATGCAGAGCCAGGCTGACCTACGTATGTATATAGGTGCTTTAGTGGAGACTCACTTCAGACAAAACACAATCAAACTGCAATCACAATTACAGTCGTAATCGCAATATCACCCTGTGTGATAATTATATAATCGCAAAGCAGAGAAAGGGTCCATGTAAACATTTCTTTTTATTGTTCTGAAGGTGTCCTATTCTTTATACTAGTACATGTTTTGTCCACAATGATCAGCAACCTGAACATTTTCCTTGTTAACCAAGAAAATACAGTCAAATTTCAATATTGTCTTCAATAACCACAATATGACCAAAGTGTGCAATGCTACCTCATGGATATTAACTGGTTTTATAGCCTCTCAAAATGGGTCAAACTTAACCACATTTTCACGGTTGGACTAAATGTGAGTCACCTGTAGAGACCAGTTGACACAAACAGATGGAAATGTTTCACCTTGAGTGATGCTGTGGCACAAAAGCCCTTTTTAAAGTTTAACACCATTTTCACATTTCAAAACCAGGATAATTTGTCCCAGTTGTTGACGCTAGCAATCAAATAACCAGTTAGACAAATGCTGGCAGAAACATGATGTCCTTGATGGAGGTAATAAGTTGTTAGTTCTTGTGCAGAGTACAATAATGTCTGAAGTCCATGAACACACACAGCGGTGCCCTCTAAAACGTAACACTGAGTTAGAGCTTCTATGTAATGCTAGTGATCCTTGTGAAAGCCTCCCTTGTGCTCCCATGTTCTCATAGATCTGTCTTGGAGCTAATGTGTCAGCCCTTATTGATGCCAACATTACGTCCACCTGCTGTTTCTGCACCGTGTTCATTTGTAATATTTTCACCCGGCTCCCACACCTTTTACATGTCACTCACGGCCGCACAATGTTTGCGTCTACACTTCTGGTCACCAAAAAAATTGCAGATGCCACTGAGATGGTTGTGTGATTGCCTGTGCTCGGTCTCAGAGCAGTAGAGACCACAGTGTCATTGTTGGGTATTTATCATAGGGTTAAAGTGATTCAGAGAGAGAGGTGTTTTAATAGAGCATCTAATGAAGTGTGTTAAGCAGCTCCCATCAGGCTGACAACAGATGCAGGTGCACAATTAGTTAGCTAATGGTTTTACAGTTCTTTAGGGTTCATATTGAATAATGATTGAAATCTGTTACTACTGAGTTCCATTCATTTCTAGTCTGTGCTTTGATTTCACCCAACATGAATGTAATTACCCACAGTGTAAATCTGTGCCTGTGTAGGATTAGGACGGTGCTTAAGATGAGGAGATACGGGAGAAAAGTTTCTCCACGCGCTTAAGCAGCCACATGGAAAGCCACTTAGCCATCACCCAAGAAAAATACACAAAAGCACAGATTATTGGTTGAAATGATTGATACATCCCTCAGGAAAACCTCTGATTGATAGGTATTAACCCAAGCTACATTTTGCTTGCAGCAGTGGTAAAGTCAAGGAAAATGTTCTGTGGCTTCGAAAAGGACAAGTTTAACTGTCCTACAGTGTGTGCCCATGTTTTTTGTTTTTTTTTTAACCAGCCTATCAACTCTGTTTACTCCCGGTACAGGGCTCATCTTAAGCTTTGTGTGTCTGAATTCATGGACAGCCACCCACCCGCTGAGTATTCTGAGAGCCAATTTGTCCCAATCTATGGTAAATATGTCACTTGTGGACAAAACAAGGTCTGACGTGCACAGTGAAACCACAGATTCCTCGGCTGGCCACTATAACACTGGCATTGTAACAGCAGTCTCTAATAGTTTTCTTTAATAATATGATCGTGCAGTCTGAAAGGCAGTGTGTTGGTTTTATACCAATAATCCACCGTTCTAAATGTCAGTCTACGGCTGTAGGCACACATTATGCTGATTACTGCGGCCATCATTTCTTAACAGTTCCTCGTGCCCAGCCACCCTTTAATGGCGTTTGTGTGTGCGAGTCCGTTTGAGCTCAGAATTTACTGGTAAGTATAGTCCTTGACAAAAAAAAATCTACTTGATTATGTCCTTCTGCAGTCACTTTACGTGACACAGTGGCTTATTAGGCTGCCACTTACTCATCAGTGTGTACGTGTGTGTGGGCTGTTCAAATGCTGTGTGTGTAAATAGACATTTCTGTGCATCAGGTGTGTGGGTAATTGCAGTCTGGTTGTGTGTTTGTGTATGGGAATGAGCTTTCTATCCACCTGCTTTCAACACGCTGAACATGATCAGCGGCGAAACAATTTCTCAATCTTTCCTCGATCTCCCCTCTCAGGCCCCGCCCCACCTTCCCTTTCTCTGGGAGTCTATTCTCACCTCACGCTCTTCCTGTCCGTCGCTAGTATAAACATAATTAGCTTGTATCATGCGTGTATTAGGTTTGCACAATGACACAGCTGGGCCTTTCTCTCCTTGCCGCAAACACACATTCAGACTCAGACAGAAGACGTACGTTGTCATAAACGACAGAGCGAGGAGATGGAGCGGAGGGGTGGAGTGTGTTTTTGTTTGTGTGTGTTTTCTCTGAAGGAACAACATGTAATACAAGATCAATTTATTTGTCGCTATCCCTGTATTTTCCCACAGCAACCGATTCTCCAGCGCATAAAGAAACACAGAGCCAACGTGTGCCAATATTAAGATCATTTATGAGTAAGCTCCATCTGTGAGCACAAGTTTAAGTATTAAAGTGAGACACACAAAGACAAGTGCACTTAAGCGTATACCACAGCCTACGCATATACTGTATGTCAACCTACTGCATGGAGGAAGACTTATTTTACTGTTCTTCAGGGTTCTTCAGAACAGTTTTATTGAAGCTGTAAAGCGCTGTACAGCAAACACATACACCTACAGTATTTAAATACATCTCCAGATGTTATATGACTTGTTTTGGTCAGAAATAAAAGCCACTGAAAGCAAAAGGAAAAAAAAACCGTCCCTATATAGATTTCACTATATTGCACATTTAAAAAAAAATTTAATGTAAAAAAACTGTGTCTCAATGGTGATTAAAACACAACACATCAAAAAATAAAAGTTCCTAGCAAGCTTTTACCAGAGAAAATGTATTGGCACTGACTGGAATGTATTATTAATTATTTAAAAAATACTGCATTAAAACAACTTGACATTTATCAAAGAGACACTCAGTGACCTGTAGTCTGAAAATAGTGTGGTTTTGCTGACAACACTTTCACAAAATGACACATAAACATGATAAGAGACTGACAGCCTAGTTTTTTTTACATCACGACAACAGTCCGTTGGTATAAATATTTACCCACCCGGACAACGCTCAGCCCTCGGAGGTTTACTCGTTAACGGTGGTTTACTTGCATTCGGTGCGTGGCAGGCATTAATAATAGACCCAGTTGAACGTATAACTATAGGCTAAATACAAATCACCTAACGCACGATAAATAATGCCCAACCGGAGTTCTGTACTGTCAGACACCCATGTGTTGTTTCCCTACCTGATCATCTTTACTTCATCCTACTGTGGGGATTATTTGCAAGTTCAAGTCAAGTGATCAGTATTTAACTATGGAGTCTAGCTAGGAGTATAGATTGACTGATAAATAATCTATAATCTATTTTTACTGCATCGACTGTGGGGCTTTCTTGAGTCCCGTAAACAAAAGTGAGAACAGACACATGTAGTTGCTGTGGAACTATGTAGCATTCTACTGCATCAAGGACATCTGTATTCTATCAGATGTAAAATAAAAACATCAACATTATCTACTGGGTCTGGGCTACTTTTCATATTTTATTCTTATTGTTTTTCTGTTGCACTGGAGGGGACATGTGGTCGTGGAGATTGGTGGAAACCTTGTTATTTGACAAAAAACTTTTTAGCTCAATTTCATATTTTTATTATTATTATTATTATTATTATTATTATACTATTACTGTGTTTCCCTAAGAAAACCTTCAGTGGGAATTTTGAGAAAAGAAAGAAAATTTTACATGTTAAAGAAAAAAAAGAGAGAAATCCACTGGAGCCCAATTATAACCGTTAGAATTAGGAAATATTATTTATACAATAATTTGGCTTACATACACGCCAAAATGCCTTGGGTGCTCCACCTAAGCCTCATAATAGTACAGAAAATCATGCGCTATACCAGCTACACATTTCTGTCATCACCGATAACGGAAAAGTGTAATTATTTTTGTGTAAAAATGTTTTTTTTAATTTTGCTGTACCACATCATAAATTATATCTGCATTGGTTCTGGGTTTGAGCGAAGAGGAAGAGTGAGGAAAACCAAATATTAGCACCATGCCTTGGCCTGGGTATCATGGCCAATTTCCTTAATCAATTTGATTTTGATTCTGAATCGATTGATCACAATTCGATTTAATCCGATATCAATTCGGTATTAATTGATTGATTCAGATTCATTTAGTGGATACCAAAGTACAATTTTGAGCTGTAACCTGATTGTTTGACTACCGCAGCCATGCAACACATCAATACTGGTATCAATATTGACATTCGAAAGGAAATTTCAGCAGTAAATAGCTGAATCTGCTCTTAAATAATGAACGGGACAGAAACATTGCCATGTTTCACGAGACGGAGCTGGCGGCACCTCGGTGTCGGCAGTACCCGGGTCAGGTACTTGCCGTCCCGCTCTGAAAAATCGATCTCATCCACTATTAATCAATAATGTAAAATTTAAAATAAAATCGATCCAACATCTATCAGGTCGATTTTTGTACCCAGCCCTAACCGTGTCTTCACCCTGTTGTGACTCATTTGTACTGATCATCAGTCTGTTACTGCTGTGTACAGCCAAATTAACCTGGAACCTTTTAATGCAAAGTGCCTTTCCCTCTTGGATGACATCACTTAGATCTCTGCTCAAGTAATTTATCAGAGGCCTCCATATATCCACAAAGCTGTTGTCATTTCTCTTTAATTTGGCACTGAGCCCGTCCATTGGCAAAGCCCTGAAAATTTTCATGTGTCAGATTAAAGAAGACCCTTTTTTTTTTTTACCAAGAAGAGGAGCTTGTTAAAGATGTTTACGTTTATGATTTGGTTTTAATGGCAGCTCTAAAAAGACACTGGATCAGATTGTGTACAAATTCAGCTTATCTCTGTACATATACAATCACACCTTGGATATCTGATGGAGATTTGGGGGAATGTAGACTCATCTTTATTGTCATTCAATCATTAGACATGATCAGAACGAAATACAGTTACCCAGGTCTCGGTGTATGCAGCATGAAATAGGATCAAATAATAGATAAAAATATCGATAAAAGCTCAATAGAAGAGAATAAAAACTACCATAATATACACTAAACTATAATAAAATAAACCTTTGAATATGTACAATACTGCACAATATACAACAGCAGCAACAGCTGACGGTGGTGGTGCATGTAACCAGTAACATGAGCAGCAGCAACGGTTTACCAGTGGAAATAAAGTGACTATAATGACTGTAATGTAGCAGCATGGTGACCTGTTGTAAAGGTCCAAGGTGGTCGACGTATGGGGGTGGAGCAGCTCAGACCACATGACCTTTTTCCTCTGAAACACAGTCCAGTCTTAATGAAACTCATGGTTGTTAAAGAAATGACAAGCGCCTCAGTGCGTTACTTAAAGGGTTAAAGAACTGGCTGCAGCTCATATTAATCACTGCAGTAATTATCTTAACCATTTGCTTCGTTAAATCCAGGAGAGGGCTGTCTTTGACCAGGTTGTGTGTTACTATGAGAAGAGTCAAGACTGTAGTTCCAAAGAATTTCCAAAGACCTGTTGTCAAATCAGCCCCATTTTGTGCTTCATATGTATCTTCAGACGTGTAAATGGTTTCGCCCAGTTCACCGAGCGCTCACAGACTGAGAAGGTTATTTAATATGACGTCCCGCTTTTCTGAAGGTATTTCCAGTGATCCTCAAAGACACCCCCACGCTCCGAGTCCCAGTAAAATCAATGCATTGCTCTGTGATATGTACGTGTGAGAGGAACATACTGGGGGAACACCTCAGGCATCGAGCACAACATCTGTCCATCATGTTCACTTTGTAGACCTGCAGCAGGTGAAAGACAAGCTGCCAGCGGCGGTGTACGGGGTATCAGATCTGCTTGGTGACCTGGATTTACAGATCTGCCAAACTGAGCACATCTGGTTCCTACAGCGGCTCCATGGACAAATCCTCCTAATGCAGACGGCGCGGTGTCAGCCTCTGGAATCGGAACTACATTTCAAATTTGTCCTGGTTTTATTATTTAGTCTTTCAGTTCGCATTTAACTACAGTTTAATCTAGTTTTATGAGTGTGTAAGTACTTTTTGCCCTTTTAGACCTTTTTTTTTAAATTTAAAGAACTAACTTCTCTTAGGTATGTTTTTCTTAAGTTTTAGTCCTTGATGTTTTCAGGTATTATGAAGAAAACTGATTTATGTAGAAGCTGGATATATAAGATTAAATACATGCATGCGGTATAATTTATAAAGGCACCATATGTGTATAGTCATTTTATTCTTGCACACCATGAACCATTAACACTGGAGGTGAATGACAATGATTTTACTTGCAGTTTTGTTTCTTGTCACTTTCATTTTTTCCAGTTAGAAAAGCTTTATTGGTAGTTTTAATATTAGTTCTTTCTTAACTAAAATAACTTTGGTACAGGGTGTTGTGATGGTTCTTTTTTTGTTTTCACATGACTAAAAATGAGGATTTTCTTTTTTGGACCCACGTTATTAGATTAGATTAGACTTTATTGATCCCACAACAAGGAAATTCAATGGTCAAGGCAGCAACAAAATAAACTGTAAGAAAAAAAAAAAGAATGCATAAAAATAGAGCAAAAGATGAACAATTGAAAATAGTAATAATATTAGTCAGTAATAAAACTCTACAGACTATAGACATATTTACACCAGAGTGGAACTGCAGTCTGTAGGAAGTAATTTAAAGAAATGCAAAGCAAATCTGTTCACGAAATGGCTTCTTTCCAGTTAAAAACACTTGTGTCGGGCTTCTACGGGCTCCTTTCTCGTCAAAGTGGTGCAAAAACAACAGTAGACTTTCCCTGTTCCATAGCTTAGATGCTGGTCCTAAATCTTTTAATGGTAGGGTAGAAAACAGAGGCTCACACATCCATGAATGCTGCAGTGCAGGCTCACTGTGCCTTGGTATACTGTATGAGGTTTACACTTCTAGCAGTTTCCAAATTTTCAATTTCAAGTAGGTTTGCAAAATTCCCTTTCATTTTCCATCACTCTCTCGTTCTCTCTCCTCTCAACTGACTGTGTCTTTCCATGCTGTCACCAGCCCCCCTCTCTGTGGTATCACATTACATTCAGTGTGCAGAAACTTTCCTTTTTCATTTCTTCCACTCGTCTCTCGTGCTGTCTGTCCCTGTCACCTCCTCTATGCTCCTGTCCTTTTTTTCCCCCCTTTTCTTTAATCTCGCTTCTCGCTGTCTCACTTTCCCCTTTGGCTCCTTATAAGGGGAAGGGGGTGGTAACCCATCCCAGAGGGGGGATCCACTAACTACACCCTTTGGCACCAGCTGTCTGGCTGAGGCCCAATGTATGTGTACTTTTGCTCTGTTCTGGGTGATGGTTTTTTCCTCATGTGTGAGTCAGGGAAGAGGCTGTTTGGTGGATGTGGCTGGTAACTCTATCTTGGACGACATGCAGCTAAAAGCATTAGGTTATAACAACTGCCAGGCCTGGCAGCATTTGACAGGGCTTTGGGCAAGGATAGAAGGACAAATGGGGTGTGGTGCCTTACAGCTGTGAGTTCCGTGGTTGTATGAGTGTGTGTGTGTGTGTGTGTGTGTGTGTGTGTATGTGTGTGTGTGCATGTTTGTAGCCTATTTCATCAATGCCAGGCCCTGTGTGAGCACTTAGTGATTATGGTGGCCCAGAGTTGTTAATTTGTGTAATCAGTGTTTAATTGGCATTGAGGAAAACACATTAATCAGACCAGAATAAGTCTCCGGTTTCTTTACGCAGTCATTCATTAGTCTACTTCAGTCAGCCAATCACAGGCAGCCGGCGTAGCCTGACATACTGAGCTGCAATCACTGACGCAGAAGGACAGTGTTGAACTCGTCACACCATGTCGCCCTAATGGCTCATTTTAACTGGAACTTCACCCTCACTCTGAGCTCCTACCGCAGGTGGGAAGTAGTACGAAAAGCACAACTTTACATTACAGGGTTTGAGGTGTCATTGTGCACCAAGTTTTTTGGCATCATTAGGCAAAAAGTCCATAATGACCTTTTAGAGAATTGTAATTTCTGAATTCTGAGAGGTAATGAGACTTGTACACCATCTCTGGACTGTGTTTTTGAGCGAGACAAATGTTGTGTGTTGTGTTTAAAGACAACTACACACGACTGTTCAGATTCTGTCAGACATGACTTTAATGCTCTGTTATGAGGCTCAACACAGGACTCACTTTTCCAGTGTAGTGTAATGAAATGGCATCAGGTCATCTATATTTATCTACTGATTGGATTGAGAGGAGAAGAGAAAGGTGAGGATTTTTTCCCCCTGCAGCTTTACATAGATTTTCAGGCGTCTGTACTCTACAACTTTTTGCTTTTATCCCCCAACATTTGACACAAATATCTTGATTTCTGCAGCTTATAGTTTCCAAACCGGGTCATTTAGCAGTTATTATTTTTATTTTGTATTATTGTGAGACCTCCCATCATTAACATCGATTTTCTAAATAGACAGCACAACAACGTAGAAAAGACGGTTCCTCTGTACTTTTCTTTCTACACACACACAATACAATAAACATTATGTAAAACATGAAATGAGACATAATAAGACTAACGAGATGAAAACAAATCTGTAGTCTGATATTGTAATGAAGTGCTTATTTTGTTCAGTGTATTTAATTTATATCCAGTGTGTGTTATCTTTTGAACAAGAAAAAACAGGGTGTGTAATATTCCAGCAACGCGCATACCGCAATGGCATCATAAGCCTCCTATGGCG
>JAPQRQ010000001.1:21853555-21864440 GCA_037367365.1 Apogon talboti
TGTGTGTGTGTGTGTCTGAGTGTACTGTAAAGGCCCAGGGGCAGAGCACCAGCTCATATGTGCTTAACTCTGGTCTCAGTTCAACTCTGCCGGATTAGCTCCTGTCCTCGCCTCTCTTCACCCTTAGCCTCCTCTTCTCCCCAACATTCTCTCTTCGCCAAGGCCACATTTGTTTTTGTTACCGTCCGTATGTATTTATTCACACTTGGTGCAGCAAACAGATTTCTCACTCTATCTCTCCACCACCACTGTCTCTCTCTCTCTCTCTCTCTCTCTTTCTTCTTCTTCTTTCTGCTTTCTCAGCCCCCCCCCCCCGACATATGGCAGTGTGATATCCACAGCCGCAAGGCTCTAATTTATTTAGCTAACGATCTACACCACCTCCTTGAATACAGAATGAAGGTCTACTCTGTCCCTGTTTGCCTCTCTCTCCTCTCTCCGTCTGTCCCCTTCTCTTCTTGCTTTACACTGTCTTTATGCACTGTCTCACCTGTTGTTCCACACATGTTAACGACCACACAAGCACACACACTTTTTTAATCTTATTAAACCAAAGCATGCTTTCTCTAGAAGGCTGTAAATACTGAGACTGTGTTAATGGAATGAAATCAGCTTTGGTGCATGTCTTTCTATATCATGCACGTTAAAAAAAATAGTATTTTCGATAAGCTGTGTGTGTCAGATGTTAATTGCTACAGGGCTTAGCTAATGAATCCAATATAGTATCAGCACGCCCTGTCTGCAGTAGTGTCTCCATAATAGCTGTGTGCCTGCCTTAGTCATGTGTGTGTTTAATGAGCAAAGATCCTGTGAAGTATTGCAGCATTTCAGGCTAATATCAGAGGATCAGACCAGATTTGGAATTCGCCTCTGTGCTTGACTGCTCTCTCATCGCAATCTGGCTCTCTCTCTCTCTTCTCTCGCCATCACTGTCTGTAATATTCACACCTTCACACACACAAATTACAGTCTCTCACACACACACCTCCTCTTTTCTCCATCTTGGTTTAATCTCTTATATTTACATATGGGTGAGTAGCAGACATGCACACCTTCCCTTCATTACACACGGCTAATTTCTAACTTCACTGCTCTTTCCTAGCTTTTCTCCCTGGTGGGGATCCTTAAGCTGGTTCGAAAAAAATGAAATAAGAGGTCAGGGAAAAGTTTACGGCCTGTCATGACAGAGTTGGCCAGTTCCTCTGGTAGCTATAGCAACAGAGTCGCCCTTAGACCAGCTGGTATGTGTGTGTAGGGATGGGGATCAGTTGTTGGTGTCAGTTTGGATCACGTCACATTAATACAGAGTAAAGTTTCTATTAATTGCCATATTCAGCACATTACTGATGATGCTCTTCTGGGATGTCTTTGGGGCGTTATTGTGAGTCCATATGTGTATAAATGTTTAAATCAGTGAAAACGTAAGGGAGCTGTGTCTCTTTCTTTGTGTATATGTGTGTCTAAGTAGGCCAGCGTAGCAGTGTAGTTTGAGTCCAGCTCCTAAGAGGCAGCTTAATAAATTGCTTTTTCTCCGCATCAAATCAGCAGAGAGAGCTGTGATTGGGAACTATTTCTTGACTGTGTGTGATGGAGTCTGTGTGGTATGTAGAGTGTGTGTGTGTGTGTGTGTGTGTGTGTGTGTAAGTTGTTCCTGTCAGGTGTTGAATTGAATTGTATTCGGTCTGTTTTTATTCCCTAGGCCTAAAAAAAAATGAGCTTCAGAAGAAAGTCAGGTGTATAAAGCTTTACTGTAAAGGCGAGCGCCAAAGTAGAGCTTGTCTTTTTTTTCTTTCTCTTTCTCACTTGCTCTCTATGTTTGCAGTCATATATATTCTCACATCATTTGTTTTACTTAAGGAACATTATCTAATTCTCCTTTTTGTTGCTGAAATGAATGAAAGCATGTGTCTGTTTACATGTGTTTGTGTGCTTTTCTTTTACTGAAGGCTTAGCTAAAGTATTATTAGAGAGAATAATTAGCTAAGTGCAGCCTGCAATCATTTTAATTTGTTTATTCAAACTGGACCGCATTTGTTTATTCTCTTCTTTGTAGCCCTTTACATTTTTGCTATGCAAGACAGTATGCCTTGTTCTTGTATCCTGTTGGACGGGGGGGCACATATCAACCTTTTTTTTTTTTTTATTGAGGAGTGTTCATCCAGAGGGAGGGGAGTAATTTGCCCTTGAAAAGTACTAATTAATTAACATCCTGCCATTCTTCAGGTCTCTAAAAGTAATAGTATGTAAATGAGGTCAGGCTTTAATGTACATTGTTGATTTCCATGAGTATCTACTCTTAAGAAGTGACTTCAGTGTTTTCTGTGACTTGCTGAGCATTGTTTCATATTCTATAAAACAACAAAGCATAAATTAACTGTGCTGAAATGTGCTGGAACCCTGCCCTGCGGAGTGAGGTGAAGAATTATTTTTCTTACATTCAGAAAAGAAGTGTTTGAGAAAAAACTTGGGTGTTACGGAATCCCCTCCGGTCGCAAACCCCATGATGGGATTTTTAATGCACGCTGACCCACTGTGGAGACAAAATTGAGGTCCACACAAGCAGAGGCCTCTTTCGGAGAAGTTAAAACGTGAACGTAAGCTAAGGGCGAGGGTTCGGGAACGCATTATGTCAATGAGTATTCTCACAGGGACAGTGAAACAAACATTTATTTGTGTTTGTGCACACGCTGTGGTATTGAATTTGTGTACATCTGTAGCTGCTAATGTTTGGACTATTGCCGATGTAAACATTCTTTGTAGCCAATGTGTTTGTGCATCGGTGTGTGTGCATCTATCTGCATATCTGAATTGTAAAGTTCATTAGCTATAACACTATACTTTATGGTCGACTCTCCAGCTGTAGACTGTTTTATTGGAGGACTAATTGGCAGTATAGATAGCGCTATGTATAAATGTCTGCGTGTACTTTAACGTCATGTATTTTGAGCGTATGGCCCCATTGGAGCTGATCGACTCACATTTCCATCACCATTGTTGTCAGCGAATATTGTCACAGTTAGCATACTTTTATTTGTGTACAGATGTGAGCCTGTCTGTCTTTGTGGCTGCTTTAAAGTATATAGATGTGAGGATGTGTGTGTCTGGCAGTCGCAGATGCAGATCAATGCATCTATTAGCAGTTATATTGATCTAAGGCACTGTTAAGCCTACTAAACGCTGATCAAAAAGTCCTCTGATACATTACGAGCTCATAACCGTCCCTCCCCAGTCTTTTTACTGTCTCCATCATTCTTCTTACTATTACTCTGAGCTCTGGCTGGAATGTGAATTTCAGTCCTTCTAACATAGCTTGTATGATATTACAGCAGGCAGCTGAGAAATAATATCAGTACAATAGTTTTTTTTTTCACTGATGCAGTGATACAAGGCATTTATTTCAATTTATTTCAGACAAGGCTTTTTGCAGCATTGACTCAAAAAGTTGCTGAAGTTTGGTGTTGCAGCAGCTACTGATGTGTACTGTTTTTGGTTTTCTTCCTGGCAAAGGAGCAGGATTACAATGCCCCCCATGCACACACACACACACACACACACACACACGCGCCAAACATACACGCACATAGCGTAACCTCTGGCCAGGGTCCCATCCAAGGTATTAGGGGGGTCTTAAGAGGCAGAATTCACTAATGACTTCCCTTTATCTCCTACACACAGCTTTAGACCTGATCACTGAGGCTCTGCACCCACACCACCACACCCCCACACCCACACATACTGTACAGCCCAAAATACCAAGGGTGGATGAAAACAGAAAAGCTATAGTGACATTGGCTAGTCAGGCTGACATTTCTCTGATCAGCTGTCTTTCTATACTTTTCGGAGTACGTTTTATTGTGCCTATCCCACAAACCCACAAACATTTATGCAGTCTGAGTATCCGTGCAGTTGTATTTAAAGCCATAGTTCTAGTATCTGGTTACCCTAATGGCCTCACTAAAACCCTCTGACACCAGACACGAGAATGTGTAAGAGGTCCCCTGCTTGTTGCTGTTGCAATGACAGAGTATGTGTAAAACAAAGCAGTATAAAAATAGTTTTCTTCTAGCAGCCAAGTTGTAATAGTATAACACACAGAGTGGCTTTTAATTGATCTATTCTATTTATACAGGTTTTTGTCAAATACTGAAGTTGTTGGGGCACTAGAGGGATGCCTTTGCTTAACCGTAAACCAACACAGGTACAAATAAAGTAACCTTAACCTCAACCTGTACATGAGACGTTTACTCCCTCTACTCCTTGGATTTTTTTTTTTTTTTTTTGCAAGAGGCAAACTAATATTTGTCCAATAGGTAAGTGATAAGCAAACTGAAAAGGAAAAGAAGAACATAAAGTATAGAGCAGTGTGAGTGTGGAGAGAAGGAGCCCAGGCTTTTATTTAAGAAGCTAAAGAGGGATTTGGAGTAAATAAGTGAGGTTGGAAGATGAGACTAGATGAGTTGAGAAAAGGGGGAAGAGATTTGGGTGAATGAAGAATGAGGGCAGCTAAGCCTCGATGCTTCGCTAGCTAGCTCCAAATATGTCCATACGCGCACACTTGGACACATACACTGTGAACATAATGCCTGGAAAGACTTTCATATTCTGTCCCTTGAACATGCTCAGGGATTAATAACTATCTGGCTTCTTATGTTGCGCGTTAACCTCACACCCGTAGTCTGGAGGGAGTTTTACTCTCATTCAGAGTTGTAGTATTGCCAGTCGACTGCACAGAGCCAGGTCGCTACATGCTACTGGCGGCTTAAATCAGATATACTTCATATCAGACACATTCCTGTGCATACACCTCTGACCACCAGTATCTCTTCATCACTAAACACACACGGCGGAGGATGTGTGAGGGTGTGTGGACACGGTTCAACTCACAGCAAAATCAGAGGCAATTATAGGCATTATTTATTTACCTTTTGATGAAATAGGATCTAATTTCACTATTCAATTTGAAATCATAATTACTAATTGCACACATTACAGAGACATTAAGTACTTACCCATCAGTGTGTTTTATGGTCTTTTATGGCACACAAAAGTTTTTTTACACTCGCTTGAGGTTTTTGCCTTTTCTAGGAAGAAAATAATTATTGTGCATAATGGGAAATGGAAACAATCAGATAAATGGTGACGTAGCTCACATTTAACGGACTGACTTACTCCTGGCGTCTGACTGGATAAACAATGCTCTTCTTTTACGTACCAGACTGTCTGCTTAACTAAATCCAGGTAGTGACTTATTTTTTAGCCACGCTTTGAATGTTACACTATTTTCCGCAGATATTTTTTTATTCATAGCTGGAAATCATTGTAGCCGATTATAACCTGTTTATTTATTTGCCTAGACTTTACTGAATATGTATGATACTAATTTGTGGGGAAATCATTAAATCTTTTCTCCAGATACTTTATATTTAAAAATCAGTTTAAAAACATAAAATACTACTTTGGTGCCAAACATTGAACTGTCCCACAAATAAAAGATAATTAACTGGAGTTTTCATGTCCATAACATCCTCACAGATCTGTGTTGTCTTCATATGAATTATCCGTGCATGTGCCTTGGTCACTGTCAAAGCTACAGTTCGAACAGTATGTGGACACCTGCCAGCTTTGACCCTTTTCAACGAAGGGTAAAAGCGTTTACTGTTGTTGCACAGGCAGAAAATCACAGTTAGTTAACGTGAGCAGTCTATGTTCTAGTTTTTACCTCTGATTTCTGTTTTTGTTGGCGTTTATGATCATTCTAACAGGGCCCCAAAGTAAATCATGCAGACTGATGTATGACTGATGAATAGGAAATATTGGATTTCTTGTCTGCTGTGTGTGTTTGAGGCTAAATAACTATACTGCGCATACATCATGCCTCTAATGGTTAATATTCATGATGACTGTGCATCCGTTCAGCCTTTTTCCGCACACAATCAGAAAATGTGGGGATTCAAATTAAATTGCGATACGCATAAAATCCATTCCCACAGCTGATTTTTCCAGGGACTGTTGTAGCTATGGTAACAGTTCTATACCGAATGCACCGAGTTGTGGTGACTGGTGGATTATAATTTGGATATCACTCATACAGATTATTTGATTGATAGGAAACAAGTTTTGACCTGCCTAATTAAAGCTCTAGCAGGCAGAATTCATGAAAAATGAATGAAAATGCACCCCCTCCTCCTGCAGCTCTCTGTTTATAAATAGAGGCTGAATATAGACAGAATCAAGTACAGCTTCTACCCACCAGTGGTTAAATGTAAATGTTCTGACACAGGATAGATTTTCTTAAAGCCTGGAAATAGAAAGAAAAGAGAAAAAGAGGTGCAGAAGACTAGAATTATACAGCATGCTGAAAAGTTAGTAAGTGTTGCAGTATTCAGATAAAAACAGCATCTGAAGTGTATTTATGTTTTGAGTTAGGTTCGTTACGGGCTTTCACTTTACTTCCTTTTGTGAAGAAGTGAACACATTTTTTGCATTTCTGCTTTGTAACTTATAAATATTTGTTGATATTTATACATTGTGCGCTTCCTTACTAACTCAACAACATAACATAAATAGAATAATAAAATGAGATAAAGTAATAGATAAGATATAATACAATAAATAATGCATTAACCCTTTATCGGGCAAGTGACTATTTTTGGTAATTTCTACATACGTTACAAGACAGTGACAGTAACAGTTCCAGTGAAGACAGTGAGTCACCAATCTCAGGTCCAATGTGGTCTCCAGGGTCTGTAAGGTCCACCTCTGCATGAACAGTGAGTGTCCCTGCTTTGTTAGGTACCATGAAGTAATGGTACTAACGTAAATGATGTTCAAAGGGATAATGTGGATGTGGACAGGTGTCTGGATCAGCACTTATGCTGGTCTAATGGTAGAAAAGTGATGGTCTAATGCTGTAAAATACATGTTTCTTTCACCTTACATGTGTTTTTCTTGCATTTTTTATATATATCCTTCTTGGATCTATGTTCTTCTTTTTGCCGCTTATGGGTAAGGAGCCAAATATGGTAACTTTGTTAACTTTGAATTTCTCCATAACAGTAAATATTTTTGAAAAAATTCACATACGTAATAAAGTCTTATTATGTACTCCATTAACACACTAGGGTTGAAATTTTGTATTTCACAGTATTTCTATGAGTGAACTATAAAGGGTTAAGTAGTACAATCACAGAAGTCTTCCACACTGTAAGGAGCCAGCTGAGGTGGTTCAGGCCTCTGGTCAGGATGCCTCCCTGGTGAGGTTCTGCAGGCATGTGGAGCCAGGAGGAGACCCCCGGGCAGACCCCTGGACACACTGGAGGGATTACGGCTCTTGGCTGGGATGGGAACCCCTTGGTATCCCCCCACAGGGGCTGGAGGAGGTGTATGGGGAGAGGGAGGTGTGGGCTGCCCCGCTGAGGCTGATGGATGGAGGATGGATGGTTGTATTTAATGTGAGGCACAAATTCAAGAAAAATAAGCTGCTCATGAAAGTGTACATTTTGACTATTGTTTTGACTTGTTAATGTTGTCTCTTGTGAGGCAGTTGTTATTGTGTATGAGAGGAAGAAGCAAGGACTCAAACGTGATGAAGTACAGCATGGTTACTTTAAACCATTTCTTAATTTAGGTGGCAGTCACTCTTACTGTGATGTATGCCCGTACTCTGGTTTAAAATTACATTTACAGTGATAAAAGATTTTAGCCATTTCCCCCACCCTTATTTTACACATAAAACAGTGAAAGAAAAAAGGAATACATTCATTTATCAGTCAGCAGCAGCAACTTAAAATGTGTTTTTAAGCCACAAAGCGATGCGTCCTGTGTGTGTGTGTGTGTGTGTGTGTGTGTGTGTGTGTGTGTGTGTGTGTGAGAACACCCTCATATTTGTCTGTTTGTCTCCATGATGATTTGGGCTTTATTATGAAAGTGGGCAGCTTTGTATTCACTTGTCACACACAAGTGCAAAGTCAAAAAAATCTAAAAAAAAAAATATGAAAAGACAGCAGATCAGTGGCAGTCCAGTGGAAAGCCTAATTAGATATTGGCTGAAGGTAGTATGGACAGCTCTGCTTCTCACATCCTTCACAGTCATTATAAAGTATCCAAAAGAAGCCAGCTGTTATGGCTGACAGCTCTACAATGAGCCTCATTTTGTGTATGTGTGTCAGGTTCAGGGATGGCTTCTAAATGCTGGAGAGTTTAAAAAGAAGAGCTTGGGTAGTTACACGCATACCCTGAGTCCCCTGTGATGTGAAATTGAAAACTGTGATTCATGCGAAGGCTTTCAGGCTTTTTTCCCTCTCTGTCTCTCACTTTCTCTTTGGCTGCATTCAGGCTGCGGGAAAACGTGGCTCAAATCAGGTTTGTTTTTTTTTTTGCTCATGTGTGACTCAGATCTGTTTTTTCGTGACAGTGTGAATCACACGGAATCAGATCTTTTCAGTTCTGATTTGGGACACTTTTGTCTGTGGTATTAATGAGATACAGGTTGGATGGTTTGCAGCGCTTTAACAGTCATATTATAGTTAATGAGATTTGTCACATGTCTGCCTATGCCTGTCTGTTCACTTGAAGTTTGTGCTGGAGTCTGTTTTGTGCTGCAGCTGATAATTTGTTCACGTTACTGAACTCTATTGCAAGGCTAGCCACTGTTGTGATGAGTAAATAAGTTCATAACTGTTAAGAACTTTTGACCTCACTAAAGCTGTGTGAAATACAGAGCAGAGGCCACAGGACAGACAGGACATGAGGTTTGTGCTGTTAAAGACAAAACATGTAAAAGATGTAAAAAGATTCAAAAGTAAGAGTTACCAAAAGACAAAACATAGGCTTTCATAGGCAGCGTTTTAAGAGTTGAGGAGTCAGTAAAAATGTAGATCTATGGCAATTCATGACGTGTTTGGGTTGCAAAGAGACACCAAATTTATCTTTTAGGTTCCAAGATGAAAAAGTTTTGGAACCACTGATGCAGAGGAATCAGGGCTAACATCAAAAGTAACCAGCACCACACAGGTTTCAGCTCAAAATTACATAGAGCACGACTGCACAAAAACATATCGAACCTTTAACAAATAATGTGAGGAGCCAAAAGTCGGATCTGAGCAAAACATCTGACTGGAGTCGAGTGAATGTGGTCTTTGTCCGCGTCCGTCTGAATCTCAGGCACATCTTGCTGACAGGATAGAAATGAATGGCAACATAACGTACATTCAGACCTCCCCTCTGCCGTTTTCCAGTGTCTCTCCTGCAACTCTTTAGTCGGCGAGGTACAGGACTCGCAGCCCCAGGGTGCTTTTTATAGCTTTAAACAGGGACTGGTTTGTGTGTATGTACGACAGTGTGTGTGTTGAGGCTGCCTCTGTGATTCTGTGTGTGCGAGAACACACTCCAGGGGGACTGCTATCTGATCCATTGAGATGAATGGCCTGTCTGTATCTCCTCTATACAGCTGACACTATCAAATAGCCGCTGCCTTTCTCTCTCTTTTGCCCTCGTCTCTCTCTTTCCCTCGCCTAACCCTGTTGCCCATTGGTCTCCTCTTACTACAGCGCGCCCTCATTTGTTGTTTACAAGTAGACCCAAGGATGACTGGCATTTTATCTCGGCGGACGAGAGGAGCAACAAAGACCAGAAAAAAAAAAGAAGAATCTCAGACAGAAAGAGAGGGAGGGAGAGATTCAAAGACAGAGGTAGCGGAAGCTGCTCTGTCTGCCAACATCTGTTGCTGCACGGCAAAGACAGGGAGGTGTGTGTATGTGTCACAGAGAGTGTGATGGTCAGGATTAATTCAGACAGACCATTTGATGCTTGAGTGATTCTCGTCTCCCTGTTTCTCCTTCTAATGGTTCACTATTCTGATTGTGAGTCTTTTATCTGTCCATCCATCAGCCGGCCTGACGACTGTGTCATTATTACCAGGTTGATGACTTTGTTATTACAGTCATTAGCAGCCACTTGGCCTGTTATGTTGGGCCGTACCACTGATGCCATTTAGGACTAGTCCACACTAATGCAGACATTTCTCTAAACGGATATCTCTCCTTTACGTTTTGATAAAGCAAATGTCCACGCAACCTTTGCTTTTTTTTTTTTTTTACAAGAATGCTAAAATGACAAACTCTAAATGAGGAGAAATTTGAGCTGCACATGGTGTTGATCTGTTTATATTGGTTCAACTGCCTGTGGAATGAAAGTTGAGCATCGAGTTGTAACCCAACTAACTTAAGTGTTATGTCCTGTGTGATAAATAAATATCATGAAAGTTTGAAAAACTCTCCCACCAACAAATTGGTTCAATAATATTCACATTAGCAGCAGTAGGAGTTTGTGACAGGTGTGATACTGAAACCATGGCTGAACTTTATAAATAAATAGTAATGGATTCGACCTTATCTCGAGTCGCACTTGCACTTGTAGACAGACACATACGATGTAGACTATGTGTGTTTCTTATGACGGTCATGTCACATAAACTCCTCACTTTCCATCATTACCTTTATTTGTGTCGCAAAATGTCATCTTCCGAAAAGACAAAACACTACTTTTTGGCCGTGTAATATTCATGTTCTATGTTAAAGAACATGAGTGACATAAACAGTGGTTTGAGAAAATATTCTGATATGCGAGTAATCACACAGAAAATAACCCAAATGTGTAAATACCTGTAGTTTGAATTTGTATTGTGTGTCTTTTTATATTTTTGATAGAAATAACAGATAATAACAGATAATAGATGGCTGTGTTAATGAAGACATATGAACACACAACATGCATGGAGAAGGCTTTGTCTCCTAAGCTGTATGCAGATGGAGATAGTGGGAGTAAATGTTGGTGGGGGGGTAAGACAACCACGGTACTGCTGTTTGCACCGAAATGGGTCTGTGCT
>JAPQRQ010000001.1:21893712-21920588 GCA_037367365.1 Apogon talboti
CTCTCCTCTCCTCTCCTCTCCTCTACTCTCCTCTACTCTCCTCTCCTCTCCTCTCCTCTCCTCTCCTCTCCTCCCCTCTCCTCTCCTCCTCCTCCTCCTCTTGCTGATGAATTCAACCCTCACACTACACCGGCTGTAAAAGACACTTTTCTCCCAGCGTTTTATGGCCGCCCTTTATTTGTTTATGTACGTGGCTGGGTAGACACACTTACAGCACAACATTTATATACAACCCTGCACTGTAGCCCACAAATTCACAGTGTTTGTTCACTTTGCTTGTATTTTTGCTCCTTGTCGTATATATTTCAAGCCATTTTTTACTTTCCGGTGCCTGTTCTCACATCCCCTCCAGAGGAAAACATACTAAAACAGTGCAGAGAATGTATGAGTGCAATAAGGCTAATTCTGTCTCTTTTCTTTCCTTCCATGCCCTGTTTTCCCTCCCCTGCCTTGTGCTGGTGCCATGTGTTTGGACACATCTGCTCCCTTAGGTGAGTCGAATTTTTCTTACAGTGCATTTTGGTGCTAAACCTAAGAGACACACTGGATTTCAATTGTACAGGAGGGGTTATGCCTGAGTCTATAACTATCTATAAATTGTGCTTCACGGTTTTACTAGAACTTATGCACCATAAATTAAAATAATGAAACCTCCAACTTCATTTTCAGCACATGCTATTAATTAAAATAGGTAATGTAGCATTTTTAGCAGATATACCTGCTGCTTGCTGCACATTCCCTTTTGTACAATAGCATCCTTTGGGTCCCAAATCCCAATCATTATAGCAAAAAGAAGATTCATTGCAGTGGACTACACTATGTTCATGTGAATTTCCGTATGCGTTGCTTTTATGATGATTCCTGCCACTTTTGTCAGCAGGACCTCAAATCATCAAAATCTTCTCACTGTCAAAAAAAGAGGAGACTTGGCTGAATATGCTAATGTAGATTTTATGCATCTGTCATGGAAATTGTTGGAAAGTCAGCGATGCAAAAAGTGACTTGTGGAATTGGACAAAAAAATGACAGCTCTGATTTATCATTGGGTCTAATGGGGCACATGAACGGAAATCCTGCTACTTTGAGGCTTATGGTTAAAGTTTTGTAAATCATCTAGCTTTGGAAATTGCCTGATCTGAAAGTGGACAAGTGCATCTGTTTTTGTGGTAAATATGTCGTAGTATGCTCCACACTAATTCAAGTACTTTTCTAAACAGGTATTTTTTTTCCTCTGACTGTCCACATGACTTTCACTTTAAAAAATATTTCTGTCCACATGATGACACAAAAGAAATACTCAGACAAATGGTAGTTGTTGTTGTCCAGCCTGTGGACACTGTGGATAATACTGGTCATAGCAGATACAGAGGCTTTAATCTGTCATGAAGGTGAAAGAGCAACAAGTTCAGTTGTAAACTTGCGTTACCTGAAGTGTTGGTTGTGGAAGTGCATTCTTTACTTGATGTGGATTTGTCCAGAACGCCGGTCCGGTCCGTCTCTCAAAGGTATTCATGTTAACGCCGATCTACTGCAGGTCATACACTGATTTATACACCTGGATTTGATGTCTCAGGTGCAGCTTCATTACACAAAGACATAATAGACATGAACAAAATGGGGTGTGATGCCATCGCTTTCCAGCTTCTCAGTTTGTTCTGTCAGTACCAATACACACAAAGCAAAGTTTAAAAAAATCTTCACTTTGGAAATCTTTTATTTTTTTCAGGTTTTTTTGGACCACAAATGCCATTTGCATATGTATGAGAGGCCCAAGCATCAAGAAAAATATCCATTTTGCAAAACATCTGCATCCCCATGTGGACAGAGCGTCAGAGTAATAGTAGGTTTAAAAGAAAAGTTTTGAAGATAGGAAAACAAAACCAAAAAAAACAGCATAAATGCTAGACTAGATATCATAATGTCAGAAGTCTTGGGACCTGTCTAATGTTTCCACCGTTTTCCTACATTAAAAATATGATGAATTAATGTGGGCTTTAAACAGGGGCATCTATCACCATTTTAATGAGGCCTACCCATTGGAAATGTGAGGGAATTTTTTTTGGTAATTTTTGTTCCCACTTGAAATACAAAACGGTATGATAGCACACAATCCACACATTTTGATGTATAATTTGCATGAATTTTCTCAAAGCTGCAGGACATAAAATTTATACATAACAAGGAAGAGAAATGCATCAAATATTA
This sequence comes from Apogon talboti, assembly GCA_037367365.1. Lineage (NCBI taxonomy): Eukaryota > Metazoa > Chordata > Actinopteri > Kurtiformes > Apogonidae > Apogon > Apogon talboti. The sequence continues at coordinate 21,895,918 of JAPQRQ010000001.1, forward strand.
ATACGTCCTTCTTCTCCTTGTGCATAATAGCACATACATAATTGTGATTCCGTCCACTTTGCTGAGTAATTACAGCCACTGGCTATTAAATGACATGTGTCCCTGTCGTCCTGTGATCACATCATTTTCCTGGCAGCTTCTTTAGTCTCTTTTTCTGCTTCCCACTGTTTGAGCCGCTCACATCCTCCCCTTCACCACGAGACATAATCATGACTTATAATTGTAATAACAAAATCAGCATGATAATTGCGCAGCCCTTCTGCTCAAAGGAAAGGTTTGGGTGCAATCAGCTACGGGCTTTTTCCACTTTATTATAAGAGAAGGACACTGACTCTTATTAAAAACTGTCCTCATCCACAGCTTTCATCACGCCTTGATAATATTTGCTTAATAATAATTAAAAAAAAAAAAAAAAAAAAAACACGAAATAGGGCTCTGACACTAGAAGTGTCCTCAGGGGCTCAATACCTTTGTTGTTTTTCTGCATTGTCCTTAATTTTTCGAACATATCTTGGCAACCCACCAGGAAAGCTTCTCAGAAACGGTGTTCGTTGTTATTTAGCCAGCCATTTTTGTCTCCGTGGGGCACTTGAGGTCCTGTTTTTTTTTTGTGAATCAGTGTGTGGCGGCGTTATGGACAACAATAACACAGCCAGTGCACAGGGCCAGTGGAACCCCCTGTGCTGCATTTCTATACGGAGCTGGATCAGATCAACACTGCGTTATGTCTACGTGTAACGGGGAAACCTGGGATTATGGTCAATTGAGCTTCTCATCACTTTCTCATCTGGCTGTACCTTCTCTTAAATTGCTTTACAGGAAAAAAAAATGTTCCTGATGGGCTTGACATAATGTGTGTTTTGATGAGTATATAAGGATTGATTGTTGCGAATGGGTTTGACATAGCTCAGTGGTTTTACACGCAGGGAAAAACTGAAATGGAAGTGTGTGAACTACTGGAGCCATTATATTTCCATGATGGCATTATTCACGCTCATGTCACTTTTATGATTCGATAAGTAGTTGCGTTGTACAAACTTGCATTGTTTTGTGGAAGGCAGACTTTCAATCTAAACATTTGAAGTGAACAAAAAAACACCCAGAAAGTTTTGTCAAGAATTTGGAAGAAGTACAACAGGATGGAACTCAAAAAATAAGAAATAACTTGTCTCTGGAGTAGAGTTTGACTGGTTTCAGGCAACGACGGTTATCAGGTCTGATAGATGCTGTTCTTTATTTAATATTTAATAAGATAAATAGATTGATCTTGAATTACGTTCTACCCACAGCATTATCTAATTGATTGCATGTCACAAGTAATAAAAAAAACGGACACTGAAAGGAGAGAACATTTAGTTCATTACTGGTACTTAGCAGAACTGTGCATTATTTGAATCACAATCGCAGTGTCAGCTTTTGCAGTTATATAATCGCAAAAAAGGCTGCAATTCGAAGGTCCAGTGAGAGTGTCGTGGTATTCTCTTATTCAGCTACACTGAGCAGGAAGCGGTGCATTAGTGAATGTGTAAAATGAAGGTTGCGTAAATTTTTGAGTTGAAGTTTTTGTATGTTTGACTTGAAAAACACATACATTTCACTCGTCATTAACCTGTGCATTTACCTTGACAACCAAGATTAACACAATAGAAATCGTGCTCCTTATTTATAATCTCTCAGCTCATTTATAACCTGACAGTAAACACTGAGCCTGTTTACATACACACTAATACTCTGATCATTATCTGATTTCTGGAGTTATCAGATTATTCAAGTGACCGTATCAACAGCGTAATCTGATATGTTTTATCAGCTAACAGCAGTAATCTGATTATGAGAAATCAGATTAACACACCTGGATTACTCCCCAATACTCCGATGTCTTCCTGCATGTATACAGGTTAGTCTGATTTATTTTGTTCTTTTACGTCTGCACATGTGTAAACAATTAAAAATCGTAGAAAACAGTAGTTCGAACGTGAGCGGAAGACAACAGGAAGTTTGAGTACCATCACCATGTACATACGTATGTACTCCGAAAGAAATCCGATAATGGACTGGAGCGTCCAAACCAGAGTTTTCGATTATTGCATTTCTTAAGTGCATATAAATGCCTCAGATGTGATTATTACAATTATCTGATTACTCCCTGGTCATGTAAAGAGGCCCAGTGTTGCAACATTGATACGCACTTTCTGTGACAAAATTTTGTGTTGGAGTTCATTCAAAAGTCAATACCAACATTTTCATTGTTGCAAATGTACAGTAGAACACCAGACAGATCTGAAAATATTGACCTTTTTCTGTCTCCAAAATATGATTTCATTTCATACTGTTGATGAAACATGCAGATGGTTGGTCTGAGCGCAACAAATATCAGATGAAGTCACTGAGTCCTCCTGTTTTCATCCACTTTTAACTTTGATATTTCCTGAATGAGCAGAATGTTTCTTTTACATGCAACAGAATCCTAAGACTCAACATCACCTTCAATGTAACCACAATCACACCTGGCAATGATCACACTAGGAATCTGGTTTCTTCTGTGTAGGAACATGTTTATGTGACATTGACAGTGAAACAGACAGTGTGTGCGTTTTTTTCTGTGGGAAAATGACCTAAAACTCTTTATGATGGTTCTATTCTGTGGTTCATAGAGCATAATGAAGACTTTGTAGATATTCCATTCATTTAATGGGTATTTTAATGGCCAATTAAAAGAAAAACAAAAAACTTATGAATCTTCTTAAATATGCCAAGTGTTGTAATATGTATATTAATAATCATTGTATGTCATGTTGGTCGATTCCTAGTTACTGAAGATGTACAGAGCAGTGTCAAAAAGACATGGACGCAATTATTGTATTTATGCGAAGGGCTTTTTCTTTCAGACAGCGACATGATTTACTAAAATGAATGGTACTGAATTTACTGGCCATTATTGCGATGTTAAATGCCAAACATTAGCATTTCTTAACCCATTTCCTGCTTCGATATGGCCACAATAGTTGCACTGGTTGATTTTGGAAGGCATCTTCAGCACAATTGATTGCCATGTATGTTCTTTATTTGTTGGAGAAAATCAAAGATGGGCTGAAATCTTCAACTTGAAGAAGTGACGTTAACACCAGCTGCACATAAACTCCTGGCAACCCTTCTTCTTTTTTTTTATAGCCTCAGGGACTTTCCAACACTCCATGTCTTGTGGATTTCACAGTCCACATTTTCACCAGTGTTGTCCCTGGTCACTAATGTGAAGAGCACAGAGGCAGATAATGTTCTCAAATGGCCAGGAGGCTCGCCCAGAAGTCAAGCAGAGGTTTAATAAACTCTTATTTCCACATAAGTGTTGTAATGTTTCATGTTATTCAATTAACAAGCTGCCCCTGCACCGCCAGTAGATTACCCACACCCTCATCAGGTCGGTTTGTGACCCTAAGATAATTTGCACTGCTGTCGGTAGATTGCACCAGTCATTACGGAAATTAACTAGATGCGTCTGTGTTGATAAATTTGCACGTTATTAGTAAATCACCCACCGATGTGGACACTCCCATTATCTTTCTCTTTTTTTTTTTTTGTTTTTTTTTGTTTTTTTTGGATTGCAGCCTCACACTGCTTTGCCCTGCGTAGTAAATCTGGCCCACAGACTACAAAAAGCCGTACTCGCCTGTCTTACCTCATTCTCGCAGCTAAAAGGTATCTTTAAGCAAAATGAATGGTCGTGGTACAGTCCATCCTCTGGCTATTCATAATGACAGATAAAGATGAAATACCATCTGCAGCACCAGCACTGTGCGTTAGCCGGGTATTGATTTTTAAAATTACTTTGACAGACTCCAGTGCAAGTTTAGGAGCTCATATTCAACACTGTCTTAGTGTAGCAACAGGACCATGTGGACCATTGTCCTCCTGCAGCATGATAGATTTTTGCCCAAACGGCGATTTTTGATCCATATTAATCAGCCATAACATTATGACCACCGACAGGCAAAGTGTTAATAATGTTGATCATCTCATTACAGTGACACCTTTTACAGTGGGTGGGATGTATTAGGCAGCAAGTGAAGGTTTAGTCTTTGAAGTGGGTGTTAAGGAAGCAGAAAAATGTGCAGCATAACGACCACAGTGACTTTGATAAAGACCAAATTGTGACAAAGTGAGTGGGTCAGAGCATCTCCAAAACAGCAGGTGTTTTTGGGTGTTACCGGTCGAGAATGGTTAGTATCCCATCAAGAGTGGACAAGCGGATCTGGAGCATCTGTGAGTTGTACTGGACAAACACATCGAATCAGTATAAGTCGAACCATACAACTTACAAGACATAATAACTTTAGAGCTTTATAGGCGTCACAATAAAACTCACGTAGAAGAAACAAACGTCAAACTCCATTCTTTTCATTTACAGCTGTGTCCAGTGGAGCGCTTCTACTTTTTATCACGTTGTCACTTTCTTTGACTCTAACAGTTGTTTCTCGGTGGCTCTCATCCCATCTGGTCACATTCTGACGCTTCGGTTGAAGGTGCCCTGGTGTTAGTTTTCCTCACCATGGGAGACCGGCAGAGTGACTCACTACTCCCTCTAGTGGTCACATAAATCCGCCGAACATATGTTATGTTACGGCTGATATCTTGATATTTTAACAGTGACGGCAAAAAACTTCACACAAACAGCAGCTTAAAGACAATGAAGTGAACACTCACAGTACAGACTCTACACCAAACAGACTGAAACCCAGTTGCTATAATATCAAAATCATTGCCACTAACAGTCCATGCTGCTTAGAGCTGTTGGCCTGTGATCAGATCATTAAAAACACATTTTCTGTATAAAAATGTCATGTGTCAACAATAGTCTACCAAGGATTGTATTTACCCATTTAGAATTAGGAAGTCTAAGTCAGTGTAAACAGTATGATTGTGTCTTGAGACAAGTAATTGTTAATGCTGACGCTGAATTCCAGCACTGCATATAAATGATGTGATTTTGGAAAGTGTGTCCGCATGCATGTTTATGTAAAGTCAAAATGTGAGAATAGCCGAAATTGTGGCAGCACTTGGACTGAAATAAACTCTGCAGCCAGAAGCACTAATGTAATTTCTGCCACTGAAATCATTCTTCTGGCACCCAATTTGTACTGATTAGAGTGTCATGACTCACTGTGACACTGCATGACAAAATGTGTACTGGAACATTGTAGCTGGAAGTGCAATCTCAACTGTGCTTTTACTGGCACGAGGTCACTGGACCCAATCTGCATCCTCATGAAATCAGAGCCAGAAGAGTTTTTGAAGGATTCTGAAAGCCTTTACAGGATGTTATTTCACTAATTAGACCCATTTTTATGGAGATTTTATAAAAGGCTATGGGATGGCATCTTAAGCATTTTGCCTTACTGGCATCATACAGCCTGAAGACCCAAATGTTCATTTGCAGTCATTATGTTAATGGCAATTACTATTGACTTTTGCTGCTTGCTGGTGAGTGGGCCAAATGTTTGCAGGAAATTATAGCAGCAATTGCTGAGTGCGGAATTTATGCTGACATAGTCTTTATGTTGACCACAGTGTGGCCTGGTACAGAGACGCACCTCACACCTCTGCGTGCATGTGTGTGTCTGCATGTAAGTGGATGTGCATTTTGAAGTGTGTAGCTTTGGCAGAAGAGTGTGAGTGGGTTTTATGAAGGGTGCATTACCGGACAGAAAAGAGCAGCGAGACGACTCTCCAAAATTATTCACTGTTTATTGGTGTGTGTGGGTGTGCAGTGGGTACGGTATCGGCATGATATATTACCACTTTTAGATACTGTGACCATTTTTCTTTCTTTTTTCACAAGCAGAATGGGATGTTTTGTGCCTTCTACCTGAACACAAGTGATGCTGAAAAACGTATTGATCAGCTGATTTGTCACTTGATATAAATATTTAATGACTGTGTCTGTGCGGTGCCAAATGTGTGTAATGTTAACTTTAAGGTGTGTGAATGTGACTCAGTGTGGTTTTATTGAATCATTTTTGAGGTAATTTATTTAGTTTCACACTGTGCTTGCTGCAGATTTGGCCTCACTGCCTCAGTGTCGGCCGGTTCCATACGTGATTACACTACGGGTCAGGTCTTATATCAGCAGGGCAGTTCAGGTCAAATAACAACAGGCTGCTTCCTGAGCTGTGAAGGAGGGTAGTGGGTCCTCACGTTGCGGAGTGGACCAGAGCAGGACAGAAGAGGTGTACTTATTCTGCAAACTTGTTATGAAGGAAGCGGGACACGCTGCACTTAAGTACCACACTCTGAAGTGCACACTTCACTGTGTGTATTTACTCAACTCAAGACTGACAGATGAAGAGATGGTGGTGATGAAGTCTTACATTAAGGAGTGGTTTCACTTATGAGGATGATTATCATCACTCTCAGACATGCCATTACACCAGTAACAGGGCTATGCGATATAACCAAACTCTCATATTCGACAGACTGATCATTTCATATCCAGATCACAATTTCTTGTATATTCAATGAGTAAAGTTTATGTAAAATGACCACAAGAAAAGGCCTATTTTTCATTCCATAAAATTTACATGACAAATCAAAGTTACTCACTTCTGATTCTTTTTCTCCTTTCATGTAGCGCAGTCGTTTATTTAATCATGTAAAATATATTCAGCGTGCAAGATATTAAAACAGTTGAATATCATTATATTATCTTTTAGAATACTAGGGTTTGGAATCTGTACAAAAATTCTGAAAAGAGAGTGCAGATTAAAAAAAATTTACATAAACCTTAAAAGCAAAACTTGCTTAGGAAATAATTTTGGGAAAAGTTGAGTTCTAGGTGGTGTAGGAATAGTCATTTGCTTTGTTTGGATGCTCTCTGCCCAGAATGGCTTGGATGCACCGTCTAATCTTTATAATGGCAGTGAAAGCCTTGGTATTGATTGTGTTGACGTGTTGTGCTAATCCAGCTCTAGATCAGGGGTATTCAACCAAAAGTATAAGAGGTCCAGTAACTCTCCTCAGCTGAATTCCATCCCTGCTCATACGGGTTCACGTTTTTCCAGGTGAAACCACTGAGCTACACAGAGTAAAATGAAATATAGCTGCTATTTTTTGCAACATAGGCCAACTCAGACTGCAGCAACTAAGTTTCTTCAAAGTGTCTGCATGTATCTATGCAAAGAGTTAAATATTCCCTCTTTTGGCAGCTGCGACAGACTCCAGGAGATTAAGTACAGCAGCCTCATTGAGCTTGATGCAGGAAGAACGGGTGCCTACTTTCAGTTCAGTTATCTCGGGGTTTCACGCCTCTGTTTTCTGCCTGTCTGCCTCTGTCGGCTCACTTCTCTACCTCAGCATGTTGTACGTAGCAACCCGTAGAAACGACCTGCTGGGACGTACTGAACTGACCTTGTGCCTGTTAAAACGTCCCTATAATGACAAAACGGAGAGCACAGCTATTGTTATTTAAGCGCGTTACGGTCTGGATGGAAGCCTCTTACGGTCCAGATTTGGAATCTGCCAGTGGTGACAACTGTTCAAGACTGTGCTGGAAACTTTTATTTTACTTAGACTTTATACACAGCCTAGTCAAAAAAAAGAGTAAAACTAAATAAATATTCATCTTTCCATTGGATAATGACAACAATGATTAATATGTTTGAGCTGGAAACAAGTTCACTGATTCTGTGAGTAGCTCCTCCTTTCTTTAACCATCGGTTTGTTTGGGAATTGACAATGCCTGCATGCGTCAAGGCTCAAATTTTGAGAGAGTGGTTGGACGCCACAGAGTGCACACCTGAACCCCATTGAGAATCTTTGGGATGTGATAGAGGAGATTATACCCAGCGGTCTGACTGTCAATCATCAGTACAGGACCTTGATGAAAAATTAAACTATGGCTGTAAATATATAACATTTATTGTGGCACTGCATAAGATTTGCGTTACATAAATGATGCCACAGCGAACGCATCCTGTACCCACATCCAGGGATCCAGTGAAATATCACAAATACCTACTTTATTTTTAATTTTTTTTGCTTTTACCATCTCTTGACTATGATGATGGTCTGTATGAGTACTGCAGCAAAATGTCTTGAGGCTCTGAATACTGTCTGTCATTGTGCCGTAAGATTCGTCCCTGGTTGTCGTCCTTTCACTCACCACTGTGAATTATATGTAAAGTGGAATTCTTTGAGTTATTGAATATTAACCCATTGGTTGACTTTGATCTATAAGTCTCCTCTTGGTTTACCTATGCTCTATTCTACAAAGAACCAACCAATAGCCGCTATGCCTCACAGACTTGTGACATTAATCATTTGAATGTTCACAGTTCGGACTGAAATGGGGAGGCGGGTCTTCAGTTTTGCTGGAATACCTGACAATCTGATCTGAAATCAGCAGAAGTCATTTCATTCCATGCTTTTCGTACCATATCAGCAAGAATCCTTTGGACAGTGCCTCTGTTTTTAACTGTTTCTGACCTCAACTATTGCACTTTAATGATTTGTGTAAATACTGTCTGTCTTAATTCATTATTTTAACCTCTCCTCTGAACTTGTATTTATCCTGACAGTTGCTGCCGACCTCTTGGCCACATCGCCCTTGTAAAAGATCTCGATCTCAATGAGACTTCATCTAGTTAAATACAGGTTAAATGAAAATGACAGTGTGTGTGTGTGTGTGTGTGTGTGGGTGGGTGTGTGTGTGTGTGTGTGTGTATGTTTTGGCTAGGCTGTGGACGTACGACGATGTGAGCTTCATACTATGACAGTTTTCCTTAAATGAGAAAAACATCACCTTTCCTGCAGATATCGCAAATATTACGTGTTGACCTCCACATTATGATATGTATCATGTTCCCACATTCTTGCTAGTCATAAAATATGTATGAATTGCTACCAACAGGAGGTGCAAACCCCAGCTGAGGAACAAACCCCATCTCGCACAATGGGTCGAGCTGTTTTTATTACATGCTGTTATGTGAATGCTTAAGTTTGATGCTCCACAATGTGGCTCCTTCTCAGTCTAATTTCACTTGCACTTAACCAACTCAATCACCGAACATCAACCTCAATTTGATATAGTCAGTTAGGAAAATAATAAATAAATATTTGGGAATATATATTTTTTTTCTTCTAACTTTTAGATGCCAGAGGTCCGTAATTCCAGTTTAGAACTTATTGGTTCTATTATTAAGAGTAGCCTGTAAAACAGAAAAACGTATTAAAATCCAATTGAAGCATCTGTCCTTAAGTTATTCAGGTCACACATACATACATACATACATGGAGAGCTGTACCCGGCCTTTTTAATATTTTTCTGGCAAGAAGTAAATCCTTGGGCATGCATTTCATTGCTGCTGATTAACAGCCCAATGCAACACAGTCACGGAAAATAGTTTTGAGCATTTACAAATCAATAAAGGAGTGCTGCATATGATACTCATGGAGCCCTGTGGCACCGCTCATTATTCTACAACCCTCTGTGTTTTGTAATTGACACTGACTGGCAAATAAACGAAGAAACGGATGCTTGAAGACTCTTAGCGGACTGAGGGGTCTTGGTGTTTCATTGCCGTGCGTGGTGAATATTAATGTATAATCTGAAAAGTTAAATTGGAAACACTTGTTGAGCATAGTTGCAAAACAAGAACAAATGCTGGCCCTCTGACATGATGCTTGCGTAGGTGGGACGAGAGGTCAGGGGTGTGTGAAGAAGTTTGTAAAAGTTGAGTTTTCTGCTCCGTGTCACACTGCCCACACCGAAACCAGGTCCATGCGACAGAAGCAGTCCCCGTTTCAGATGTTTGGTGTCAGCTGGTCGAAGTCCGCCATTCACTGTGCTCGTGTAGGTGAACACAAAGTAAAGGAAACATAAAGCAAAATATTAACTATTCCCTCTTGTTTGCATGACTAAAGTGTTTATTTTTTTCACATCACCTCAGCCAAAATGAAAAGTATAAAGGCTTAAATGCTGAGAGTTTTGCAGAGTTTTGGTAGCGAGTCTCAGTTCAGATCATTCCACCACTGCTGTTTAACCAAAGCCATATTGTGATTCCTACATTTACCATGCACAAACTGCTCCCTCCACTACTTCAGGACATTGTGCTGAGCTCATTCATCAGCATATTTCTTTCACTTTCTTGCTTAAGTCTGATTGCAGCATGGGAATCTTCACCTATGTGTTTTTTGTGCATATTTTAATGACAACAGTAAAAGTGAACAGTTTTTAGTCAGATAACATCAACTGCAGACACAGCACCCCAGCCTAGAGAAAAACCCAGTGAGCACTGTGAATATGAAATGATGCAATATTGTTACTGTACGCAGAAATGAGATTTCAGGTATCTGCATTTATTATTCTAGTCTTTTACTTTCACCCCTCACATTTCAACACAAATATATCTTCTTTCTGCTTCTTAGTCTTAATGCATTTATGTGAATTGGTGATTATTTTATTTTACATCACTGCACGCCAAACAGCAAGACGGATTTCAGCCTAAATGGAAAATGACATATAGAAACGAATCCTAATAAAACAATATGGAAACAATACAACAGATGTAGCAACATTAAAACAATAAAATTAACTGCAACAAGATGAAAAAGTCGAAGAGTGAAGAAAGTGAAGTCAAAGGAAAAGTCAAAACAAACATGGAAAGAACAGTGTTTTAATCAAAGGGCTGTAAGTTCTGTTGCTGACATTGATTAAAAAAAACATTTCATAATGGAACCACATATATGTATTTGTAAATTAGTATTTTTTTTTCTTTAAGGTAGAATTAGAGACACATCACACATCAGTATTGCACATATGAGATATGTGATTACTGGCCATTTGGGATCAGCATGTAAAATGTCATTTTAACGATGGAAGTAGCCGATATTTATCAGTTAACTCCACATTAAAGTTTATTTTTTTCATCTATTTATAGGTTTGAATTCATTTTCATGCAAAGATAATGATGAGTTGAAGGACTTTAAGACAGTAAATGAAGGTTTCTTTGTTTCTGTGGAACAAAAGGGGGATAAATAACAAAAACAAATTAAACAGAAAATAATCTGCATCGGCTGCCGGCCAAATTGTAACTTTAAGTATTGGTATCAGCTCAGAATGTGGCAATGGGTGAATCCCTGCTCAGAAAGGTCAGCTTGGAAACACAGTCCAAAGGTCCTGCAGAGGCGTGTTTTATACTGGGACTATATTTCAGAGCCTGTACTTTTTCACTGTTGAATCACTGTTTCTACCTTTACCAGTCTTTTTTAAAACATTTTTTACATAAGTGTGTGTACTTGCATAGACGTAAAGACTGTGAGTACTTTGGCCAACTCATGATATATGACATGACTTACCTTTCAAGTGTTAGTGTCCAGTGTTTTGCTGGTTTTGTCTCAGAAATCGCCCTATGTCACAACTCTCTTTGCAGCCATGTTTTTTTGTTTTTTTTTTTTCCACTCCCGGACTATTCACCTCTCATTTATCTCACCTTTGCTCCTTCTTTCTCTGCGCTTCCTGTATCTATCACCATTCCTCCCTCTCGCTCCGTGTCCTTCATTCTTTCGGCCTCGTCTTCTCACCTTCCCCGTGTCTCCATCTCTCACACTAATCCTCAGGGAGCTCTACGGGTCTGCTCTCTGGGATTGAAGGAAAGAGTGTTTAATACCGTACCTGGGTTTGTGTGTGCGAGGCCCGCTGTGCGTGTACGCGAGCAGCTTTTGTCCACGCCGGCGTGCGCTCACACATCCCTTCGCTTGTGTGAAATAGGGAGATATTGGTCTGAATATATAAGAGGATTCACCGGTTCGCTGTTTGAATTTTCATTTCTCCGGCTGCAGAAGGAGCAGAGCCGGGAGAGACGGAGACGGGGGAGAGTTTGTCTTTTTGTTTGCGGTTGTACACAGCCACAAACACGCACACACACTCTGTCGGAGAAAGGGTGTGAATGATGTATGGAGCCCTCGTCTGTGATAAGCCTCACCTCGCACTCCTTAGTATTACTTGTGTGTGTTTTTTTTTTTGTTTTGTTTTTTTACCTTTCTGAGGTTCTGCGCTCTTGTTAGCGGGTCGATGAGGGCCGGCTTCAGCCTCTTCCACGATACCACTCTTTCCCGTTAACTCCCCACTTCCTCTCCTCTACCTCTTGTCCGTCTTTCGCCTCACTTTCTACACCCATTGCTTCCTCCCTTCATCTCCCGAGCGGTAGAAATTACTTGTCCCCTTGCAAGGGCGCATCATCAATCCCATGATTCATTGCGCGTTGCCACCGTAATGGCAGCTGCTTTGATTGAATTGAGGGGGCGCGTGTGCGTTTGTGTCTCTGCTTGGACACAGTTTCATGTGCATGAGGGATGACTTCTGAATGAAAGGGTTATTTTTTGTAAACCGTTTAAAAGCACCGTTGCCCTCCATCTCTCTCCACATCACCCACTCTTTTAGGCTGAAGTGGTGTTTGCTTGACCCTCCTTCCCTTGTTTTTTTCCTTTTTCGTGCACTTTATCAGTCCATTTAGAGCTAAATGCTAATGCTGCAATAAATTGTGTGTTTTTGTGTTGGGGGGACGCTCATAATGGGTAATACAATCAGAGAAATGGAAGGCCGTTTGCTCCCTGTTAATTCACTGGCTGCTAATGCACATCTTTCTTTCTCTGTTCCCTTGTTCCGCACTTTGCTGTTTGTTTTTCTCTATGTTACTTTCCCCTGTTTATCTCTTTAAGTATATTATCTATAATTCGTCCAGTTTTAGCTGTTATTGCCTTGACTGTTCCTCCCTCGTCCTCTTTATCTGCCTCCTTTAATTTAACAGAATTTGAGTGAAGTTAGACTTTTAAGGGAGTGCTAGCATGAAATCATAGCATAGAGGTATATTGATCACTAATAGTTCACTCACACAGATTTGGTACTGTTTTATTTATTTTTTTTGCTTTATAGAATTAGTTAAAGTCTTTTCTGACTTGGAGTTTTGTGTCTTAAGTATGGTTTATGTTGCAAAAATTCAAGAACTAAAAAATATCACTATAAACCATGTGAGAATGTTAATAACTCTCACTAGTCAAAAGAAGCAAGAAAGTTAATACTGAAATAAGATCCTGTGTTCTGGACTGTTGCCCATAAAGTTGGAATGCTTTTGTTTTCAGACACATTCCTTTTTCATTCCTATTTGAACACATCAGTGATCGTCTTTGACCAGATCCGATCAATACATTCTGAGTCACAGTCACACTTAATAAAAGATACGATAAGACTCTATTTATACCACTGTGGGGAAATTTCACAGTTAACGGCAGCAACATACAACAAGCAAGTGCCGAGAAAAAGACAGAAAAAAACACGAGAAAAGAGAAAAATAAGAAATTTAGCATTTATATAAATATTTATAGAAATATAGAATTAAAATTAAATATTATATTATTTTATTATTAGCAATCAAGAATAAATCACACTGTGACAATCATTTCATGAGAGGAGGTAAAAGAATGTTATTCCAACTTTCTGGGCAAAAGCGTATTCTCAGGTGTCCATACTACTGTGGCGCTTATTTGTCAACAAACTAAATTACAAATGACATTATTAATTCCCTCTCTGAGGTAATATGAATAAATTTTTCCAAAATATGTTCTTCTCCTGTCCACACAGTCTTTATTTTACGATCCACTTGACAACACAAAAATGACTACAAAGTTGTACAAACACTTGGACAAACCCTTGATTTTGTTGGACATAACAGAGGTAGAAACTTGAATCTGTCATGAAGGCGATTAGCAACAAGTCCATCTAACACTGGTTTAAACCCTAACACCGGTCCGGTCCATCTGTCACAGGAGCACATGACCTGGTCTACTGCAGGTCGTACACTGATTTATACATTTACACCTGGATTTGATGTTTCAGGTGCAGCGTCATTACACAAACACATAATAGAAATGCGCAAAATGGGGTGTGACACCGTCATGTTCCAACCTCATAGTTTTCCCTGATCACACAGATCAGAATTTAGATTTTTAAAAACTCCTGTATTGCGTATACAGGAGTTTTTAAAAATCTAAATTTTTTGGGGAAATAAAACAGTTTTTGCATGAGAGGCCCAGATATAGAGAAAAATATGTTTCTGTGGATGGAGGATAACTGAAGGATCGATTTTTAGGGAGGGAGAAGGAAATCCAGGCATAATTATTGTTTATTCCCGACATGTAAACAAATGTTCAGTCAAAGGACCATGGCATCTGCTTCCTCACTTGCCCTGGTTATTAAAAAATAAAATAAAATAAAATAAAACTGCCCTTTCCCAGTACGGTCTTGTTCTTCAGTGTCTAGAAGTATATGTAACTTTACCCTTGTACCCAGTCCCTCCAACAGAAGAGCATTAACCATTACTCAAATTAACCAAAATGATACTATCCAAAGGGCGGCACGGTGGTGCAGTGGGTAGCACTCGTGCCTCACAGGTGCCTCACCTGGGTTTGATCCCAACACCGGTCGGTGGAGCCTTTCTGTGTGGAGTTTGCATGTTCTCCCGGTGTCTGTGTGGGTTCTCTCCGGGTACTCCCACCATCCAAAGACATGTCTCTGTGTCAGCCCTGCGATGAACTGGCGACTTGTCCAGGGTGTACCCCGCCTTCGCCCTTAAGTAGCTGGGATAGGCTCCAAGCGACCCCCGTGACCCTAGTGAGGATTAAGCGGGCTCAGAAAATGGATGGATGGATACTATACGAAAAAAAAAGCAATAAAACTGAATAAATTCCAGAATGCAAAGCACACCTACTAGATCTACATCTACTACAGCCATTCAGCATTCACACTTCTCCAGTTAATGTGGGACTGGACTGAGGGTCTTTTTGCTGTTATTATGGTCCCCACCCAGGTAGTGGGGCGAGTCAAAGACCAGTTGCAGCTGCATAACTGTTTTATAGTTGTCTGAATATTTACTGGCTTGGAAAAAAAATCATTGTGTCGCGTGTGATCATGCATCCGAACAGCACTGACCTAAGGTTGTGAGAACTCTCCCAAGGCTAATTTCTAAGTCCTTTAGTTGCTGTAGTGCTCTGAAAAACTCCTGTGCAAGCCCAGCTTTTCCACAAAGAAAATTGACTGGGACTCATTAAAGAAACCGGTAAAAAAAAAAAATTGATGGGTAATCACCATGGCAACGGTATTGATGGTATTAATAAAGTCTTATCAAATCCCAGCCTTACACCAGAGTATCATTACTGTATTCACAACTGCCCAAACCAATCACACCGAGTGGAGAACACGAACCACAGTGTCATTTGACTGAACTGGAAAAGTAGACGCCATTATGCTGCGTTTGTCACGTACTGGAACTTTTCTTAATGTAATTTACCACCTCCACTAATAATTTTAATACTGCTCATGTATTGGTTGTAGCATCAAGTATAAACCTCAATTAAATACCAATTATTCCACTCATTTGTATCGGGTTTAATAAGAAATGATGCAAGGTGTAATAGAAACTTGAGCATCGAAGTTGTCAGCTATTATTCAATAGTCTTCATTCCAAGTACAATATAAATAGACCCCATTAGTCGTTCATGTTAATTCCTGCAACTTGTAAATTAAAGCGTCCTAGTTGCTGCTGTCTTATTTACACCTATGTTGATATTGTCTCGAGGGTTAAACACGTCTTATCATCTGGTGTCTCCGAAAGCAGCCTGAAGGGAATCTAATATTCACACTATGGGCTCAAACCACACAAAATATTTTGTCAAAACACAATGTGTCTGTCGCTTTAGAATAAAAAAAAAAAACACAAGGTGCAAACATCATGATAGAAGACAGATGGGACATGATATGACAAGAACCTACATGGATGTATCACACTGTATTATCTTTTTACATTACCACCACTTTCCTACAGGTCAAATTTAATCTAAAATCCATTTTGTCTCCAGATAAAAGCTATTATCCCTTTTGTACCTTTAATGTACCTCGAGCATATTTTAATTTTACAATCTGTCAGCCCGCTATTCATGCAGAGAGAACAACCGAATAGAAACTAATTTTGAGTGAAAACCTATTGGAGAGTGATAAAAAACAATTTCATAAAAATTCGAGCTGCGCTTTATTTGTTCTCAGACAAACAAAATAATAGTCATATTTCATGTTTTGAGGGCTAGAGCTAACACTCAGCTACCACGAGCTATTAGCGCTGAGGTTATTAGTGTCAGGTGAGCAGCTGATTGGACCGATAAGTGTTTAACCCGGGTTCGTCTCAAACAGTGATGTCATACTCTGAACGCTTTATCGATTGGTTGTGTCTGCGGTGCCGGCTGGCCAATCAGTCCTCATCAAACCGTGAGGTCAACACGTATTTGGGTGTGTGTGTTTGTTTATGTCACAAGGAAACACAGATAGGGATTGTTAGACAGCAAAGTTAGATTGTCTGCGATAAGTCGAGCGAGCACACACACACACACACACACATGCACACACACACACACACACACACAAACAGGGACAGTGTGCTGTAGTGGGGATAGTGTTCAGACCAGTCAATAGGTAATCAGCTTGGCGGGTATGTAACAGTAGTAATTCCCCTCCTACCCACTCTTCGGCCTTCTGTGGGAATTAGAGAGGCGCTGTCAGATTTCACAGCAAATTGGAATCCTCACACACACACACACACACACACACACGCACACACACATCCAGAAACACCACACTAAAGCACTGGCGTAGGATCCAATGAGTCACACAGGACTCAGTAAGAAATTAAATTTTCTTTGAAAGAGATCGCGTACAACGGGCACTCAACACATCCGCACGCAGTGGCGCAGTCGGAGGTTTTATACATTTCATCTCGACATTTATGTGGGATTAATTTTATCGCCGCATAAAAGAATCTGTCATCAGTGTTTTTATTTCATCCCCTTCTCTTGGGCAGTGGATCATTTGCTTAAAAGTCTTGATAGGATGATAAAAGCAGCTACATCTGAACATCTGACGCCCGGTTACAGATGGAATTAGCGAGCTATTTAAGGTAATAAATGAGGCTCCTTTGTCGAAGTGACACCAGACAAACCAGGATAAGAGAAAAGGTCAGCACTTACAGTATGAAGTGCTAATGCACACGTCGTTGTAGTGGGAGTGTTGACCAGTCTGAAGCTCCTATTTCACATGGACATTATTACTCTGAAGAAAGACATTTTTAATGGGCTCACTGTAGGGTCCATGCCCTGAACTCTGAACATGCAATTCTTCTTCTTTTTTTTTTTTTTTTTTTGCCATTTTCGGCTGTTGTATCTAATTTCCAGCTCATAAACTGCGAACTAAACAGGTTCAGTCAGGTTCATCTTGAGATGTGTTTAATAGGCTTTTATCAGATTTGTGACTTCTAGTTGAACAGTATTGCCTTGGTGACATGGTGAATTTCAGCGGTTCACCAGTAATAGCTAATGTCCCCTATTCCAGTATAGTCAGACCTTTTTTACATGTCGATAGTGTTTTCATTCTGAAACAAGAGAATAAACTCTGGGGTCTCATTTGTATTCCTCAAAACAAATTGCGTGCTCCACGGGTGGCAGAAACCAAGCAGATAGCGATATTCCCCCAGTTATTTCAGCCGAGTACATACTGTGAGTTGAACTAAACACTCTCTACAAAGTGAAAACAACGTAGCTACTGCATGAAGTTTCACTGAAACTTACCAAATTTGGTGAGTACATATATTAGGCAGTTCCTAAAATGCTGTTTTGAAGTCAGTAGTCTGTGATTTCACCATCACCATGTTGGCTTTTTGGAGCCAGAAAATGACCATATTTGGACAAATATTTGGGCAGAACTACAGGAGGTCAGGGGCATCTGCAAGAGGTCAGAGGTGAGCTAATGCTAAATGCTAGCTTAGATGGTAAACTTCATCATGCAACTGTGTAACAAAGTCATTTTACAGTCTTGTTAGTAACCTGTTACACACAACTACAGTGGAGCTGTCTGTCAGGAAAAAATGTGTTTTATTAAGAAGTAGAAGTCTGGCAGGTGAGTTATCTGTCAGACCTGTCAACCACAGCTCCATAGGGTAGACATCAAAGACTTTTATTTGACCGGAGATCTTGTTATTTCTCTCCAAAGATAGAACATTTCTTGGGCTTCTTGCCTTTATTAGAGACAGGAAAGGTGGGAGTGGGGTGGACTAAACATGCAGCAAAGGACTTGGGCCAGGATTGGAACCCGGGACTCTACGATAAGACCCTGGGTTGGACACGCTCCACCAGGTAAACCACGGGGGCGCCCCCTGAGATCTCATTAATGGAGGAAAAAATTAAAGATGGACCAGATCACATGTAAGAGGCTCCAAATGAAGCAGACAAGACTGGAATTAGTCCTGGAGGAAATGACTGACTTGGATAGAAGTTTAGTGTACGTCTATGAGAGCCAGGTTTTTTTTTTTTTTCTTTTTTTTGAACTAATCGGAGCCAAACCCAGTGGCCATGAATGATGTTACAACTTTAATATTCTTACGTACTGCCTTCGTTTTGGAGATGAGGTCCAGATGCATAAAAAACACACCCAACTGGAAGTCTTCCGTTTTGATGTGACTATCCAATTTTGCCGTGTTTGAGCCATTTCTAGCTGCTCTACTCTATAAAAGAGAATGAACCTCCATGACTTTTTGGCCATTATCAGTTGAAGACTTTTCATCAAGTGTTGTTATCCTGGTGGTTTTCAGTGTATTTTACTAGAAGACAGGAAGTGAAGTGTCATACGTGGAAGTCTGATCACCGCTTGTTCTGAATTGTTCCACAGTGGTTTAGTTCAGTCGTGTCTACTCAGTCTGAACGCTCTTGTTCATGTTTCCATCTACTTTCTCTTCTACTCAAATCGGCTTCTCACTGTGTCACAGGACAAGTAATCTACAAGTATCTGTAGGTGTGATGAATGGATCAGAGGAGCAGAGAAAAGGGGACAGTTGGCGCAGGAGGAAAAGGTCGCGGTGCTTCCTCAATCACAGCCTCCACTGTGGAGGAGGCGTGACCATGGAAAGCGCTGCGGTTGATCTTTAAGGTGTGACCTGCTGCTGACATCACATGGTTGGCTGGCTGCTCGGAGGTACTGTGTGTGTTTATGGGGCAGAGGGAAGGGCTCGGCGCACGGCTTTACATGGAAAAAGCGAGTCACAAACAATATTAAAATAATTTCCTTTTTCCTTCACATCGGAAATTCACCAGAAGCCTGCGCCGACATCTGTACCTTTCACTGTCCTTCTTGTGTTTATTTCTCGTCCAGCTTGCCTCTGAACCAATGAGTCATTAAAGTGGAGGAACTTCAAAGTGAAAAAGACATTTCAGTCCAGCTTTTCTATCTCCTCACATTTTACCCAATGATTATTTTCGTTTTAGAGTAATCCATGTCTGTTAACATCAGAATATTAGAAAATTTATAGAATTTTGTTGAAACCAATGCCATGTATGAATCTGCTTATCAGTCTGATTCTCCATCAATTCCTCATCAATTTTCTGTGTGTGTGTGTTGGGGGGGGGGCAAAAAGCTCTTAAGTTTTCATGTCAACACAACAGCTCTATCATCTGTGAGCCTGAACACCGTTTAAACACTCATTACTGCTCCAAACAATGAGCTTTGGCTTCGCCGCCTGGTAATGAGCCCAGTCCTCCCAAACTTCAACCATTCGCTTTGGTTCTACAAATCAAACATAAGCCTATAGACTGCAGCTGTATGTCTTCAAATAGAAAAATGAAACCTATACAACTGTTTGATCAGCTTCAGTCGTCAGCTTGAGTGTGATGGAGTGAGTTAGCAAATTTTACTTTATGCATGTGCACACAGCGTTTTCTGGAAGACTTTCACCACTATAAAAATATATGAGAGTATAACTTTGCATTATTTTGGACCATTAATTTTACCATATCTGTTATGCATAAAACATACTTGGAATCTATAAGAAGATATCAATTGATAATATAAATAACAATATGAAAATAACTAAGCCCGGTTTGACTATGTTGTATGTATTTGTTAAATGATGTTAAATGACACTGAAGCTGATGTTGATGGTGGTAAGATAATCCTTTATTAGTACCACACAAGGGAAACTGGAAATGTACACTGTTGGAGCAGAAAAGAGCAAGAACAATATTAACTGCAATAAGGTATATATATTAAAATGGTAAGAAGTGGGGATAGGAGCAGCAAATAGTGAAAAAGATAGAAGAAATGTCAATAAGGGAATTAAAAGCCGTATACATTAAAGGAAAAATAAATTGCCCCTTAAAAATATAAATGGACAAAATTAGTAAAAAGAGAAGATACATAAAACATGTACTATAGTATAAGTAATTTATTATACCAGAAAAGAGGGAAAAAGTACAGTTTTCCTTCCGTTGGTGAGTGAGTGGGAATGACCTTTATAAATATAACATAAAAGATCAAAATAGCCACTGCCGTCAGTGAAATGTGATCTTTTCGGCCAGTACATCTGCGCGTCCCTGTTTTCCCTCCAGTGTAAGAGCCTGTTTCCTGAGGTCTCATTCCTCTTGGCGGTGGTAAACATCTGCATAAAATGAGACTGTCAGAGAAACAACACACCTTGGAGAAGCCAAAGCCGCCGCACATGCAAAGGCACATTCACACCTGCATCCGTTCACACAAAGACGGCCTCTAATTAAAAGCGTTGTCCTCCTGGCGACCACAGGAATCTTACTTCTTTATTTACAGGCTGTGGTTGCATTATTGTGGAAACCTGCTGAGTGGCTGTCCAATTGTGGTCAGCTCTCTTCCCTCTCCAACTCTGTAGTTATCCTCTTCGCCTTGCCTCCTCACCATATTCTCTTTCCTCTCTTCACTTTCTTCCCAAACATTTCTTCATTATTTCTTGTTATATCTATACTCTGCCTGCAGGTTTTACCTTAATTGCTTCTTACCGTCTCTTTACGATGACAGGTCCTTCCTTCTTTCCTTCGATTCTTCCTTCCAGTGCGTTCCTTTTTTTTTTCCTCCGTCTTCCCACCTTCAGAACCTCTCACGACCTCACGTCTATTTGTTAGACCTCGCTCATTAGATGCTGAGGCCCAGATTCCACAGTCCGTCTCCAGTCAGAAAAAAACCCCCCAAAAAAACAGAAGACTGACAAAAGGAAGACGGCGGAAGAAAAAGTGCTAGACAAACATGATTATAAATGGAGAAAGCTGTGCAAAACAAGCATGAAAAACAGATCACTTTAAATCCAAGAGGGAGCTTAAGAAGGAGACAATGAGGAAATAAAGCAACGGGCATGGAAGAAACTGCACTTTATCTGGGAGTACATAATCACTTCTTCATAGTTCCTTGGGGATGGATAAATGCAGCGAGTGTGGGGACTGATAAAAGGGGCAGTGTGTAAAGGAAAAGTATTGTTTTTTTTTTTAGATTACTGTGGATGGACAGAGTTTGCAGACCTGAACAGCTACAAGGTGTGTACATCTGTTCACTAAATCTAAATTTTATGGTTCTTTGCCCGGAATAAGGCGAGTCTGTACGGGGCAAAAAGTACATTTTCTTTCAGCTTTACAAACCCTTCAAGATTTTGATTCAGTCGACATGAACTCGAGACAAAGATGATTCACAAAACAGTTTTCTTTATTAAAAGTATAAACTATATATATGTGCAGTATCAACAATAACCAAAAGGAGCATTTGCAAGGGTGTCAGAGTGCATTATTTGTGAAAGATACCTCAAACACCGCAGCAAACAAGTTGCATGATGGATTTTTGTTGAGCCAAGAAGACTGTAGTATGCTCTCATTCTGAATAAAATGTACTTGTATAGCAGCATACACATAAATCAACTTTATGTGAACATTCGTCTATTGCCAAAGGGCCTCGGATCTTGCAAAGCTGAAAAAATTTGCTATCGCTGAGGTTACAGGCGATTTGTGTGTCTCCAGCAGCTGTAGTCGCCATTACCCGTGGCAGCTCTTGTTGTTAAAACAAGTACACGCTGATACCTTATGTGACCAGACTGCTGCGGAAATTAGTGTGAAAACCTGGAAGTGAGTTTGCATTTTGCGCTCACGGTTCCCTTATTCCAATGGGTTTTTGGTTTGATGCCTAAAAAAGGGTCTGCGGTTAACACGAGCTTAACATGAATTTTGAAGCTCTTATCTGTCTTTACAAAGGCGTCTTTTTCCCTTTTTTTTTATCTTTAACTTACTAGATGAGGTCATGAAAAGAGATAAGGTTTTTGTAGAGGGGGTCAGCATGTGAAATCAAACTGCAAGCGTTTGACGATTGCATTTACCCTTAAATTTTCATTTTTCGTGTGTGAGGATTATCTTGCTCAACAAAAGTGTAAGAATCATAAATACTTGTTCTCCACAGAGCTCACTTCCTGCTATAATTCAAAAGCCAATGGAAAATCCCAGTTGCTTTTGTTGATGGAACTGGGACGGCGGTAACTTCCGGTGCTACATGGATTAACCTACAAAAATATGTAATTCCTGCAGCGCACCATGTTGTAATGACATAGAACTTCTATTGCCAGTGCATGGGGATGCCGTACGGTTGAGTTTAATGTTGAATGAGTTGAATTTGGGTATTTTTAATGTGTCTCAAAAACAAACATTCCAATTAATCAAATTCAGTGCATCACTCATTTCTACTCACAGACCACCTTTTACTACAATCAGTTTCACCAACAAAACATCCTCATAAAGTGAGACTTAGTTCCTCAACCTGATGACAGAACTGGGTCTTTATTTGAAACAGGCATTACTGCATATTAGAGACAGACCATTATTTCTAATCTTCCCTCTCAGTTTTTATAAGTATGTTTTATCATAATTTAGCAACATGTCTTGCTTTTCTAATCTACTCTCGTGCTAATTTGCTGTTGATTCTGTTTGCGGTTACTGCGAGCTCAGCACTTTCTTCCAACTTACCTGTCGAGATATATTCAGCATAATGTACGATTTTACGGAGCTAATTCAATCAGTGCAACAACAGAACGACAAAATTCATCCATAACAACAACACGACTTATGAACACTGCTCTAGTAAAGATCAGTTTCCAGGGATAAGAATGGCATACATGTGTAGCTTTTCTCGTGTGTTAAATGCTGTGATTTAGTTCAACACTTTCCAAGCCAAACTGAGGTACTCACACTGTCCCTTTCCTCATGGGTTCGACCTGGTTATCTGTGATTATTTTAATTAACTGTACTTTTAGTTAAGTTTAAATCTCTGACTGTAGATTTATCTATCAGTTACCAGTTTGCACTTGCTTCACAGTCTCCATATTATAATAATTTGAGGTAATCATTATTATTTTCCACATTTTTGGTGATTGTCTACAGTCGTGTGGCATTACCAGGAATGATGTCCAGTGATCCTCTTTTTTGACTCGGGGGTACGGGAGAGCTCCAGATTGCTCGGTCATTATTGACCGGTTGTTGGGTGTGTGGTGTAGTGAGCTGACTCAGTCATTAAGTTTGTGCCACTCTCTGACTGTTAAAGACTCAAACTGATTGAAATGCAGGGTTTTCACAGGGTTTAGGTACTCTCTGGCTTGAAGCTTTTTCTCTAAGTTCTTCAAAGATTTGAACAAACACATGTAGGTTTGGATGTACTCCTGCAAGAAGAGTTTACATATTTCAACAAAAGAAAAAAGAATAATCTCATATCATTTCAAACCGACATTGTGACAAGTCCTTTGTGCAAACCTGTGGAAAACCTACAGCAGATAGGAAATCAAAGGACATTCGTCCATCTAGCTCTCATCAGGGTGTTTATACATTATGTGAAGTTGACATAGCTGTTACCAAACACATGTAGACCTGTTAACACTGAATACAGAGCTGAAATTGTCTTGGTGGCATTTAGCTTAAGTGTTAGCAGTGTGGTCAGTGTTTTAGGTAAATAAGTGGATAGCATTAGCAGCACCGCTCTGCCTTCACCCTCTTGTCCAAAAACAGTCACTCCTGGCTCCAAAAAACCAACATGACAACAACCCCAATGCCAAACTCAAGGCTTCAGAAGACGACGACTACGGCCTCTTCTTTTCTGGAGCCTGTCACTGTGGTCTGTGTTTTCATTAAGTTTGCAGCAACATTAGCTTGACAAGTTTGAACTACATTTGTCCAACTGGAATGCAGTCTTTCATTCTGGAGTTACAAGAGTAAATATGGATTTTATAAGGATGAATGGGTCGTGTAGAACAGAGGGACAGTCAGTGAAGCAGCAGAGCCTCTGACAGCAGAGACAGGTGTGTTGATACTGCCTCAGACTACCTCTGGAGTCGGTCCGACTTTGTATTCACTAGCTGCTCAGACACAGACTCCCACACTGACAGACAGATCTTACTCTGTAGACTAGCTGGCTGATAAGAAAGTTTCACAACCAAATTATAAATAACCTACTCAAGAGAATAGTTCTTGCTCTACTCGACACGACAGATAAATGACAAGAGAACAGTGTGTGTGCGCGGGTGTGTGCTTCTGAGTCAGTGTTTGTGTGTTTGACGGTTTCTGGAGGTTAATATACGCCTGGTGTAACGAGTGGGAAATTGCTTTATGCCGCTAAAGCCTTGGGGCTAAAACATCACAGTTATGATGAACAAGAGTTTTACAAAGCCTCAGTTAAGAGCTACCACACAGACACACACACACACAGTCAGGCAGGCATGTTTCTTATGATGCGTGCACACCCTTACACACGATGCAAACAAACATTA
>JAPQRQ010000001.1:21920688-21932140 GCA_037367365.1 Apogon talboti
ACACACACACACACAGTCAGGCAGGCATGTTTCTTATGATGCGTGCACACCCTTACACACGATGCAAACAAACATTAAATGGATTCTCACACTATCATTTTGTGTTCAGACAATGAGCATGTCTGCCTTTCGGATGTGTGAGTGTGTGTGTGTTTGTGTGCATCACTGTATGAGTGAAGCTGTCAGAGAACAGATTGTCCCATCTCTCATCATGGTATGGTCGTAGTAGGGTCATGTGGGGGAGGGAAGATGGGTGAGGGGCGGCTTGATGTCTTTTCTGATATAAAACCCTGTCAACTGTAGACAGGACCTGTCACCACGCGTGTGCACGTGTGCGCGGCCATTGTGTGTGTTGCCTCGTCAGACAGAAAGACGCTGATAAGTGCCTGCGTCTGTCAGGCAGCCGGGAATGCGAGGACCTGATTGAAAGCAGTCTAAAAGGTCAAAGTCAAGAGTCAGATCAAAGTGAGGAGAAGTATCTGTTTAGCGTTTGAGGTTTGGCCATAAAGATGTGTCGCAAACGTAGACGCACACAAGCCTCCAGGGTGCACACACACACACACACACACACACACACACACACGCACACGCACACACACTCAAAGACATTTCAGGAATCAATAGAATCAGGGACAATGCTGTAATTCAGTGTAACAATAATGAATGTTCCAATTAGGCCGGACGCGGCGATACATCCTCACAGAACAGCTTCAACTTGCTTGCGTGTGTCTGCTGTTTTGTGTATTGTGTGTATGAGTTTTTGTGAGCGCCTTCGTGTGCTTGTGAGACGTATTTCTACTGTACCATCTATCTCTGTCTCGCTTCTACTACAGGATTCACAGTAAGATTGCAGCTTATTACCTGTCTGTGCCGTGCAGTCCCGAGGGGCGGCCCCGGGATATTGCTGCTCAGGGAGCTGCTGTGTGTAGGTCACAGCAGCAGTTGCCTGCTTTTCCCGCGGTGGTCGAGAAATGGTACCTACCGCTGCCTAAACTGGTCCTTATACCCTTCTTAATCCCGTTAGCATTGTTTGTTTACTAAGAGAAGTATTTTACATCAACAATGCTAGGTTAAGACTCCCACATTAAAGGTCACATTAAGGATACGTTTGCGGACTGTTATGCTCACATACACACACACACGCACAACGGCGTCTTGTGTGGGACTTGTTTTCTTTGCACTCTTCGGGTTCGTGGAATTTGATGGAAATGTGTTTTTCCTTGTAGCCTGTTTCTGCATATTGATGTTCAGGCATTTGCATTAATCTAAGGTCAAGTCTAAATACAGGTTGCTAAAATGTATTCAAACGTGGTGCGAAATGTTTACCATCTGGATATCTGTATTTCACACAATTCAAGCCAGTCCAGTCCAATCCTGTCTAGATTTAGCCTGTGTTATGATCAGATATCAGTATGCACGTTTAGGCACACACAGCTAGCAACAACAATAAGCCAAACTCCTAGTCAATCGAAGCTGTTTTGCTGTATTATACGTCACATTCCTGCTTGATTGAGATCTTTTCCCAGTATGACGCCTCCTACAGATGTGGAGCAAACAACCCGATAGAATACAGATCAGAACGTATCCTCTGCCCATTGTATTGACATACATTTTTCTTCTTCAGCTGTGATAAACAAAGATTGTCCAATTGTGAGCTCAGTTGGACGATCTTTATGTTGAGCTGGAAAACCATCCTTGTCCTAATAACTCTATGACTACCTGAGTGACTAACAGTGTCAGATGAATAGGCAGCTGTACGCCCTTCAGTGTATTGAGGGAAAAAAAACAAAAAAAACCCAGCTATAACGTTTGTCTCTGTACTTTCATGGTGGCTGCTCTGTGTGAATGAATCGTGGGCTGGCATTTTGTGAATCCTGTTATAGAAACCAGATAATTTTTGGGAGGTGTTGAAATTGTCTGCCTCTTGTGCAAAATGAAAATATTGTCCCTGTCACCACAGCTATGCCTTTAGCACCCACACAGCACAAGAATGATTGCAGCTTTGCTTGCTTCTTATGCCACTGGCTGCTGAAAAGATCCCAAGAGAGATGAAAGTCTGCTAAAAGTTTTAGCAGTGCAGGGGTGGAGTGACTCCGTCTGGTCCATGATGTAATACTGGATAAGTATTTATCCAGGAATAATAGCAGATTCATGCCCTGTTCCTGTTTTATAACCAAACTGCACCAAGTCTTTCCCCTCTTTTGTCAGCATCACTGCTTAAGGTGTAACTTCACCTCCACCCTGAGCATAATACCTCCCTCTGCATGATTCAGAAACGTGCTAAGAAGTTAGCAAGCGCCTGAGATGGTGAGGTGTGAATGTGTGAGATAGGTGTTGAACAGGATCATCCCCAGGACAGAGAATATCAAGACACTGATGCAGAATCACAAAAGTGTCTGGAAGGGTTAGTTTAGAGTGTTTTGAAACCAGAATCTGGATATTTTTCAATGGTAGTTTTCAGCTTTTTATTTCAGGAAACTGACGACCCGGAGCGCTCTTCAAACCCACCAGACCTCAGTGACAAAAACAGCTATTCTACCGTTTATCTCATAGTGTGAGTTGTTTTTTAAATGTTACTTTGGATAAAAACTGACAACTGGCAAATTAACCACTCATGGCAGTGGTTTTGTGAGACAGCAGCGAGGCAGAATCGCTGCCTGTGGAAGTCTTAATAGCACAATATAACAGCTTCAGTTCCCTGTCCAAAAATGAACAAGGTTTTGGCAGATTCGCTGAAGGGCAGGTGGGCTGCACACGTCTCTGGAGACATATTTTATACAAATCTAATGATTTAGACTATTCCCAAATGGTTAATGCACCGTCAGCATCGCTCTGACAAAGAGTTTGAAACAGGAAGTGGATTGTTGAGCTGTTTTCACCTCTAAAATGTCTGGTTTTTATTAAATATTAACACCACAACAGGACTTATGTGTTTAATACAGTGGAGTCGTATAGAGTTTATGAACATGTTTTAATGTGCAGGAAAGATCGCTGTTCGCCTCAGAGCTCTTTGCATCTGACCTATCAGTTGAAGTTAACCATTTCTGGGGATGGATACAGTTGTCCAAAATAGAATACTGTGATAGTATTAATATTTTCTGATGCCCCCCTCATTTGGGTTCACAAACTGAAAAAATATGCCATAAAGAAAACAGCAAACCCAGCTAACAACCACTGAACTGATAACTCTGCCTGAGAAAATAACCCAGTCTGTTGCCATTTTCTTGTAATGTCTATATTACATCTAATATACATAAAAAGGAATTATTAATATGCGTGTTTCTCAATTTTGATGTCTACTGTATCATCCTGATAACACTCTCACCACAATTGAGAAAACCTAACTTTTATGTACAAGATGATATTTGAGTCTTACCTGAACGTTAATAACTCAGTCGGCTGGGTTGATTGAATCTTTGTGATGTATTATTTAAACACCTCATTGTAAGACACCTCAAGCAGAACATATACAACAAAGTATTATCTAAACTGCTCAATTTCTCACAATCAAATTAAATAATTTAAGCACCACTGTATGCATCACATCTGTGTTAGGAGTGAAATGAAATGCATACCAATCCATTATAAACTGGATATTAAAAGATTTACAGCTTCATATCACGGGTCAGTTATTTCCCTACAATTGCCACACCATGAAAATCAGATAAAACAATGCATGTTCTCAGTGTCCTTTTTGCGTACCATGTGAGAGTGTGATTGTGAGGTAAATTATGTGTTGACCGTAGACCCAACAGTGGAAGCGGGCTGATGAATCCAGGTTACAAAAACTTGTCAAAGTCAAATATAATCACCTCTTACATTAAAAACGCTACAGTTTATTAGCTCAACAAGGGCTGCATAACAAAGACTATTTTTGGATTGTAATGGCCAGTGGAGTCTGACTTCTCATCTGTTTAATATGTATTAACTATACTCAAGGTGGAAAAGTAAAAAAGAGAAATACTTGAAATATATATAAGCTTAGTAACAAGTGAAAAGCATTCCTCCCAGAGACTGTGTATAGCTCAATGCCTGCTTTTCAAATGATGATCTACTCTGCTTATTCCTTCTTTCTTTTATAAGAGTCTAATAATTTATTCATTTTACCAGTGTTATAATTTATCTTGAGCCATTTAACTAAACTTCTCAGATTTTATGCATATTCTTATTTCTTCAAATGAATGAAGCTGACAGTACATATGGAATACGATTTTTTCACTATTCACAATTCTGCATATAGATATAACATTGGCATCTGCCCAGAATCCAGTGGTAGAAATTGACAATAAATGGAATGTAAATAATAAACTCAACTTGTTAACTTTATCATCCAGGAATCTGCATGTGTTTCTTAGTCTAAGTCTGAGTATCTGTAGTCTGCAAACTCCTGAATTATACATAAAATTTTATATATAAGATATTCCACATCTCTTTTTATGATAGGGTCATTCCCATGTACTTTCTGTATTTTCCGTTATTGTAAATAGGGTTTATAGAAGATTTAGGAATAATTGTTAATTTTTGACCATTACGCTTACTATATTTGTGAAATCAGGTTAAAAACACTTCCTCATCATTCCTTTGGGTCTTAGGACTTTCAGTGTTTTATTCATTCATCAATTAACATTCAGTAGATTTAATGAAAATATGTGTGAATTAGATTAACGTAGTCTACACACAGGGAAAAAAAACAAAAAACACAACACTGCCTTGGTGCAGTATGTTTAGCTACAAACCAAAATTAGATGTGTCACTCAATTAAAGTTGGTGTCTTTCACCTAACGTGTCGTATTTCAGCATTAAATATCAAAAAACAACTGGGGATATGTTATGTATTTTATTAACCTTTACTGGTCTGTTTCATTCACTGGTTCATGTTGTCATGTCCAGTTTTCTGAATTAACCCACTGAAGTCAAAGTGTCTCTATTTGATGTCAGATATCTCATCTTAAGTCATTGTACATTAGCTCGGTCTGCAGTTTTTAGTTATAATATTAGCTGCATTATTCTACCAATAAAGTTAATAAAGCCTAAAGGCCTTTTGCAGCGTCTAAATCTTTCTATAGTAGTAAAAGCTCTGGTATAATATTTCACATCTATTAAAGGGTGAACTTTTATTTAAAGCCTGTACAGCATATTCCATCCCATCCATTAACTGGTATTATGTAGGGGGAGAGAATGATTTTGTTTAACATTTACAGTGTACATATTTTGCTCTAGGTGTTGTGGAGCAGATTTAATATGCAAGGAGCCTCCTCAGCCAATAGTCAGCCTCCACAGTGAGGGAACTGCTGCAGAGCCCCAGTCAGGGTGGGAAGGGGGGGTGACTAGCTGCCAGGACTCCTGCTGATTAGCTTGATTAATTAGACCTAGACTTTATCAAAGTGATATTTGGAGTTTGTATGCAAAGAGGCCCCCAGTAATGATAGCAGTTGTTGCAGTATTTGTGCTGTCACCGTGCCTGTTTGCTTTGCTCTCTCTGCGGAACAAACATTCACTGTTTTTTTTTTTTTTGGTTTTTTTTTTAGTTTTAGTTTGTTTTTGTTTTTTTCCATTTTCCATCTTTTCCCTATAACCCTCATGATTGATTTATTTAACAGAAAAAAAACCAAATCTTTTTTTGAAATTGTTTCATAGTTATTTGACAGCATCTCTGTTTAACAAAACAAGTGTCGTTCTCAGCTTGGAGTTTGTTTCTTTATGGATCTGACTTTTTGGCTGTCATCACTAGCTTGTGCAGAGACATTGTTGACATACACATTCATTGACTCCACGCCTCAAATCATAGGAGGAATCCTGTTTTCGCCAACTATGCATTGCACGTCCGCTTCTGCCAGAGCCAGAGGTGTCATGGCGCCAAAGACCAAAACCTTTAAATGCCGGGGACAGTTAAACTCTCACCACAGAGCTTATTGTAAAAACCACGGGGGCCTGTGTCGCAGAACGTCTTCAACACACTCACAGTATCTTTCAGTTACACTTTGCAATTGTGTTAAGTGTAGTCATGATGGTGGTTATGAACTTACCCTCCACCCAGTGTTCCAACACTATGAACACATTTACAGAAAAGGGTTAGAGCTGTGGCAAACATCGGCATGTCGCAAATAGTGTCATGAAATATTTACAGAACAATCGTCTTTGTGTTTCAAGCGGTGCTGCTGAATCAGACAAACAAAGGCTAATGATTTTTTTATTTGTTCGTTGTTAACAAGGAAAAAGAACCAAACTAAATTCTTGAGCTTCAACATGTCGTGTCCTGGATGTGTTTCATCATCTGCTGAAACATCCAGTTTTGACTTCGATGGAACAGAGCACGTGCAGACGGCGCATGTAGATTTGAAGAGCAGAGTTCAATGACTTAAGAGTGATTCTCAGCGCAATATATTACAAATGCACGGGGTGAACAAAAACTTTTTTATACCACTGTATAATTTTATACAGATACAAATATAAGGAATTTGAAAATATATTACCGACTAAAACCAAGGCCAGGAACGAAATCTGACAGCAAACTGTGTGAATGTGTGCCAGTATTGTTATCGACATCACACTTTGTTTTTGTTCTTAATCATTTTCAGCTGAAGACCCAAAAGATAAATCTGGAGTTTCTCTCCAGTATCCAAAAATACAAGACACCATATTCATTTGATTTAATTCTTCATTTTTAGTGAGTCCTCCACCATCAAATTATTGTTGAATAAAGTTTCCAGTTTTCTTCCAAATCCACTTAAGTCTATGAGTTAAGGATGGAATGTTGGAATGTCACTGATGATAACACAGGTCTGCAAGTAAAATGCTTCCAGAATAAAAGTAGGTAAACTTTACCAAATTTGAGTCACTAATAAAGACAAATTAAGTCAAAAGTGTTAGTTGGTTGTAGTTTCACAGATACAGTCTTGGGCCAAAATGTGAAATTCTGAGAATTAATGAGAGAATGGGTTTTATTCAAAAGGAATGTTTGTCTCAGAGCAACAGATCTACCTCAAAAGACTGTCTGCACATTACAGTACATTCACTTCACAGGTTCTATCTAGAGGAACATTTATAAAACCACTGTATAAATGTACATAAACCAACATATATGTGCAATAACACACCATCATATATATTGCACTTTTGTCATTTGTTTTCTGATTCATCTTATTAAAGTATGTAAGATTTAGCACATTTAATGTCTGAAGCAGATATTTTCTACGACATTGTAGAGCAGTGTAAGTCATGTTGGCCAACTAGCAACACACTGGTCATAAACACACTCTTAGAACGCTAATGCATCGTGCGACTTGAGTGTCTTGTTTGAACGATACAAGGCCTTCAGGCCTGTCATGATACTGAGAATGCTTTGTTTTGCTTCATTTTTAAGCTTTCATTACTGACTGCTGCCACGTACAGATCGACTTTAGTTATCCCCAGAGGGTAATTAATTTTCCAATCAGCCCAGGAAAATAAAGAAAACCAAATAAAGTCTGATGGCAGAGGGGAGGGACAGCATTGATATTTTCAGTGTCACATTTAGAACCAAATAGTATTTGAAGTCAGCAGACCAGTGGAGCAAGAACACTGCACTTCTATTGAAATACATCCACATACCATTGAAATGCTGTATATTCCACTCTGCTGGTGGGTGATGGAATAACAACACATTTGGGTTCCAACTCTAAGTCTGGCAAAGTAAAGTAAGTTCACATTTATTGTCACTGTAGGGAAATTCAGCCCCTCCGAGGACACAAACAGGAAGCAGCAAGGCACCCGGGGGCGGGTTCTAAACCTGCACCAGTCCCCCGGTCAAGGGGACTGATGGGAAAGTCAACTGAGCAAACACGTTTCTGTTAGTGGGGAAAACTGGAGGACGTGTAAAAACCAGAGGCATCATGCAAACTCCACACAGAACAGCTATTTTTCAATTGTATTTATTTATTTAATTTATGTTTAATTTGACAGGGACAATACATTTAACCACTGTTACATTTTAAAATATGTAACCGATGTCATGCATATCAGATATGAAACCATTGTAGCTCATTTGCAGACCGTGTCGCTGGTTAGACTTTTTAAGAAACAACACTATAACAACAGTATGATAAAACTGAACATTTAACAAGATACGTGCATGTTGATACAGGTCTAGAAACACAACAACACTGCACGTTAAGACCAACAAGAGCATCATGACAAACCAGATCAATACTGGATGTGATTCAATGTTCACACGTTTATTGTTGTTTGAGCCACTGTTCGAAAACTTTTACATTAGCTGATGTTTCCAATTCCAGGGGTAAGGTATTCCTGATCAGAGGACCTTTAACTGAGAGCGAAGATTGACCAAATGTTGTTTGGCTGGTCTGCACTCTCCACCAGTATGACGTCACCCCATTGGTCGTCAGTGGTCTGAAGGCTGCACCTTTACCTTTTGATTCACTGTCTGGAACATACGCCGTCCCAGAGCATGTCAGAGGAGTTCAGCCGAAGTCACCCCAGAGATTTACCCCTGTATGAAGTAAAACCACCTTTGTGACAGTGAAGTTACTAAGCTAACTCCTTAATCCTGCCTCATGGTACAGGTCTCTTTACAGAAACAGTGAGGTTGTAGGAGGAGAATAAGACAAGGTGCAGCCAGATTTGTTTATAATCTCACAGGTGTGCTCAGCTTACTTATCTTGCTTTCTTTATTTTATCAACAATGGCTCAGGTGTTTCCCTCCACAACAGGAGAAGGGGATCTTTGCCAAAATCCCTATTGTTACATCATTGCACGCAAACCACACAATATATGCATCACACTTGTGTGATGAAGAAAGCCCTGCTTCATGTGTTCGTTTATCAGGTTTGTTTATCATGCGTGCAGATAAGCCTTTCAGACAGACTGGCAGATGGGCTGCGTGTGAAATTACTTTTTCTTTCGTTTTCCAATAACTTCATATAATATCTACCATTTCTCTTCTTCTGCTCCTCTTAGACGCACACCCATTGCCTTTATTTCACATATACACACACTCAATTACTCTCTCTCCCAGACACATATCGCTTTACTCTCTCACCCTTTATGTTCAATCAATCTCTCCTCTGTCTTCCTCTACCGGGAGCCAATCGCCGAGCTGATGGTAGAAGGCCATTTTCTGTGAATCAGAGCGTTGTTGTGTCTTTCCCATTAGCTATTCATGAGCTCGCCCGGCTAAGGTCTGTATATACCTGGATCGCTGCTGCGGTGTGTTTCAGGAGTGAATGTGGATTAACGAGAGTGTCACGTTTAATACAGGCACAGGGTGATAGAATGCTTGTTTATCTCATCAACAGACTAAAGGAAAGCGGGTCTTGACCTGCATAAATTTGCTTTGTACGCCTGAAACAGAAGATAGATTAGCCGTGTCCGTGGATGTGTTACCGTTTAACATTTTCTACGGACAACAGTGGCGCGAGTTCGTTTGCACTTGTTGGCGCTTTTGCACTTGTATGTGCACGTGAAAACCTGCGCATGTACAGTATTTCTCCACGCTCAACCTTTGTCATCATAACTATAATGGCAGGTATAAATAATAAAAGGAAAGGAATCAAGAAGGATGAGGTGATTGGAATGAAAAAGTGAATGAATAAAAGTGCTGACTGTGTGTGTGGGGGTGGGGGGTGGGGGCGGTCGCATGATGGAGAGCTCCATCATCGGCAGCGATGCTAAATGACAGCATGGGAGAGGAAGAATGAGACAGACGAGGAGTGTGGAGATGGAGACGACCGGGGAGCACAGCTAAGGTGTAGAGGAAAACAAGAGGAGGGAGGTTCAGAGCTGAAGAGGACGAATTAAAGAAAATGGAAGTGTGAGTGAAGTGAGGCCAGTGAGAGGTGCCATATGAACTGACCAGAAATCACTCGTCCTTTTTATCTGTGGTTCAACTCAGCTCGCCTGTGAAGGACAAGGAATACCAATTACCGCTTGTTCTGTACCTGCTCCTCTATTCTACTGTAAACCAGACTTTTCACAAGGATATGGAGGCGGCAGCCACAGGGAAAAGTATTAGTCCATCACACTCTGTCGCCACTATTCCATCATAAACTCTGATTTAAAATTGTTGCTTATTACAATGAGTTTATCTACCCAAACTGTAAACATGTTGAGATTCATTGTGTTTTAGCCCACGCACCGTCTAAAAAGCTATTAATATTTAAAGTCAGTGCTCTTCTGATCAGAACTTTTCTAATTAAGAACTACTGGATTTCATGTTTTAGTCCCAACATATTGCATTTCTAAAATAAATAATAATATAATAGGTTATTTTTAAATATAAATTTGCTAATCATTTGCCACGGATTAAAAAGTTAAATATGAAGTATGATTGCATATTCGCCATTGTTATGTTGATGTATACAGGCTCTAATCTTTGTAAATATCTCTGCCACAAACTGCAGCTTTGTTGGTTTCTAATTTTATTATCTTTTGAATTGACTTTAGCATCATATGTAGCAAACTGAAATCAATCAAAAAATGATCTACCTTGCCATTAACCTCCATTCATACTTTTTCTGAAGTTAAGCCCCTTGCAACGCAATGGCAGAAGTAGGACTTCAGCTCTCTATTCATCTATCTAACCAAAGTATAAAGTCTGATAATTCAACAGTGACAATATTTAAGTATTTGAATGAGGACAACGATAATAATACAAGTCTGTATTTAAGACTGTTATTACAAAGGTACACACAGATTTGCAGATTTCTCTGTCATTATCCTTACATTGTTTTGAGCATAGTGGTCATAATATGTATGATGGAAAAATACAACATGAATAGAGAATGTTAGACTATTTCTGTGCGTCTTCTGTCTCAGAATTTTTCTAGCAACATACCGAATTCAACACTTTAAAGGCAAAGCAGGTAAGATTTGTCACCTGGTCAGACTCCACCTCCCCTCCATTCAGTACAACCTTGCTTTCTCTAAACTCTCTGGGAATGTTCTAGAGAGGGTACACAGCCACGAGCACCATCCGCTTGTTTCTGTTATGTCTGTATTTCTACCGATCAGCTGAAAGGTCTCTCAGACAGAGCTGTGCAGTCAGTGAGAAGAGCAGAATGAGGACAGAGCCATGTAACCAGCTTCTTTGTTTTCATATGATAGTATTGATTGGCTGAAGGTACAAGCTCAGTTCCCAGACATATACACCCATTAATGTCCCAAACACAGCAAAACAAAGGACAATATAAAATATAGTGAGAAGACAGGGTGTGTGTAAGTAAATACACCGACAGAGATTCAGAAGTGATGACAGAGGAGGTTTATTATTGAGTCTGTATAGTGTTTTTTAAATGTTAACTACATTTACATGATAATAATAGACTTCAATGAGTAGCTGGCCGGCGGCAGGTTTACTAAAAGCAAAATTTCATCCAGAGCCCAGTGGATAGGCTGCCAGGTACCTGCACGATGATCTGCAACCCTACTTTGGTCTTTTTCTACACACACACACACA
>JAPQRQ010000001.1:21935910-21957291 GCA_037367365.1 Apogon talboti
AGGACAAGGGGGGGGGAGTAGGAGGAGTGAATTTGGGAGAGATGAGAAACACGTGGCATGTGCTACAGTCGGTGGCAGATGTTGTCACCGTGGAAAGGAGGAAGCAGAGGAAGTAAACATTCACACATACCTGCGTACACATTATATATGGAGTTATGCACGGTCGGGCATTAACACAACACGAACACACACCTGCCATCAGCCGGTAGATGAAAGGAGGATGGAGGTGAACGCAGGGCGAGCACGGTGGAGCCCGATGAAGGCAGGTTTGATAAAAGAGAGATGAAACGGCCAAGACTGTGGGACAAAGTTAAAACTGGATGAATACGATGAACACTAGAGACTCTGACCTTTATTTTTTTTTGGGGGGGGGGGGTATTTTGGCACCAGGGTGAATGTAGTTGAATTTAATCATTAGTATTGACGACAGTGGTTTTCTGTTGGTTCCAACTAGGGCAGGCAATCTGGTCAAAAAGACTGTAGACTCAGTTTCTTCACCTCTTATCTTTGTAGGTGAGTTACAGCCATATTGTTACATGTCTTCCTCTAGTTTTGTCCGGTTTCTGGAGGTTTAGGCTGTGTGTGATGGCTTCCGTTGTTGCGTCGGACTAGAAAGTTCACATAGTTTTGGGCCGACACTATTACATCATCGACAATGTCTGGATGAAGTAAACACTGTAGGAATGAACAGTCGTTGTAGTTCAGTGGCCACATTAGGCCCAACTCAATCTCAAGTAGTTCAGTCTGTAAAATACTATCATAATAAACTATAAATCCCGACAACTCCAAATTTTTCTCTTTGTTTTACGGTAAAAAGGTAACATTACATGAAAATGTTTACATTTACAATCTATCCTTTCCGAAAAAATGTGAATAATATGAACAAATATGAACAACAAAATGTCTTAAGAGAAGTGAGTGGAATTCTAACACTATTATACCTGTTAGTAAATGTTTTGTGTATTTGTAGATCCACTGTGAACTGTAAGTTGTAATGCACATGTGCAAATGACAAGCAGAGGCGTAAAATTGTTAAAATTGCACTTATTTTTAATAAGTGCAATAAATTTTGATTTGTTCATAGTTGTTTGTGTTATTCACATTTTTTTAAAGACTAATTTGTAGATGTAAACATTTTCATTATGTAATTTTACTTTTCACACTAAAACATAGAGAAAAGTTTGAAGTGGACATTATGTATATATTATTGTGTCATTATTTTACAGGTCCGGTCCACTTCAGATAATATTGGGCAGATAAAATGAGTTTGACACCCCTGCTGTACAAGAATTATACAGTAATGCTCAATGGATTATGGACAGGGTTTCCGTTATAGACGTTACTGCCATCAGAATTCTCTTAGACATATAGATGTGGTATAAGTTGTGTTTTGCATTTCCATAAAGTTTAGTTTAGGGTTCCAAATAAAGTATATGTGTTTAAAGGTTAACAGCAGATTTCATTAAACAGGTCTTATTCAGATTCCTTGCAGATATGTCGGCTTTTATTTAGAGTGGTTGTGTTGAAGAACCAATCACCAGAGCAAAATGTATCCATGATTTCATGTTTTGTTATTGGTCTTAGCGTGTAACCAAGGCTTAGATATGTAATAAAAAGAGGTTTAAGAGCAGATTCAGAAAAGAGAAAAGTCTGTCGTCTTAGGTTTCTTATCATGCTATTGTAGCTTCTACTTCACTACTGTTATGAAAGTAACGGTAACCCAAAGAACAAGTTCAGGAAGACTCCCCCGTCTCACACCCGCTGGATTAGAGACATCCTATATTTTCTGAAATTAGAGAAGATTTGTTTCACAGTCAGAGGCTTTACAAGCAGATTTGAAGATGTGTGGGGCCCATTTCTCCAGTACATGAAGAAAATTAAGTTTTCCCATGACGAACTTTTTACATGAGAGGTTGTGGGTGAATAGGTGATAAGACACTGACCTGGGAGCTTTGCTAAATAATGTAGTAATTGTGACTCACTGGCTGACCCCCCTGCTTTTTTTAAAAACTTAATTAATTCATTAATTTTATTATTTATATACTTACAGCTCATTTCTTTAATCTCATATCTTATCGATAACTTAATATGTGCACTTATTCTTTTAGATTTAGTTGTATTGAAAAAATGGAATATGTATAAATGAATGTATGTATGTATGTATGTTTCTGTGTGTATATATTTTATGTCATGTGTACTGTGAGCTTTTATATGGACACAAGTAAGGTTACATGATTTGCACAGATCTCTTTTGTCAATTTTTTTTTCTTTGCTTTTGGACACAGTCATTATTTATTTGTTCGTTCAGTCATGATTGTAGTATATATTCCTATATTGCGACCGCAGCTGTGATTGTTTACAGAACTTTTATTTTCTAATTGCTTTCCTTTTATTGTATGGCTGGTGTGTCAAAAATTTCAATAAACAAACCTGTTAAAAAAAAAATTAAATAAAAAGTTCATGAAAAGGGTAGAAGGTTAAAGGAAACACTGCATCTTATACATTTCAACTCCCACATCCTGTAATATAAATATATGAGGTAACCCCCCCAACCATTAGACTGTGTACATTATTCATTATTTACTGACGTCTTCCCTGTCTGTGTTTTCAGAGGTATCAGACAGTAGGTCACATGACATGGTTGAAGTGTAAACATGTGTCGGTGGGAGGGGTGTAACGACACAGGTCTGTTTGTTTGTTTTAGTGTGGTTCTCCAACGCAGCCAGTTTAATGAGAACGTCTCCTGTTTGTGCAATCGATGCAGTTCATAATGTGTATTGCCATCAATTATTTTGCTAATATTTGTTAGAACTTTGTCTCTACTCAGCAGAATACACTCACAATCCCATCAAGTGCTGGGACTGATCGGTGTTTTGGAGCGGAGGCTGGTGGTCGTAAAATGTACACACATTAGTGAACCACAATCTGTTAATCAAAAGTGGTTTAATAGATTAAAAATGAATAGAATAAAGTAGCTGTCTCGACATAAAAGAGCAGTAACAACCGGACGCTCTGATAAACTCATCACATTTTACTGCTTTAGTTGATTCATTTGACTTTTATGTTAATAGTTTCCATTGTGCTTGAGGTTTTCTTTTTCAATGGATGGGTTTTTGTTGTTTTCAATAGTCGTTGCTTACTTTATGGAGATTGTGATGGTATTAACTCAGCTCAATATGCCACTGTGTGTTTTCCAAGTTAAAAGCTGAATAAATAGCCTTCAGGCGAGTGTGAGTTAGTTTGTTTTTACTCTCTGTACTGTGCGTAGTTGTTAAAAAAAAAATTGTATTAATATTTAGGTCAATTAAAAAATCAACCCAATTGTCGACTCGTATCTATACGGTATACGCGCCTCAGCTTCCACCCTATAGGCAGGTCATTCACTCCACAATGTCACATGACGGTGGTAGAGCCCCCATATGATTTGTTGAGGTCACATGGCGACGCTCTGAGAGCCATTAGAGTCCCAGTAGTTGAATTAAAAATTGGTGTGAAGCTGTGTGGTTCTCAGGATGGAATTATAAGTAGGTGGTAGCCTAAAATATTAAAGTTACCTGTTCTGAACGGCACAAAGGTGAACACTGAATATAATACCTCTGTGCCCAGGCGAGGTGCACTCACATGACTCACATGTGACCTCAGTGGCTCCCGTGTCCCCTTTTGGTAGTAGAGTTTTTTCACCAACAGTAGTTCTTGAAGCACCTTTTTAGAACCACTTTGGATGCACTGTCTCTCATTTAGTCTCATTTTGTGCGATTGCTTAGGCACAATCCTCGAAACCATTTGCTGCTTTTTGAGAACTCGCACGCTAACCACATAACCTCACAGCAAACCAGCAAAGCATTTTACTTCTCTTACAAAAGCAGTTCTTGAAAACTTGGCGTTTTTAAGTCAGTCCGTCACACACAGACCCGTCTTGAACAAACACAGAAAGTCAACCACAAAGGTGATGACTTACTATCACTAATATGTGTGCAGTACTTAACCCTTTATAGTTCACTCATAGAAATACTCTGAAATTCAACATTTCAATCTTAATGCGTTATTAGGGAACATACAAGACGTGATAACGATTGGGAAATTAAATTTTTTTTTCAATAAAATCAAGGTCAATGAAGTTACCATCCTTGACTCCTTACCTGAAGTGGCAAAAAAAAAAAAATCCAAGAAGTAAATATAAAAAATTCAAGAAAAAACACATGTAAGATGAAAGGAACATCTATTTTAGAACATTAGACCAACATCAGTGCTGATGCAGACACCTGTCAACATCCACATTATCCCTTTGAACATCATTACTTACATTAGTACCATTACTTCATGGTACCTAACAAAGCAGGTACACTCACTGTTCATACAGAGGTGGACCTTACAGACCCTGGAGACCACATTGGACCTGAGATTGTTGACTTACTGTCCTCACTGGAACTGTTACTGTCACTGTCTTGAAATGTGTGTGGAAATTACCAAAAATAGTCACTTGCCCGATAAAGGGTTAATCACAATTTAACCAAAATGTATTAAGTCTGTGAACTTAAAACCTATTCTTTTTGACACCACTTGACACAAATCATCATATTTATCATACTTAACATCAGTCATTAATTACAACTCTTCATTCTACACGAAGTAAAGAAATGAAATAAACTAAATTCAGTGAACTGACAAAATTATGTGATATTTACAATCCTTAAAGTATCAACAATGCATTTTCATCCTTTCATTTCACGTTTAACCAAGTTTTACATCAGTGGGACTTGAAATACATGAGACGGTTGATTTTAAATGACGGAAATACGGACAGACATACAGACAAAGGTTGTATCAGCTGCATGGTATATACATTGATGTTATAATACACAGCAGAGCAAATTTTACGGAACATTTTCACTGTGGTTATCCATAATAGAAAGTATTTGTTTATGGTTTCCAAAGCTTACACGTGATTCTTTTTTAAATTTTTTGATTTTTTTTTTTTTTATATTTTTTTTATGACATAAACCAATAAAGTCTTGATATCAAAACAGGCTCCTGCTACTGAAAGATCATTACATGGTACAGATACAAATGTGAATTTAATAATACCGCAAGAGATACTGTTGCACAAAGGGATCAGTCTTTTCCCATGTTCTACTCAGTGGTCCAGTAATGATCGCTGTCTGACATCTGATGACTCCTCACAGATCTAAAGCAGCAGAATGTTTTTCATTGTTTTTTTTTTTTATAAGAGGGTTTCTATTCCATTCAGACCGTTATTTACGGCTTGAATGCATTTGAGTGTATTTAATTTGTATTTTGGGCAATCTAGATGCAAAATTCACTACCCGGCCAAAAAAAAAGTCGCACATGTAATATTTGACTGCACCCCCTTTGGTTTTGATTACAGGAGACATTCACTGTTACATCTGTTTTGCCACATAATGCTTATGTAGTGTCACAATAAGGTTCATAATATTTTTTTCCATCCATAGTTGCATTAATTTTTGATTATTGATGATGGAGAATCGGACCGCTGCATCAAGTCTTCATCACATCCTAAATTAGAGTCTGGACTTTATGGAAGTTAGTCCATGTGTGGAAATGATGTCTCATTCTGTCACAAGCCTGATGGTCCTGATCAGTCCTGGCATTGTCCAATCTGTTTGACATTAAAGACATGAGAGGACACTTACTGCACAGATCTACAAATGCATATTGTACTTGTGGATAAACAACTTGTTACTCTCTGTAAAAGCAATAAAAGTCAGGCACGTGTTAATGAGCCTTAAAGCTTAAATACATGTCAGTGGACGTTGAGCTTTAACATCAGAGAATGCAGAAGTCAGCATCACGACGGGGTTCCGCATCTTTATCCTCCTTTCCTGTTCTGCGTTATTTTTCTGGTTGCTTAGGCACAATTCCTGAAACTTTTGGCTATTTTTCCAAAACTGTACACAGTAACCACAAACCCCATATCTAACCAGCAGAACATTTTTACCTCTCTTGTAAAAGCAATCAGTCTCCAAACATTTTGGAAGATAAATGTTTTGGAGTCAGTACCATGTGAATAAGTAGGTGAAGCAGTTGTCCACTGATGGTTGAAATGAAAACCACAGGTGGCTTTTGACCATGCACAAGAAAAAAAAAATACATTATCAATACAAATAAATGAAAAAAAAGATATTTTTTCACTCCTAATAGCAATAACTCAGTAGAAGAAAACAAAGCTGTTTGTGCTAAAAAAAAAAAAGGGTCTGATGATAACGTTTCATTCATGAGATGCTGTTCTGGGTGAGGATGCTTAAACCTTGGCCTTGAGGACGGTATGTGTGTGCAATAAGTCGTGCATTAATCTTCTGTTTTGCAAATGCAATGCAATATTTATTCAATATTTATCAAAATGTAAATGCACTATTGTTACTGTTGTTATTGTGACTTGGTTCATAGGTATACTGTTACATAGATATACTTACTCTTTTCATGGGTAATACATACTGTTAATATTGTTGATATCGTTCATAGATATACATACTGTCACACTCTTAATATTGTAAATTTGCATCCATTCATATTTTGTTCATTTTTATTTTTTTCCTGCTTTGCTCTATTCTTATGTTACTTTGTAAAAATGTAAAAAATTATATTCTATTTTATTATCTTATTTGTAGCTTTTGTAATTTTATATTTGCTCTATTCTTATTTCTGTAGCACTGGTTTTTTGTTTATTATATTGTTGCACTGACTGGAGTAGCACTTCTAATTTCATTGTACACACAGTGACAATGACAAGGCTATTCTATTCTATTCTGTTCTATTCTATTCTATTCTATTCTATTCTATTCTATTCTATTCTATTCTATTCTATTCTGTTCTATTCTATTCTGTTCTGTTCTGAATTCAGGTCCTCCATTGTCCACACTAAAGGTTTATCAAGCTCTGATTGATAAATGAACACATTATCTCATTGTTTTCACATGTAGTATGTCAATGTGCAAAAGCAACTTGTTATAGCAGTGCAGCATGGTGTTATGTTTTATAAAATCAACCATTGAGTGCAGTGTGTTCCGTTTGGCACACATGCTTTGGCTACAAGTTTAAATGGTGTCAAAAATAGAGGGTTCCTGTTGGTGTTTAAGCATTCAGAAAAAAAGAACACAAAGCACGCCTCAGCCTCAGGAGCAGCCTAAGGCTTGGTTTATGTATTGCAGGAGACTCAGCCTCAGGTCTCAGTGAGAATTAGCCACTGACAGTGGACATGAGAGACGGTTTAGAAAGAAGGAATCAATCTACCGGGAAATATTACAGCGTGACTTCGCCCCCACTCTGGGCACTAACTCCACCCACTACATGAATCTGGAAAGTGCTATAAAGTCAGCAAGTACTTCAGGCTCATCCCTCCGAGAATCATAAAACACTCATGCTGAACCATGAGTTTTTTTGTTTTATTTTGGTTTTCAAGACACATTAAAGTGAACGCTATATTAAAATGTTCTCACTACTTCACTTCTCAGTGAGA
The DNA here is from genome assembly GCA_037367365.1 of Apogon talboti. NCBI lineage: Eukaryota > Metazoa > Chordata > Actinopteri > Kurtiformes > Apogonidae > Apogon > Apogon talboti. The sequence continues at coordinate 21,943,406 of JAPQRQ010000001.1, forward strand.
CGGTCTCTTCTGATGGGGGAACTGAAGCCCTCTTCAAGACCCCCCTGAAAAAAAGGCAGTTTTACCTCATACCTCACAGGATCTCTTTAATCAGTTTGTTTATGGTGTTGTTTGACTCTGGTTTAACGTTACTTTAGATACAAACTGACAAACTAATGAATCAAAATTGCTATAATACAATAGTGTTTTTTCGTCATCATCATCATCATCATCATCGCCTTTCACCCAGGGTATAGGACATGCACAAGCGAACTCCTTTCTGTATCTTGGGTAATCCTTATGAGCCCCTTCCACGATAACTTCATTCTGCGTATGTCGTTTTCCACACACCATTTCCATGTTTCGCCAGGTCTTCCCCCGCCTCGTGCTCCCTGTGGGTTCCACAGTAGTGCTTGTCTTGTGATGTTATTGCCTGGTTTTCTGAGGGTATGTCCTATCCAGTGCCATGTCCGTAGTCCGAGTTCTTCTTCTACTGGTTCCTGTCCAGTTCTGTCCCACATTTCCTCATTTGTGACATTTGTGTTTTTGTTTATTACGCTTACATTAAATTGGATGTTGCTGAATGTTGAAGTGATACATCCAAGTCTTAAATGTATCTGGTGCACGATATTTTAATCAAAGCACTCACATATTGAACCTTTGCACTGGAACATTGATCTGAAGTGAACTAAAGTTACCAATAAAAAGAGGCTCCCATGCCCCCCCCCACCTGTCCAGCCGGCTCCCCTGCTCCCTGTGTGCTCTCCACTTGTCTCACCTCCACCACTTTTCTTCGATGACCTTGTGGCTCTCCGCTGTCCTCCACCTGCTCCCCCCCTCTCTTTACCTCAGTCTGGTCTGTGGGCCTGTCACAGTGATATCCTGGGCGCCGCCTTTTGATCTCTGCTTTCAATAATGAATGAAAGGATACGATTCGTCAATCACTTCAAAACCACGTAGCCCACAATGCCCCAAGGTCAGGACAGTGGCAGCTGTCAGAGGGAATGACGGCTACCACAGACAGGTGTGTAGAGAGAACGCCTGAGAACACGAACGCACACACACATTCTTCACCCAGGAGCATCTATGCTTTAGTAAAAGACAGGCAGACAAGGTGTGACAAATTCTAAGAAATGAGAAGACACTTGGCCAGGATTGGGTATTGTTTGAATTCTATTGATTCTGACTCTGCATGTTGATGCCTATTGTTATAAAGCCCCTATTTTGATCCAAAAATGGTTTAAATAAAGTGGTCAAGCATTAAGATTACCACATGTCTTTTTAGTCTTAATTGAACACTGACATAGCATGGAGGATTTGTGCTATTACTGTAGACACCCTGATCTATTGGATAAACATCTGTATGGGCTGATATTCTCCTGTTTAACTTATAACGGTCAATCTGCAAATAAGATGATGCAGCTGACGTTGATTTGTATGTTGTGTGATGGAGCTCCCTGCATCCAATGTGCTTAGTGCTAATGCTATTGCTAGTTGCTGTGTGCCTTAGGATGGATAAAATGCAGAAACTGAATTTTCCTACGGGGATAATAAAGTGAATTAACCTAACCTTTAGCCCACTAGTGGTTAGCCACATAGTGGTTAACAGCAGAAAATCATGAAAAAAAACATGATCATACTATGGTGCTGATACAGTATTGTTGGTATTGGGTGTAATTTCAGCATCTGTGCATCCTATTTACTACAGTTTACTAAATGCATCCAGTAAAAATCTAACTTATCCTCAGACTCATGCATTAAATACCACCTGCTTGGTGTTTTGGAGAGACTGTGTCAATGGACAGATCTTAGTGAGTTTAACTAATCAGGAGAGTTTTTCCCACAAATAAACTTTATATGAGTGTATATTAGGTATAGGAAAGGCTGCCAAAGTAAATTTGGCAACAAATTAGCTAACAACAGGGAGAAAGATGCCATCTACGATCGATTGGTCTACTCACTCTATACTCCTCCAGCATCTCACACACTGTCAACAAATAAACACCTCATCCACAGCTCAGTTTAACCATCAAAACAAGCTAATGACCTACAGCCAATTAGCTTCCCACTTGCGCGTTTGCACTTTGCCTTGTTGCTGTTTTCTAAAGTGGTCATACTTTTGACCAGGAACTACAGTGCATCTCTCTGACTGCTGTGACTTAAGCCTTTTAACATTCACCATCTATTTAAGGCAAATGTTCAGGTTTACATTTTTGCCATGTTTGAACGTACAGTTTAGCCACATGCTAAACACAAAATAAGGACTTCTTCTGGTACAAACCTATCTCTAAGGTAAAGGGGTAGATGGGTCACATTAGACCGGTCACTGTGTGTTCTTTTCACATTTGTAGCCTTTATTTCTAATAATAAAGTGATTCATAGTTGATAAGCAGAACTGAAGTGAATATTTTTCAATACTGGCCAGCAGTTGAGTAGTAGGAATTTTGCTACTGTTTCCAACCCCTAGTTAAAATAAAAAGAGGACAAAGAGCTGATTGAGAAAAAGTGAAAAGTCTGCTGCCTCAGGTCACTCATAACACTCTCACTCTGTCTCAAAGTCTGTAATTTGTGTAATTATACACACAAAGACACGTATGAATCCAGCGTAGGTGTTTATGTGCAGTGTGGGACAGCCCAGAGCCACGTTGTCAGATGACCAGGCGTCTGAAAGCGGCAGTGGTGGTATCAGTGTGGATCTAGGTCGGGTGTAAAGCCCACTGGCGGTGATATGAAAGTGGTGTAGTGATGGTGTCCGACAGGTTCAGGGGCGATAACAGTTGTCCAGACCGCGATGGTACAAGCGGGACGCGCGACACTCCCAACTGTCATCTGCAGCCGTCTGAACACCACTCACATAACGTCCACCGACTGGAGACGGACTGATATACAAGGTGTGTTTGTTTTAGTGTTTTTAATGAGAGGATGTAAAATGCTCAGGGAGTGGAACGGGAAGGAGGAGACAGATGAAAAGAAAGCACAGAGAATAAAAGACGAATAATTATCGCCCGAGTGGGTTTGTTCGTGCCATTCAAAAGTATTGAGGTGTTTTCGCAGTCGCTTGTGTACACAACTTTCCCTCTGAGGAAGAGAGGAGACTGCGATCTCAGCGGGAGGTATTTACTTCACTCTTTTCCTTAGTCGCCCATTCACCTCCTCTGTCTGCTCATCAGGAGATTGGAGCTGACAGTTGTTTTGCGTGTATCAGTATGTGCGTCCTAGCAGATGTGCCCTGCAGTGTGGCCCACCTCTTAAATGTCACTGATCACAGTCTCTTCCACCTGATTACCCAAAAGCCCTACCCACCATAGCGCAGACCCCCTTCTACTTCCTCATATCACCCTGCTGTCTCGACTGTGATGCAGCCCTTCTGCACCATTTATTACCCCCTCTTACCTCCCCCACCCATATATATATATATATCTCCACATAACAAGGTGAGACATGCAAGGTTGAAAGGATACGGCATAAAAAGGTTGTTACGCACATACATTGAAGTACATTACTATTCAAGCTCAAGTAAAATGCAAAGGAAAGTAAATTGTAATTTTGCTGCATTAATTATCTAAACACGTAAAGTTAGCATTTACATCTCATTGCAGCCTTTTCATGAGAATATATAGCAATAGGACTGCAAAATTAATCGAATTGCCATCGTACTCACAATATCAGCCTGTCCAAATGTAAAATGGTCCAGATTTATTAAGATTTAGGACCACATAATTGGAAAAATGAAAGGAAAAAAACAACTTCTGTGGGGAGCTGTTATGCCGGATTTACAAAACATGCTGAATAGAAGGGTTTGGTGTATCTTTTATTCTTCTTTAAGTTTCTATATTTGACTTGACATCTCTAAATCATCTGTGCAATTCCCTTGATAACACAGCAAGTAAAATCAAATCACAATATTGACCACAAAAATCACAATATGACTTTTTCATGAAACCATGCAGCCGTACATGGCAGCAAAGTCATGTCAGACAGATTTCATCCGCACTGGTCTTGAAAACAGGAACTTCCCTGATCCATTCTGCTTCACAGCACCGTCAAATTATGCCTGTTGTTTCTGTTTTGACTGACAGACCTCGAGCAGCAAAAATCACATACAGTGCTTTTAAATGTCGGAAACCCAAATATATTCATTTACAGTAATGAGACTGTACCGAAAGCTGCACTAGATACTCAGACTGACATTTCCTGAAATCCTTTAAGTAAAAGTGACATTATCAGAGGTCACACAGAACAATCAACTGACATTTTGAAACATGTCATTTATGGTGTTTTTTATGGTTCATTTCACTGACAATTTTGTACTTGTACTAAATGAACTCAAACTAAATGAATAAATGGCCAAAGCAAAGTGTAATAAACAATTAACTTTTGCATTGTCTGCAATTAATTGATTGCGTCCTTGACCTCATGCCGATGTATCTGTAAATGTGAAAATGTCTGCGTGAAAAAGCAGGGTTTGGGCTCTTGCTGTTTCTCCAAGTTTCTCCAGCCTTTGTAGAAGCAAACGTGTTCACAAGCAGAGGCGAGCGTATTGACTTTGAACTCTGTAGTTTATCCCAAACTATTCAACTCGGCTGCTATTACTCATGTGCGTGAGTGTGTGTGTGTGTGTGTGTGTGTGCGTCTCAGCGTTGGCAACTTGTCTGCTGGTCTGACATCTGAGAATCAGCACGTCAGGATCAGTCAGTCATCTGTCACCTCCTCATAGACAGCTGTCAGTCACGTCTAGCGGAAACCGTGATTGGAGCAGGCAGGGAACGAGCTTGGAGAAACGAGCTGCAATTGGCTGTCTGAACAGAGAGAGGGCAGGGGTGTGTGTTAGCGCATTCAGACACGCAGCAATAAATTAAAGCTGCTGTGGCTCCTGCTGACTAATGCCCTAGAGCTAAACTCCTGATCAAAGTTCTACACTGCCTCACCCACCATTCTGCTTCGTCAAACAACGGATGGAGCAGAGGAAACATTTTCATGTCTCGGTGCAGGTTTTCTTTTTTTTTACAGTTTCTATCCAGGAGTGGGTCTCATCCTGGGAAGTTGAGCTCCCAGTGGATTCACTATCAGTGAACTCCAGTTCCACCATGTCCTGCTGGGATCAGTGGGTGAGTTGAAGCCTAGTGAGTCTGAGTCTGTCAAGTCTGGGCCACTTTGATTTCATCATCAAAGACACCCGGTGTTTTCTGCTTAACTGTGGTCTTTGGTCAGTAGATTTTCAGTTAGCCCCCCTTCAATGGATGTATGTGAAACTGACAGAGGAAGACAAGCAGCTTTCAGTCACTTTAAGTCCACACAGTTTCAACCCAAAGTACCTGGAACTTTTTGGACTCCTAGTCCCTGGAGCTGAAGGGTTCCTATTGGTTGTCGGCATTTCCGCTGTGGTCTGAAGACCTGTGAAGAGGCCGATTAGTCCAGGGACATGTGAAAAAGCAGTGGCACTTTAAACCATAGACTGTGTTAGATCTGGGTGATTCATTCAAGGTTTTGTTTTTAGTTCACCGACTGACAGCCACGGTTGTGGAGGCGCTGTATCTGGCGTCGTCTTTGTCGTCTTCATCATCGTCTACATCTTCTTCATTTGTTATTTCTTCAAACATTTTCTCCAACGAAACTGCTGGTCAGATTCATTTCAAATTTTATACATACCTTCCTTGGGACAGTGTCTACAAAGGTTGTGCACAGTTTTGAGATATTTAGGTTTTTTAATTTTTGATGAATTTTTGAAATATTAAAAATTTGCCTTTACTTATAATGGGCCGTAGTTTGATGGTTTATAACATGGAAATGGTTAGAAGTTACAGATCGAATAATAAGAATAAGACACTTAGAATTTAACTTTTAATGGACATGAAACCTTTTACTTTATGATAATTAGTGTTAGATGGACACTAACAGTTTAAATCCTTTCTGAGCACAAGAGAAGGTCTAAAAAAACCCACCTAACTCAGAGATAAATTTTATAGTCCAGTTCATCAGCTTTCAGGTCAGAGTCGCTGCTCACCTGAAATTCTCCTCACTCTCATGAAGTTCACTCACCTTCAGCTCTCTTTGCAGTTTCCACTTTTTGTCTATGACATCTACCATCTCATCTAAATATTGTAATGAGGATTATATGCACTCAAATGCAAAACGCATAAGAGGCGTTAATACATCGCCAATTTCACAATGAACTCTGGACTGTTCCCTCAGGAAGGTCTGCAGATATGTGGACGCACTAAAAGGGTGAGTGATCGTCAAAGAGAATGAACTGAAAACATCCATGAGAGAAAGAGGAGGGAGAGGAGCCATGACACAACATAGTATTTTCTCCAGTTTGTTTGTGTTCTTCATGCTTTATACAAGAACACATAGACTCTGATGTGGGGATTTTGGTGACTTGCTTCATTTCTCAGTGAGATCTTTCTTTCAGGTAGTTGGGACTGAAAATGTCATGGTGATACAAACAATCATTATCCACATGCTGTAGTGTATAATATTAATTGTCTCCACTTGAAATGTATGAAACAGTGTGTCTCATGCAAGATCAGTTTTGTATTCTTATCTTAACTTCAGATTACTGTAAATGATCCATGTAAATATGATAAATGCCACCGGTGTGTAATGGGTAACATGCCTGTGAGCACTGTATATTAGCATAATTACCATCACAATAATACCATACAAGGCTATGCATCCCATCCTTCTCCCCTAAGTGTGCTTTCACAAAAATGTTCCCAAGGAGTACAAAGAAGAATGTCTGACTGCAGATCCGTAAGTCATGCGGTGTGAAAGCAGCAGATGCCAAAGTAACAAATGAAGCATTGTCACTTGGTGTTATATGACCTGAAACGATCAGAAAATATGAGTATAAGGTGACAACTGTCAGTGATATCAGTGTCATCAGAGCAGCATGGCGATGTGACGAGAATAAAGAGGCAGTCTAAAAACGTACGTCTTCCTGAAACAAGGCACATTGTGACCAATAAGAAGGAGGTAAAAGAAAGGCGATAGTGATGAGTTTTAGCCTATATGTTACAGAATGTGATATAATAGTGGGTTCTTGGATGACCCTGCACACACCTCTCTTTTAATCCTCTGATACCCCTTTTCCGCTGAGGCAGATCCAGGACTGATCTTATCTTGAGCAAGTTCTTTTTGTTTCGACTGCTACAGAACCAGTTTTTGGTGGCATGAGCAATTTGCTTCTCTAGAAACGAGAACTACTTAGGTCAGGGGCAGGGGGCAGGACTGTCAAGATTAACAAGAGCAACTAATACCTGAAGCAGTAAGGGTCTTTGTCCATGTCCTGCACTATGAGATAACCCAACCACCTGGTCATGGAGACGGCTGGGGAGTGTTACTGGCTTTAGCTAACGCTCTTTCAGCTAACGGAACTGCATCTCTAGTAATATATGAACAATTTCAAGCAGACTCTATCTTGATAAACTGACCGCAGACCAAAAGTTTAAAGGACTTATATGTAGTATTCATACTTTTAAATATTAGAAAATGACCTACAAGTATTAGCACAGTGTTCAGCATAACGTATTCAGAAGTTCTGCCAAAGACGCCAATATGTTGGATGGTTGAGATGTGCAGTATTCGTACCAATGGGCCGTGTAATTTATGTGTCCACTAGAGGGCGTAGTGAGTCGCTCTGCCAGTTTCCCATGGTGAGGAAAACTAGCACCATGGGGCCTTTGACCAAAGCATCACAAAGTGACCAAGTGGGATGAGAACCACTAAGAAACAACTTTTAGAGTCAAAGAAAGTGATAAAAGTGATAAAAAGCTAGGAGCACCGTTGTTTTCTCCACTGGACACAGCTGTAAATGAAAAGAATGGTGTTTGATGGTGAAATGTCAGTGTTTCTACACAGGTGAGTTCAATTCTGAGGCTTGTGAAGGTATGAAGTTATTATAGGATGTTATTATCTTTGCTGAGTTGCTGCTTGTTGATCAATGGTTCAGATTAAATTGTGACAGTTCTGTGTTTGTTCGATTCCAAACAGATCTTTAGTTCAAACCATACAGAAAACAGAGGTGATTTGTGATTTTACTGTGGCTGTTTTCAGTCTAAAAACAGAGCTAAGCTAACAGAGCTATAATGTAAACTATCAGCTGACACAGCACATGGGGATTATAAGATACAGTGTTATTTGACAGAATGTCAGAATAACCAACAGCTAATGTTAGCTTGCTTTGTTTTAACAGTTTTTTATAGATGATCATTTTAATGACTTTTTGAAGTTAAATAATCAATCCAGTTTTAGGCAATTAGCCATGATGCCCACCCAAACAATGTAATATAATATAATAATAAAAAAGTGACCCACAAGGAACAGGTGAGCCATTTTAATTTTTGAAAAACTCTTCAAACGCTATTTTAAAATATGCAGTGCTCATGCACACTGCAAAGTCAAATATAAGGACTATGCCCACCATTTTGACTAACTGACTTATCAATAATTCATGCACATCCATAGTATGTATAGATGGACAGTATATATAATGTTGCTCTGTGGTAGCTCTATAGCTGGTGAAAAGCAACTGAATCTTGGCCACAAGTCAATAACTCAACACCAGGTTAATGTTTTCTGGAAAAGGGCCATGAGTCAGTTTTTGCAGAATCTTCTGAAACATAAGGTACTGTGATGAAATAGGCCCGTAAAAACCATAAATATGGATCAGTCTTAATTTTTTTTGTTATATTTTTGATAATTTCAATATTGTATTAAACTGATTAAGGGCATTCTTAAATCGGTGGATTAGTAGATTCTCATAGTCTGTAAATCATTTGCAAAATGGGCCTGAACCACTCATAAATTCCAAGCACCGAGTAAGAGAAAATTGTTTAACGCCACAAATTCTGTCTTAGCTGCAGTACCCAAACCATTGTGGGCAGCACCTAAACCAAAGTAATGTAAAATCAATGTGGAGAGCATCAAAACCTAAATCACTTCTCCCAAACCTAGTAGCTGGGATTGGTCCACAAATTTTCTTGCAGGACACCCAAACTCCCACCAGTGTCATCTCTCAAAAAGCTCTACAACCACCAGTACCACCTCCTTCCTCCCACTGCAACATCAGCTTCTAATGTTAAGAAGGACAGTGTTGTAACAGGGAAAACAAAAGCCAACTCACATGTACCCTCTCATGTAGGAAATGAGTTTGGTAGCAGTCTTTTTGTGACCGGTAGCCACACACTTAAAGCCACTCCATGAATTTTCTTCCCCCCTCACACAATGTCAGTCCAATTATGTGTTTTTAAATGCCTGTTGAAACAGGGGCAGGCAGACTTATTAGATTAAAAAGGAATAGAACTCATTTGCAGCCCATAATCAAATAGGCTGCTGTTACCACGAGAAATCCTGCTTAGCCATGCAACTTTTAGCCGCTTATTCATAGAAAAATTACTCGTAATAAAATAGACTGATTTAGTTATTTTCTCCCCTTCAACCTCATGCGTCAAAAAGGCAGAGTGAGGGGGTGATCTGTGCGGAAGAAAAAGAGAGAGAGAGAGAGAGGGGTGGTGAATCAGTATTCATAGACTATAGTCAGTTCTTTCTAGCTCTGTCTCACAGCAGGGGTTCAGTTCTATGAAGATAAAGTGTTTCTTTTTTTGGGGGGGGCTAATACTGACCTGGCACGCACACACTTACTCTACACACACACACACACACACACACACACACACACACACACACACACACACACACACACACACATCCTATAATTAATCCACTGGTATTAGATCCACAGCTCAACTTTAGTTTCATCCCTTGTACTTGGACTTTCTGGTCGGAGCTCTGAAATGCATTCACACGGCAGGTATTCTCCTGCATATGTCAATGCAGACTGGACCACCTCTGCGCTTTTCCACCAATTAAACCAAACCAGTCAAATGTCAGGTTCCAAAATGATCCGCACCCTTTCCTGTGCTGTTCACATTTACGTAAGGCTGGGTATTGGTGAAACATTTTCAATAGTAGTAGCGTTGCAAGAGCTGGGACCTGACATTTGTCTCCTGATTTTACACTCTGAGATTGAATATATATTGTGTTATGATTCAGTAACTCACTTTATTGCAACCTTTTTTATTTTATTTATTTATTTTTTTTACTTTTCTAGGCCATGGGCCATAGAGACCTTATATTATCAGTTATAAAAACAAAACACATTCCATCTTTCTGAGGTTTATTTTGGGAGCATCACGCTGCATTTATTCTAAATACAAAACTTTACAAAGTGAAGTGCTACAAAGGTCGAAAACCCAAACCACTGAGCTTGATTGCATATAAAAGGGGTAAATAAACATGTATAAACGCATGAATAAAAAATATACTTTTTTGCCTGTTCACAGGAGGTTTGTAGGGTTTGTCTCCACCCATACTGTAATACAATGATGATTACAGTCATTTGGCAATCATAGAAGCTACAGCAGAATAAAGTGCTACATACATTTACATAATATTTAATTAAAGAACATGTTATAGGACAAAACAAAAAGAGCCTCCGAAACCCTCACTCACAAATACCATTACTTACATTAACAGCTTATTATGTAAAACGGGCACATAAATACAGTACAAAATGCGCATAAAAGAAGGCTGTGAGCCACACTATTACAGAAATACACCTGTCTTCACATAAACTCAAGCACTCATCACCTACAAGTTCCATTGGTTGTAGTTCAGTCAACAGGTTCCAGCTTTTCCTCCGGCTGAGGAGGCAGTGAGTTGATGTCAGACACATGCCTGCGCGTTTAAAAGATGTTTGATTAAATCCCTGCGCTGTCTTCCTGATCGGAGGGTTTTGGTGTAAAATTCGGAGTAACTTTGATCAGAGTAAAACGCAATGGATGTTCCTCAGCCTGCTCTGTCCGACCGTGTCCAGCAGAGCTCACGGATCTGTTGTCAGTCAAACCCGTGGCGTCCTGGACAGACGTGACCAACAGAATAACAGTTTGCATTTGTATCTACAGTATTTCTAGCTCAATTCATCATGTTATGTCTTAGTGTTGTGAGGCAGTAGCCCTGTCAGTTTACTGAGGTGAGCCCAGCTTCAACACCGGTTTGTCATATTTTTATCAGCGTCCATACATCTTTATAAAAAGCTTTGTCCGTTCGTTGGTTAGTCCCCATTGTGTTTAGTTCTCCTCAGTTATTTTAAGCTTGGTAGGAAAGCTGTTACCGTCGAGACACTTCTGATGCAAAGGCGGTGGACCTTTGACACTTCAGATCTTGTTCAATATAAATTTTATAAAGAGCTTTTTAACAAAAAGACATTTACAGTACACATTCTGTTGTAAATCTGTACTCTTTGGCATTGCAGTCTTTGCTGAAGGCTTACAAACTGAAAATGAATGTTTAGACTAAAGCATCAAAACCTGAGCTTTTGGAACCATGCCTTAAACAAAGGCGTCGGAAGCACATCACAGTTTTTTGGGGGGGGGTTTTGTTTCTTTTTTGTCAATTTGCACTTTGTTCTGCAATACATGCACTCCTTAGAAAAAAACAACACGCTGTTTCTTACACGAGAAATGTGCAGTCATGGGGAATAGACTTCTATTCAGAACTGAACACAGAATTTGCAAAACTCACACATGAAAAGACACATGCAGGCACTGAAGTGGGGCGACTAAAGGGTTGGATACAGCACACCAGGTCATATTTCCTTTGTTGCCTGCCCAATGATGATGATACAGAAAGTGTAGCTTCAGTATAACACTTCCCTCACAATCACTGTTATTACTTTTGGTTCCCCTCCACTGTAATTTCACTGCAGTTATGTGTGATTATGGCTAAAAAGCTGCATATTTTGTGAAGGTTTAATCTAATTCATGAGGTGGATGTGTAGGTCTATTTACCTCAAACTCTATTTTGACAAATAGTGAGATGTTTAGATTCAGTGCAATGATTGGAAGACTTGATAGTAAGAATCGTACTTTTTTTTTTTTTTTTTTTTCCAGATGTAGATTTATACCTGGAACACTTTACTAAATCGACTCTCCAGTTAAGCTGTGCTGTGACAATGACAATTTTTTTTCTTTTCTTTCTTATTACAAGTGAGTATATTTACAACATGTGCGAGTGATCTTTGTGTTTCTGAGTGCATCATGTTATGCTACCATGTTCCTGCAGTAGTTATAAAAAAGTTGTCTCTGTTTTTTTTTTTTTTTTTAATGTTTTATTCATTTTTATAGCCTACAGCGTCCAGCATTCAGGTATATTACAGTCCAGTCTGAGTGTAGGTCAGAGTTATTATCCCCTTAACCAAAAAGCCCCGAACAAAGCAAACACCGGCTCCGTGGACAGCCTTTTACGGTTTTGTGTGGGTGTAAAAGTATTTATAGCTCATTATGAAACATTAGGTAATTAATGGGAAATGATGGGTTTGTGTAATGTTTTGTTGAATGAACAGCACTATTACTCAGCTTTGGTGAATCCTTTAACCTGATTTTTGAATGACTGTGTTCTCTATTGGTCACAGATGAATGGCAGGCGGTTGCTATGATGTGCACAGTTAAAATGTAGACTATATGGGACTGTTTCATTCAGCAGAAGCAATGCAATCAATCAAATAGTTTTTTTTTTTTTCTCCCCAAGTATTTTTTGGATAACGTGCAGCGAGGACCCTGGCACAAAGCAGAGTCACATTATTATCCCTGTACACTGTACTGTACTCCTTAGTCTGCTACCAAATGACAGGGCATCTTTTAACAGTTGATGGTTTCTATTCATTTCAGTGGCACCATAAAAGTATTGAAGTTCATTACCCAGCGCTACAGTGAGGTGCCCTAATGCGAAGCCAGGTAAAAAGTCACCTCACTAATCCTGTGGCAGTCAAATCTAGGATTAATATTAAGATGTTTAATGCAGCACGCTGTAAGAATAATGACCTTTTACGAGCCCATTTTTTAAAGGACAAGTCATTTAGAGCATAATTTTCGCCACAGTGTGGAAATGCAGAGAGCCAGAGACGTGAAGAGGGGAGTAGATGGAGACGGTGATGGACATTGAGCCCCGAAGCTCGACCCTGCTCCACTTCTCCTCCCGTTCTTTCATCTTCCCTCTATCACGGCACTCATCTCCCAGGCAAATTGAATTCTTCCCTGGAATCTGCCAAAGTAGCTTCCTGACATCGGGGTCTAGAGCCGCAGACACCCACACGCTGCCGCAGAAAAGGGGAAACAAACCTGCGTATACGTGTGCATGTCCGCCTCTTGACTCGACTGTCACATGTGGAGGTCGGTCTCTCTGTTAGGCAACGGTCCCTCCCAGGAAAACAGAGACCTTGAGCCGGCACATGCTTTGACAGAGATGGACCGACGGGCAACAAGAGAAACAGCAAAGGCAGGCGGCGGGGGGGTCCTGACAGTCAGACAGTCAGTCAGACAGACAGGTGGTCGACTCATACAGCTCACGAGAGGGAAAGACAGGTTGGAACAGGCAGACTGCGGGGGAGAAAATGTGATTTGTTGACGCTGAGTGACAGAGAGTGAGACGGCGAGGAAGAGGGAGAAACGCAAGACATCAGCGAGTGAAATGTACTGCTCGCTGACCTTGTTTCTCTCAGTTGTGGCGTTTCATATCTCCATCCTTAGCTCCTAATGGACTCCGTTTAAAGTAGAAAGAAGGGAATAAAGGGCCACGAGGAGTGGAGCGGGGGAGGCGCCACCGCACAAACCTGAAGTACAACGAAAAGTGGAAGATAAATGAAACAGATGGAGAGGTTGCCAAATGTCCTCATCTGTCGGTTTGTACAACATGTATGTTCACTGACCTTTTTAATGGAGGGTCAAGGCTATTTATAGGCTGCACACACACACACACACGTGACCTTTTCCCTCACCTTAGACTGTGCAAAGTAAATTTACAGATGTTTTTGTTATAAAATAGCTGAAAACATGTGAAAGGTCTCTGTG
>JAPQRQ010000001.1:21957391-21970323 GCA_037367365.1 Apogon talboti
TCACCTTAGACTGTGCAAAGTAAATTTACAGATGTTTTTGTTATAAAATAGCTGAAAACATGTGAAAGGTCTCTGTGCTATAGTGCACTGAATTAACACACTTTAGTACAGTAGAACCGAACAGTACGAGTGCACCATCGTACCAGTAATCTGCTTTACGAGCCGCGGCTGGAGAGTATTTTTCTCCTGAAATCCAAGTGAAAATCCGCAGTGCTATCGAGCTTCATACGAGCCGCCGTTAGTCAGCACTGAGCCCGCAGCTTCTGCTCGCTCAGTTCATGTGTTCATCTCTAGAGAAGATGCGATTGTGAAGAGAAAACACGATCGCGATCTCCTGCAAGAGAAAACGGCAGAAATTGTTCTACTTGATGTTTAATGGAAGGAGATTGTCCTTCCTCCTCCCCACTCCACCGTCTTCCTCATGCACTGATCGTCTCGTCTTTAAGGTAAAAAACTTAATAAAACTTAATAAAACTAATTTATTCATTTTGTTTTCTATTTTATTATGTTTTTGTAATTACTATTTTCTTTTTCTGTTTTAAAAACCCTTAAAAAAGGATTTTTGGGTGGATTTTAGGGGCTGGAACAGATTAATTATATTTCAGTTCATTTCAATGGGGAAAATTGATTTGTAAAATGAGCAAATCGCAAAGCGAGCATGATCATGGAACAAATTAAACTCGTACTGCGAGGTACTACTGTACAAGACTGAAAACTGTTGTTTATGTCCAAAGCAGTTGCTCAATGGTGCACTTACAATATAAAACGGTATAAAATTAAACATTAGCGGCTAGATTCTGTCGACACACATAGACCTCATCAAACTACAGTATAAATCTGAATGCTGTGGGTGATAAAAAACAGTCTGGAGCATTTTTTTTCTCTTTATCGTATGACACCACTTTCTCAAGAGGAACTGAAGTCTTTTTTATCACTTCTTCAAATTAATTCACAAAAATGTAACTTATTTTCTCACTCATCATGAGAGTGGCTGGTGTAACACTGCCTCAGTCAGTCTTGTTGGTATTACTGTTGTGGTATTTTTACACTGTCACACAAGTGACCATAATGAACACATTAATTCCCAGTGATTTGGGATTCTAACTAAGTGATAACTCCTGAGTTCTGTATGGTAGAACTTCTGGTGTTTGTCAAAGAATTCATTTCTTTGAATTTTCATCAAAGTGGCATTTTTTTCACCTTTGAAAATGAGATGATCACTGAAGAAAAAAAACTGTTTAATTTTTGTCTGTAATTGAAAATCGGACAGAACTATTACAGAAGGGCAGTTTGGGAAGCAATCAACTAAAACAACTCAGATGAAAAATATGACTAAAACGAAACAGCACTTTCGTCTAAAAAAGGAAAAGTAATATTAAAAGTAATTAAAAAAAAAAAATATTTGCTGTGAAAATGAACACTTTGAGGGAGTCTGGTGGCTTTGACGAAACGATGTTACCACCCCAGTTTAGTTGAAAGGTGTTACTCGATGACAAGATAACATATTAAAAATAATCTAAATATAGTATACCATATATTAGAATGGCTCCAGAATGGTGCTTATTTTAACGTAATAAGTTATCGCCATTTTCTCTTAAATTAATGAAATTTGTTGAATATTCAAACACGTTTTTCAGTGTCATTGCAAACTCTGTATCAGCTGAATATCCGACCCAAACCAGATTCGATCCCTGAAGCTCCAATCACACACACACACACACACACACACACACACACACCCCCCGTAACAGGAGGTCCCCATAGGTTAGCATGGAGTCAGTTTAAAGTCCCCACCTGGATCTAAAAACAAAAACACACACAAACACAGGCGGCGGTGTTGAGTTATAGCGCTGGTCAGCAGTATGACATTGGACTGTGCACTGCCAGGCGTCGTCTAGAAGCAGAATATTCCAAATAAATCCTTACACTCACACAGTTTCTCCCTCCCTCACTTTCCCACTCGCACACACACCCACAGGCTCCCGTATAAATCTATCTGCGATGGAACACTTCCCTCCTGTGCGCGACGCAGGCAGCTATCAATCTAAAAGAGAGAAGCAGAGGGTGAACAGTGGAAAGGAGAAAAAGTGAAGGGGAGAAAACAGTGGCCCTGAGACATCCACAGGGAATAAGGAATAGGAAAAGAAATGAAGACAATGCAGAGAAAGTAAGAGGCCTGCAGGAAACGCACAAGTTAGAAAGTTGGAGTCTGGAGAAGAAGTAGCCGTGTTTCCATGTCACTGTCAGGCAGATTTCAAGGAAAGTTTACAAAAAGAAAAATCAAACAGAGTTGAAGTGTCCCCCCCCCTTCTCCTATTTCAGAAACAAAATGCATCACAATCAATGGCAAGAGATTATTTCACCAGTAACACTTATGATGTTTGTTAATTTAAAAGGTGATTTGGAAAGTCAAGTCTGCAATAAAACTGTTGAAGTATCAGACTGAAAAATAAAGAAATATAAAGACTACGCACACAAGTCACTGAAGAAACGCCGTCATAAATGTCCACGATGTGTTCAGAGATGTTGAGGATGGCTCTGTAGCTTCAACATGACCAGACTTTCGCCTCATTCTCAGAATGTTAAGGCCTAATCTACCAGTGCAGCTGTTGTGGCACCAGTGACATGTACCAAATGATAAAAGATGATCTGTTGTCCTTGTTAACACTAAGATGTTTTTTTTTTTTTTTTTAACTATCTTTAGCACAAACCGACTTTCTTAGCCAATAAAATTGCATCATAAATTGACAAATATCACATGAGTAAATGGTAAAGTCAAATGGATGCCATGAGTCGCATCATAATTGGTGGGACTTCTGATCTCTGTGTGGCACTGTTTTACTCGCTGGTTTAGAGTGATTAAACAAGGCTTTACAGAGTGGCAGAAGGTGGCGCTACATCACACATGTCTGGAATAAACAGTAGGAAAAGTTGAGCTCCCTAACCACGTGTTTGTTTTCATGTTTTCCAGTACTTGTTGTGTTGTTTTGTTATTGTTTGAAATTGGTGACGTGTTTCATTTGCATTATAGTTTATTAACTGTCCATTTTTGTTTATTTAAAACTAATACTTTGTATCTACTCTGAGACCAAAAAGGCAAGGCAGATTTATTTATATAGCACCATTCATACACAAGGCAATTCAAAGTGCTTTACAAAGGCATAAAATCACATTAAAATCATAGAGAATAAAACGTTAAACAAATTGAGAGTGCAGAAAAGATAAAAGATTAAAAAAATAAAGAAGTTAAAACAGAAATAAGAGATAGTTAAAAGCTAAAAACAGTCTTGACTAGAATTTTGAAAATCAATCAAACAATTGAAATAGTGAGTTGCAAAAAATGTGCTCCAGAGCATCACAAATGAATAAGGGAAATAATTTCTCCACTCAGGGGTATGTAACTTTTAATTTCTTGATTTTTATTTCCCAGGCTTGTTTGGTTGATAACTGTGAAACAGTGGTTCATTCTGCTTCTGTCATTTAGTTTAAGCTAGTCTTAAAAGAGAATAAATGAGGGTTTTTTTGGGTTTTGTGTTAGTTTTCAGGTCTTGTAAAAAAAGCCTTGAATTATCATTGCTGAAAGAACATTGAAGAATACATACTTGAAGGGGTATACGCTGTTGAGTTAATGTGCGTAAGGTTAGATGAAAACACCTTTTCTGAATACAAGAAAAAAATGACTACATGATATTGAATAAACAGTGAAAAATGTGTCATGTCTAAAACTGTTTTACAAAACTGATGTGTTTTTCAAGTTTAGTTTTCATAAAACTTCTCAAAAGCAGTAAAACAAAGTGTGCATCAAAACACATTAATGGAAACATGGCTAGTGAGTGAGTAAGAGAAAGAAACAAAGAACCTGAACTCATGTCCATGTGCACTGTAGTGAGCAGACATACATCATACCCAGATGAACAGCGATTGTTGTTCAGGCTGTGGGCCTTCTGACAGGTCCTGCAGCAGTACTGGTGGACACACTCTTTAGCCTTGATGCTTCTACACTGTGTGTTAAGAGAGCCAGGTGTCCACACCTGAGCCAAGAGTTAAAGACTGGGTGCCATTGTTTCCACAGCATCTGTAGCTGAACCATTCTGCAAATGCACCTCATCACTGATTGCTGTGGGTCCAACACGGTGCAATCTCAAGTCTAAGGACATATGTATCCGACAAAATAATATCATAACACAAGAAATGACAGTCAACAGAGAGAAAGAAATACTGTAGACTCAAACTTTGGTGTAATCCACTCCAGGGGTCAACAGGCCGCAACCTTCAGTGAGCACTGTGAATACATAGATCTGTAGCTTTTAAACTAAGATCACATTAGAGCCACAGGTAGTCTACACTGTGTTATACTGTATAGTAAGTAGCTGATGGAGGAGGTAGGGTGCTCACTGGGTCCTGGACAAGGGTTAAGGTTGACTCAAGCAATTCCTCCATCACACAATCATGAAGCGCGAAGCAAGGACAGAAGGTGAATCTAGAACTGCAGAGGAGCCCAAGCAATGTTGTATTGAAAAAGAGCTTCCAACAGAGCAAAGAAAAGGTAGACAATGTGGCTGGAAGGAGGACAGTGAGACCTCAGACAAAGAAGAGAGAAAATATATCAACAATTACCAATACGTCAGCATTGGAAGTGTTCCTGACAAGGTCGTTTTCATGGCTGCAGTTCATTTGTTCTGGCCTGAAGTCAATGAGTTTGTAATGTTGGTTCAGTTCAGTGTCTTTTCACACATCGGCCTTTTCCAGTAACTGGGAGTAAACATGCCGCAGCCTTGGGCTCCTCACAGGGAGACCAGAGGCTTTTCTCTTTGAATGGAGTCCAATGGGAGAAGTGGCTCAGTTCACTGAATAAACTCCTATTTGCGAAAGCAGTTAGCGTCATAAGAATCGGTCTCTCATTTGAAGCCGTGTCTGTGCTTATCCTTTAAACATCTGATCCATAGAACAGCGAATTATGAGCTCACCAGACAGGTTCTAAAATGAGTGATTAAAATGAGAAGAACAATTATTTTCTGAGTAACAGAGGTGTCATGTACAAAATGCATTGCAGGTTCATTTATATGTCTCAGTTTTTTCATTTGAAGTTAAAAATCATTGAACTCAATGAGCAGATAAGCAATATCCACACCGACAGCTAAGAAGTCTGTTGTCCTGATACGCAAGACTAACTATTATAAATGAGAGTGATGATTGACATTGGAGAGATGATAACGCAGAGTAGCTGTTATGTTTTCATCTACAGTGACATGGCTTAGATTGGAATCATTGCTCTTCAGTTAGATCAATGGAACCAGCCTTTTTGAGCATAACCTAAACCTTCGTGCTCTGCTTTTGAGCACAAACGTTTTTTTCCGTCCTCGGCTTGTTGAATATTCAACTGAACAAAACCCTACCTTGTGTTTTTGTGCTGATTTCCATCTTTTCCTGAACTCCAGGAAATGACCCATCCCCAGTAAGCTCAGGTTTTCCTCAGCAGACTACTGCGTATTGTTAGCTTTCCACTGGTTTGTCAGACTTCACATTGTTGTTGTCTTCTTTATTGTCTTTTTCAAACCTGTAGAATATGTCAGCCTGAATGGTTCACGCATCAGTAACCTACTATTTTTTGGTTCCGAGCTAAACTAAAAAAAAATATCAGGAAAAAGTGTTTTATTAAATAAACAGAAACTCTGCAAGTCTGACCCAGCAGGCGAACAAGTGAAGTCAACCTGTCAATCAAAGCCCAACACAGAGGACATCGAAGCCTTCTACTCGGCCTGAGATCTTATTAACAGAGCAGCAATTTAAAGACGGATCACTTATTAGAGGTTAATTAAGTGGATGAGACCAGATTGAGTCCTTGAAAAACTATCACCGTCATTTGCGGTACGACTTTGAGATACTTCCACATGGGCCGTACTTTGGATCCCAGGTCTTTGCCCCCAGACTCCAACACACATGAAAACAGTCTATTAGATGAACACTGTAAATCTGCACTTATTAGCTCCTGGGGCTTGGTGTACTTCACAGTCTCAGATGTAGAGAAAATGCAACATTTCTAGACTCGTGTGGATGGTAGTAGTAGTAGTAGGTATCTGAAGAATGAACCTAGATGATGCTCCTCTACCAATGTGAACTAGTCCAGAATACAAGACCTTCCTCCAGTATTGAGTTCCTCGCTCCCACCACAGACACATCTGACCATGTCTTATTGGGCAGATGTGTCTGGATCAGACACAAGGATGCTTTATTCATCATCTCAGAACATGTGAGTGAAATGCAGTACTCAGGTCTCAGTCCGAAATAGTCTTAAGTTTAATATTAAAATCAAGATTGAGGCCAGATCACAAACAAAGCGCTCTGGAGTCTGGGTTCAGACCATCTCCTCTAAACGGTCTGGACCAGTGACGTGTGGTCAGGGTCTGCCTCCCCTGTCATCATGAAAAGAAAAAAAAAACAAATAATGATAAAATAAAATAAATGTTGATATTTGTCCGCTGATCTGTGCTATAAATGTATTTTCTGTGTGTTTCCAATAATTTAGATTATCTTTCAATTAAAAAATGCAGAATTTTTGCATTTTCCGTTCAAATACAGGGAAGAGATGCGTGGTGCGGCAGCAGTCAGCTCTGCCCCACCTTGGATGTATAATCCTTAACAACCTGTGCTTCATCCCATGCAATTAGTGTGTTGCTGTGTCTCTGTATATCGACAATAACATGGTTTCAAACACTTTGATTATATGCCCTGCCTTTCCATAGTCTGGATAATGTATAAAATGTATGTATGTAATATGTTCAGTCTTGCAGATCAATCCTAAAACCAGCCAGTGCTTCTGCCTCATGGCAGAGGGCGCTCCTCAACACACAGGTTCTTCTTGCTAATGTACAAGCTACAAATCAATTGTAGCGATTTGTTTATTTTTCCTTCTTGTCCCGCCTTAATCTCAAAATGGAAGATTACATAGTCAATATAATTTGATTGAAAATTCAGTTTTGACCTTAAATTAAATGTGCGTCACATATGTATGTATAAAGAGTGCTGATATGAAACACCTGTTAACTGCTGCCAATAAAATGGTGAATAAGATACAGCTTTATTTTGAAAGCGTCCTGTTGGGTTCCTGCCAGTCCACCTGTTCCAGCTTGATGGTAGGGACCATATAACCAGGCCCTGTGTTTCACTCTCTGTCTCTGTACCAGTTTTACAGGCTGCCAGCTTCAGCAGCTCACTGAGGTGCTTATATCAAGACATTTGGTCTTTGTTTTGGTTTGATCCAGTTTTCCATTGTTTCAATAAACCTTAGTTTATCAGTTAATTTTGGTCCTATGTCCATTATTATGTTCGGCCCACGAGCTAGCTGTAACAATACTTTTGGTTCATATATTTATAGATCTGACTCTTTCAGAGTCAGTGCCTCATCAGCCATGAACCTCACTGCACGTCACTGGTCTGGACTGTGATTCCAGTGTCCACATCTGACCAAACAACTTGCATGAGAAGGGGACAGTAGTTTACTTTTTGTGTCATGCAGATGAAAGGCTGCAGATGTAAAAACACCTGTTACTGTAATGTCATTTCAAACAAGTGCAAGTTCCTTCAAAATCATAAGTGTAACCTACATTGACACCAAACCTACGTTTTAATCACTTTAATTTTTTACTTTAAGTTCAGTTCCAGCCTCTAAAACACCAGATGGTATATGCAGACAGATGTACGGTAATCAAGTACCCAGCATGTGTCGATCCACAGAGCGAATGTGATTTTAACCGGACATGACTGTGACGCAGTTTTTTCTTGTCATATTTTACACAGAAAATAATGGATGTGTAATATGTGTTTTGATGTAATTCATATTCTGTGCCAGTATTGCCCTGAAACAGAAAACATTATACTATAAGTGAATGCACGAGGAAGAGGATTTTTGAACTAAAACTGTTTGTCTGTGGGCCAGTATTAGGAGACAGAGCTAAATCAGGACTGGAGGTTTTCCAGAAAGACTCATCAGTTGTCGGTTTAGTCCAGTTTTTTCACACCCACACCCTGTGTCAGATGATATAAGATGATGACAGTGAAGGACAGCTGCAACAGTTAATCAATTAATTGACTGCTAAGTTTCATAATAAAAATTGCTTCCGTGACAGCAAACTGAATATCTTTGTTTTGTTGACCAAATAAGACAGTTGAAGATATCATTCTTTGTTGTGGGGAAACACTGAGTAGCATTAAATTATTGCTCAACTAATTGATTAATTAAAAAATAATGGGCAGATTAATCAGCAAAGAAAATCATTGTCAGCAGAAGCCCTACAGAGAAAATTTTAGAGCTGAGAGGTTAAAATGTCATCCTTTTAGCCAAGCAAGTAGCAATATGAATAAATAAATGAAAGATTGAAGACTGAAAGATGCTGTTAACATTTCATTTATTGTTGGTTTGATGCCAGACTGCTTCCTTTAAAGTCTGAAATTTGTTTTTATATCTGTCTTGACATTTATTAAATGGCACACAGTAGCAGTTTTACAAATAATACAGATTATATTATGAATTTATATGTCATCAATTCAACTCACGTTGCTGCTTCTCGCACAGAATGGAATGTCAGTGGAATTCTGTTGCATAGATTTACACTGTTCAAACTCTGATATTTTTGGTATTAACAAAAACCCGGTCTTTTCCTTTTTGTGTTGGTGTCGTGTGTCTATCAGAGGTGGCTCCCTACCTGCGAGGGGGCGGACCGGGGCAGCAGTTGGTGTTGGAGGGAAACAGGCTGGTGCTGACCTGCCTGGCTGGAGGCAGTTGGCCTCTGCAGTACCGCTGGAACCTCAACAACAGCAACATCACCGACTGGTCGCCACAGTACAGGTCAGTTAGCAACCAGTGGCTGCTTATGTGCACAACCCCCCCCATGCTCTTCTCTCTTCTGTCT
This sequence comes from Apogon talboti, assembly GCA_037367365.1. NCBI lineage: Eukaryota > Metazoa > Chordata > Actinopteri > Kurtiformes > Apogonidae > Apogon > Apogon talboti. The sequence goes on from JAPQRQ010000001.1 coordinate 21,966,301, forward strand.
CAGTGAGCCTGTTTACATAACTGTAAAAATCAGATAACTAGGAATAATCAGATAATTGTAATAATCAGGTCTGACACATTTACATGCACTTCAGAAATGTGATATTTGAGAACCCCCGTTTTAGACATTTCGGTCCATGACTGGATTTCTTTCAGAGTACGTACATACAGTATGTAGTGACGGTAGACCTAAAATTTACTGTTACTGTCTTCTGGTCATGTTTGTCTACATCACTTACGTTTCCTATGATTGCATTTTTTTGCACATGCACAGATGTAAAAGAATGAAAAAAAATCAAGGTGTAGATGCACAAATACGCCAGAGTATTGGTTAATCTGATTTCTCATAATCAGATTACGCTGTTTACATGATCACTTGAATAGTCTGATAAGTCCTGAAATCAGACAACAATGAGAGTTTCGGTGTGCATATAAATGGACTCAGTGTTAGATTACTGAGGAGTCCTCTTTTATAAAGTATGTAAAATATATAAATAATGAAATGTTATCTTAGTCCTCTGAATAGGCTTTTTTGGAGTGGGTGTCACAGTTATAGTAACTGGTAAATGGACTAGAGTTTTTATAGCACATTTCTATCTTGATGGTACGCAAAGAGCTTTACAGTGTGTCACACTCACCCATTCGCACACGGGTGAAACAGTTACTGGGCGCAGCATAGGGTTAAGTGTCTTGCTCAAGGCCACTTTTTCATGTAAACAGTTGCCAGGGATTGAACTGCCTTCTAGTTTGTGAACGACCCTCTCAAAGTCCTGAGTCAGAACCAGACATAATGTCACTGGCAGCTGCACCGGCCTAACTGGTGCCACAACAATTACAGAAATAACATTGAATTAGTGAGATAATACGTTGGTAATATAGACATAACGCAAGTAATGCCATGTTATTAACAAATTGTAACCTCACCTATCAACAGTGGGTGTATTTAGGTAATACTGGACTGAAACTGGGTTTGTACAGGGGTAATTATGGGCTGAAAATGAAGTCTAATAAGGAGGAAACACTTTTAGCATTTTCCATCCCTGAAAGTGACACAAATGTCTCTTGGTGATAAGGAACAATGCAAACGGGAGTGTTGGGAACATGAGAGAGGCTGTATTTCAGGGTCGTAAGGTTGACTTCCAAGAATTTCACTGGGTGACAGCAGGATGTTACTCCATTATTTCCAAATTGTTTTATAAAGTCAAAACCAAAATGAACTGTGGCCAAACAGGAACAATCCATCATATACGGAATATAAGTGGATCAGTGTGTTATGGGATACCAGAATAAGAAAGCAAAATAAAGATGGTCTTCCGTTTTCTAACATATCACCAAAGACCTTTTACTCCTGTCAAGCCAAACTCAGAGGCGCTTGAATTATGGGTTCTGTTCCAGAAAACATTTCACAACATTTGAGCCCAATAATGAGGAAAGAAAAGTTTAAAACATCATCTTATTCATGCTGAATATATCTTGGAATACTACGTTACAAATAAAACCACAGTAAGTAGTGTACATGTAAACAGGTTGAGCTGCAACATTGTTCACTTTATATATTTCAGAGCAACTGTGTGATTTTCTGCTACAGGTTAGTCTTACTATCCAGACTTGAGAAAGGTCTGTCATCATCCACTATCCCTCTGGAATACGGAGAAAGACATAGCTTTACCCTTTGGCTAATCTGGATTTCTTTAAACAAATGGCATCGCTCCTCAGTGCTGGATGCTGTAATAGTGCTATTTCAGCAGAGATATTGTTTTGATGGTGCATTTGCATTGAGCTGTTGTATTAAAACTAAATCTCAAAATGAGCGAAAAAAAAAAGCCACAGAAAAGACGTGCCAATGTGAAAACTCAATTTCCAGCCTGCAGGTACAGCCATGAGGTAACTTTTCTTGACTTTAGAAACAGTGGCACACAAATAGAATTCAGAGTCTGTGTTTTACTTTTTGACGGAGTTCACATTTTCTTCTCTGCTGGCCTATATGCACTCGGTTATGTCTTTAATATGGAATAAAAGCTGCAGTATGTGAGCTTTGCCTCTGAATTCAAGTGTGTTCAGAGAAGTTCAGCCAGAGCAGCCAAAGTAAGATTAACAATTACATTAGTGCCATAAATATGTATGTGGTCTGAGGGGGCAAAAAAAGGAAAGATCCGATCAATAAGCCCCAGTTTCGATCTTTCATTTTCTTTGTGCCCGGCTCTGTCTGTCCCTCCGTGCACTAGTTGCTAAGACCTAAAACAATCCCCCTCGGCAAAAGTGCAGCTGCGAAACAAAATAGTTTTCCACATCATTCAGAAATAGAGGGAATCTTGGGAACGCATACATGCTGAGGGAGAGAGGGGTTGAGCCAGCATTTTGTAGACAGTTGCTGTTCATGCCAGGAGGCGCTGTGCAGCTCTGGACTGCTCTCAGCATTCTGGCTAGTTTAGTTTAGTGGGTCCAGGGCTGTGCTGAATTGGCAGTGTTGTGTGTGTATCACTGTTGTTTGTGGGTTTGAGGCCATCTGCAGTTGGACACCTGATTTTAGTATTATACCTTTAAAAAGCAACAGCATTTTATTGACAATTTTAGATCAAACTGTGACTTTTCCCACAGTATGATGGTATCGGGATTGTATTATTATTAGAATTAGACCTTTTCACAGCAAATCGTTTACCTCAGATGGAAAGAAACAGGGAAAGACACAGGTGTTACTGGTAACTTTAATTATGGCTCTGTTCCATTAGTCGGCCAGAAGGCCATTCCAGTGCGCACACTTCCAAAGCCTGAAATGATACATCTAAATGGGACGCAGCCGTGTTTAATGATGCCAATTAACTCCTGTGTGTTTCCTGTCTTAAAAGGTCAAAAGATCTATTGTATTTAACATGCAGAGGCAGAGGCAGTGATGCTGAACAAGACCACAGGAGCAGAACAAGAAGATATGAACACAGCTTCAGCAGCTAGTTGTGAATTCACATGCAGTTTTGATGTGTCAACCTCCGATTTTTTTCTTTTTTCTTTTTTGATTTGACTAAATACCACACCAGCTGTTTTCAGTATTTACTGTAATGCTGATGGAGGCTGTGTGACACATGAAGTTATGGACTTCTGTCACAAATGTAATTTTAATTTAATCTTTATTTCACCAGGTAAAACTTTATGTTCTGTCTAAGATAAGCAGCAGCACAATTAACAGGGTAAAGACAGGGTAGCAATCAGACACATACACAAACATTATAGAAAATATTAGTATATAATGAAAAAGTAACAAGAGTAGTTTAAATATTTCAATTAATTAGGTAAAGCATCTACACCCTCCATGGGATTGATAAAACATCCCTTTAAAAGTGGTCAGTGAGACCAGTTCCTTAAGTCTCAGGTCATTTTGTAATTCATTTCAAGCAGAGGGAGCTTCAGTTTTAAAGGCCTGTTTTCAATTTGGAACCGACAGAAGGACGGCATCCTGTGACCGAAGACTGAATCTACCAGCAGTTTTGTAGTATTGATGCCTCAGTCTGTGTGGACAAAGCGGACCATCCGACACAAGCATACAACAAACAGTGACAAGTAAAGGCTTTAAACCTCGCAATAAAGTTCAGAAGTCCATGTCAAACAGTGTCTAGAACATGTAAGCTTTGAAAGGATCCATAGTCCAGCACAGGAAGAAATGTTGCTGCAACATTTTAGCCAGAAAACAAAGACTTGATTGTGAAATAAAAATCCACTTTCAGTTTTTTAACAGTTGTTGAATATGGGATATGAAAGAGAGAGTCATTGAGTAAAATACCCGGATATTTGTACTGAGATGCAAACTCAATCTGAGAGCCATGGGTTTTGATTTTATTTTTTCTAAATTAGCATTTAAAACTAGTCTGTATCATCAGCCTAATAGTGAAAATTTGTATTAGACATGTTTTAATCATGTTATTTATGTATAGAGCAAATAGAAGTGGTCGTAGGACCAACCCTGGAGGCACCCCGTTGCTTAAAGTGAGTGACACCAATGTAAAACCCTGTGACTGCACACTGTAATGAGTTC
>JAPQRQ010000001.1:21970423-21981082 GCA_037367365.1 Apogon talboti
CAACCCTGGAGGCACCCCGTTGCTTAAAGTGAGTGACACCAATGTAAAACCCTGTGACTGCACACTGTAATGAGTTCTGATGGAAAGATAATTGAACCAGTTGACAGTATGTTCAGAGAAACTGATGTATTTGAGTCTATATTTTAGAATATTATGATCAAATGGTTTTTGATGAAAAGGCCTGCACAGTGGTGCTTGTTCTCTGGAATCAGTGAAGTCATTTTCTACTTTTAGGGCTGACCTGATAGTGTTGTAGTGTTTTCTGAAGACCAGGGTTATTTTTCTTACTTGGTCATGAATGCTACATTTCTTTGCTGTCGGTAATATACATTTGAATAAAGCTTAAATCCCTTCTGTTGTCACTAACATGTGCAGTTGACATCATGGTCATAAAATACAGATTTTAGGCATTACAGTATATCATTTTGAAAATGGCTCAGAAGTGGATAAGTCATGATTAAATGATTTTAAGTAAAGTTTAACCCACTGTGTTGTCTTCATAGGAAAATTCACTCACTGTGTTTTACATATCGCAGTACAAACGTCAAGTAGCATTAACGGTTAGTAATAGCACTTAGCACATTAGGAGCAGTGAGCTACCATTTAATGCACCTGGGGACCAACCCCAGACCTTCCTTGGCCATGGGTATTGACAGGAGAATTAACCTGCATATACCTGTTTTTAATGGCGGGGGGAAACTGGAGGACCCAGAGGAAACCAGCACCGTGCAGAGAGAACAGGCAAATCCAGCACAGACAGGACCCGGTCCAACTGGGACCCAAACACAGGTCCAACACTGTTCCACCCAACACCCTGATTTGTTCAGTTTGTGTCACAGCATAAACAGAAAGAAATGTCAGTGGGAACAGCTTTATGGTGAATTGGTCTGGTCCAAAACACCGATCAGAGAACAGGATGGGTCTAAACGGAGGTGTAACGGTTGGCTGACGCTGACCGACTGGGAGACAGTCAAGGAACTAAACAAGCTTTTGTTGCCTGTGACTCTCGGAGCAGGTTCATTATCTCCTTCACTCTGCCATCCTGAAAGAGGCCGTTTCTTGTCAAAAAAGAAGATAGCAATCCGGTTAAAACTGTTCAGTCACACCAGGGTAAAAGATACAAACAATTCTGATACGCTGTGAATAAAAGCGGGATTATCCCAACACCAGTAAACATCCAATTACAGAGCTGCCTCAGGTCACCTATGTATACACCAAACACTCATTTAGCCAGTGTCCTCCACACAACAGTATTTTAGTATTCACAGAAATGAAGTAAAGACAGTGAGAATGAAGATAGCATTGTTTTCCAGATTTTTGGTATTGTATTAACATGTATAAATGTTAATACAATGTTAATACATGTAAGATTTGTGCATGCTTGTGTACTTGACCTGACACTTCAAGTGTAAATGAGAAGTTTTTCTCAATTGATTTCACCTAGTAAAATAAAGGTCAAATAAATAAATAAATAAATAAAGTGGTGACACGGGGACACATTTCATGTTCAATAAACTCTGTGTTGAAAACTAAATAACTTCTCTCCATGTTTAATGCATGTATGAATAGGTCTCAGTAAGTACTTTCACGTGACACGTTACAATTTACATAAATAAAGCTTTGTGGTAAAAATACTTAAATTACTGCTGCGTGGGGCCTCAAAATAAACATTTTTTTCACTTTATGCAAATGTACAAAACATGCTGTTCTCATAAGAAATTGATACTAAATGAAACATAGGGCTTTAGCTATGATGATAAACTACAACTGTGAACAATATTGAATGAAAATGGTTAAATGATAAGTTTTTATGAACACAAATATGTTGTGACACGGGGACAGCAGTTTGTCACTTTGTTCAGTAGTCAGAATAAAAGACTGCTGGAACTAAAACACTACAAATATGCTAATAAACTTTTATTTAACATACATATTACAACTTCAGTGATATATACAACTAATAGAGCATATTTTACAAATAATTGGATTATGCATAACCTTTCTATATTCTTGTACTGTTGAATAAATAGCTCCTACCGATTCACAGACTTAAAATATCACTTATACAAGCAAGAAAAAATATTATTAAAGTTAATAGTGCATTTACATATTTTAGTCCTTTTTAGGTTTCATTTTATATTGATCAGTAGGCTCGGAACTTCTGATACTGAAATTTTGTAAACAGTTCCATAAAATAGAGGATCTTACGCTAAAAAATGAGCCTATTTGAGAAATGATAGGTGAAACTTAAATTTTTGACACTGATGTTCACTGTGGCTTGATCTGGCCCATTTGTGTCAGAGCCTGTTTTTTGCTGCAAGCCAGTTTACCTGTGTCTGAAATGTTTCGGTTGCCTCCAGCCATGATAACTGCCTCTACACTGGTGTCTATGTAGAGGTCTCAGGTTCATTTTTTCTGCAACAATCCTCACAGTCCCTGTTGAACTCCTTACTGCAGCAACAGAGCATAATAGTGGATACTGCTAAGCTTGGAAATGGAGTCCACCATCATCCACAAATGATTGGTTCCTAGCACAATACAGACTCCAACGCAAACATCATGTAAGCACACCAACAGATCTTACATATTGAGGCTTTAAGTAGTCTTTCTTACGTAGATAATTGGACTTATGAATCAGCTGCCACTGGTTAAGGAAGATACCAAATGCTGCAGTGGTTGATGGTTATTTTAGCATCAATGTGCAAAAAGGCTTTTTTTTTTTTTTTTTTTTTTTACCTTTCAGCTTATTGTAATTGAAGCGGAAGAAAGAATTCCGCACACTTCTGTAGCATCTGTTTCCAGGCTATAGGAACTATATCCTGCCACGTAGACCCCCTGCATGTGTTTGCAGATGACGTAGGGTTTAGACATATGATTGACAGTTTGACTGTTAAGATGTTCCCAGATTTGACTACTGCTCTACCCCACGGCTCCACAGGGAAGCTCGGAAAAGTGTCCGGACATGAGGTCTATATCTACAGTTGTATTTTGTCTTTTGATTTTGACCGAGAGGATAAAGAATTCCGGCCCCGTTTCCCCTGAGAGTCACTGCGGTTCTCTAACGTTGTCTCTTTCCGTCTTCCACGGTACTTTTTTTCTTCGTGTCACTGAATGCATTGCACACTCTTTTTCCGTACAGCAATTAAACATGACATGGCAAAGTGAAGTAACAGTTATTTTTATAAACTCTGTTGACAACACTGGACTGTCTTCAATACTCTAAACATTTGTGGCTAAATCTGAAAGCGAGATTTCACAAAGACTGCGTTCCCAAGCCAAACCTTGCGTTCATTAAATGCAGCTTAATTGTGCTGATAAAAAAAAAACAGAACAAATGTCCCACCTGAATTTTTATTCAAAGCAAACATAACTCTCAGTGTCTCCACTTTTTTTCTTTTCAATTACACAATTATCATAACAGTCAACGGCTCCAAGTTGAAAAAGCTGACCGAAAGTGTTCTCGCCGTGTTTTTATCCAGAAGACTAAAACTGTCCCTTCACGCTTGGAAAAACTGAGTGAGAAATGATTCTATTGATTGAGAACTGTCAACGGTGAACTTTGTGTTTTATAGGAAACCTTGTTGAGATGTAACAACATTGTGACAGCTCAACCACATGGGCCTGTTAATGTAATGGAACGCAGACAGAGGGGGGTGTGTGGCGTTAGGGAGTGTCCAATTTCAGAATCTGTTTCAGGATGAGAGCCACTGTGTAATGTGTCATTCCTGATTCAGATGGAATTGCGAGTGCGAGTCTTTGATGTATGTGTTGTGCGCTGTTGCGTGAGCGCGTGTGGGTTTGTGTATGTTGGCAACATACACTGACAGCCCGGGAGTTAAATACTTGGCCGTCCTGGTATTCATAATGAGCCCCAGAGCGATGTCCAGTTTTACTGTGTCTATCCAGTTTGCGTGTGTGTGTGTGTGTGTATGTACATGCATTTGTGTATTTGTCCAGCATGGCACCAGCCTAGATCCAATGCCAAGCCTCCCATTAGAGAAGCAGAGTCCATTAAAACCCCATTAACAACCCCACTCTAAAGGAAAAAAAAGGGAAAAAAAATGTACGCAGTCGAACACATTCTCTCACACAGAGCGCTCATATGAACCACTCCGCCTTCCCTTCTGTTATATGGGAACTTTGACAACCTTATACCCATTCCATTCTCAGATCAAGGTCATAAGTGAGAATTACACAGGAGTGTGTACATATGCACACACAGACCTCCCTCGTCTTTTTTCTTCTGTCTGTTTGGGTGCCAAACATCATTGCCAGGACTATTTTTATTCCTATTTAACAGTTTATATGTGCAGCTCTGATGCTAAAAGCTCGGGTCTTTTTGTATCTGTGTGTTTGTGTATGTTTAGGTTGACCCTCGCCTCCGTGAAGAGGACAGACGCCGGCCTGTACCAGTGTATGGTGAGGAACAGGATGGGAGCAGTCATACACCGGAGGTCCGAGGTGCAAGTGGCCTGTAAGTCCACCCACGTCTGTTATTAAATGAACACATCACATAAGGCTAAGGCCAGGACTATCACTGAATTATCCTGAACCACGATTTTTCCTTCCCCTGAAATCAGAAATAGTTGTACTTTTTTTTCCAAGAGCCAACCACCAGGGCTGAAAAAAACTAAAACGCCAATATCTGCAGTTCCTCAAATTGTCTCTTGAGACTGCCTTCAAAAGGGAGTCAGTTCCCACAGACCGTCAGATTTACAACAGAAATGAAAAAAAAGAAAAAAAGTTTTCAGCCTGGAACAATAAAAATAGTTTTGGCCCCTATTTCTAATTTTCCTGATAATGACAACATGACAATGTTAATGTTAATAATTGGATTTACATAAACATCCATTCTGCATAATGAAGCATGTGGCTGCTTTGGTGGCCTGGGCTTTGGCTGACAGCTCATTCTTCTGTTGTGTCAGACATTCAGCTAAAACTCATTTTCCTTTGTACTGTAATTTTGGGTAAGAAGTGACTTCAGTATAGCATTATATGGTTTGTCAGCTAGCATGCTAATTGGACCAGCTAGCACTAATTAATTTATTGATGCATACAACTACACTGCACACATAAAAAAGTCACAGTCAATATTTAATTGGACCGATTTTAGCTCTGATTACAGGATGCATTCACCATTTATGCACATTACAAATTACATTTATTTCCACCTAGAGCTGCATTAATTTTTCTTCAAAATCTTGTTTTGATAATGAAGAGTCGGACCAGTCTGTTAAGTCTTCAAGTCTTCTCCAGCACATTCCAGGGACTGTCAGTGTGGTTCAGGTCTGGACACTGTGGGGTCCAATCCATGGTTCAATGATGTGTCATGCTCCTGAACCACTCCTTGCCAATCTGACGTTGATGAATACTGGTATTGTCGTCTTAGAACATGTCTGTGTCGTCAGGGGGAAGAAATGAAGGCATTGTGGCATGTAGGCACTCGGCATGATGGGTAATCATTTCATCTGCCTACCTTCATCATTCTGGTCAACGTGGCCTCACCACATGACCTTTTTCCATTGAAACACAGTTTTGTATAAATAATTAGAAATGCCTTGCATTTCTTTCTTTTGTGTGAGTCACAGAGAAACGTTTGAAGCAGAGATTATAATTTCAGTCAGGCTTTAATACTTACAAGCAGAAAACCGGGGCAGGGGGTGGGCGGCATGCACAGAGCTACAGACTAAATAAGTGCTCCCCTTTTTTCACCAGCAGTTATTTCAGAAGCTTATGTCAATATTCCCTTTGTCCAAATGTGCCTGTGCATGTTCCGTCCTGAACGTGCATATATACGTATATACGGTATGTTCACTGCCACTGTTCATGTCATCTTCTCCATCCAGATTCAGGAACCTTCTCTGGTGAGGAGCAGAGAAAGACGGTGACTCAGGGCCGAGCTGCCGTCATCAGCCCGCCTCCCCTCGCCTCTTTCCCTCAGCCGTTAGTCACATGGTACAAAGACGGACACAAGATCATCCCCAACAGCCGAATGTAAGAGCCGCCCATCTCCTCCTCCTCTCTGGTTCATACACACACATTTTCACAATGACTAATGCAGGCACCTTTTATGTGTAACAAAATACCTCTGTTAGATAAAATTTTAATATTACAGTTCTTATCCTTCACTGTTATACTAATTAGACTTATCTGGGAGCACACGTGTTCTTTTTAATCCGTGCACAGCAATTTGTACTGAATAATAAGCCATTTGGATAAGTGACCCTTTTTCATTAGACATCTGTGCAGTTGGGACATTATCACGAGAAGATAAACGATTTTTCAATGAATCAAATCTTTTTCATTTGTCTAATCTACAAGGTTATTAAGTAATTTAAGGTTGCCTGTGAGATGGTCTTTTATATTAATTGTACAGGAGAGAAATGAGTGTCCCTGGATGAGTTGTGTAAGCCGTATTTCACAGCCTTTTGTTTTACGCTGTTGTCTGGCGTCTTTTGAAACAGCGGCGATTTGCATATTATTTGGTGTGCCGCTACAGCTATCATATCAGGGTCGTTATTTTGAAAAACGTTCAGACATTATAATATTGATATAATAATTCACCCAGAGCATAGGTGTGCAGGTGTGTTAGAACGATGAGGTCGGGGTTAACGGTAAAGGATATTATCAAGATCAAAAAGTACCATAGCAGTTGATAGCACTTACTCTCAAGATAACTGTGGTGTCATTCTTTGTCTCTAGTGCTTTCTGACTAGACAGAAACTACTTTATGTGAAACTAATCACAACATGAGTAAAAATAGAACATTTCAGAAAGGGTTAAAGATGCAACACATTTCAAAACTGTTATAATGATAAAAATCTAAACAAAATAAACCCAATAGACTAAAGCAAAGTATGTAGTGATGGTAATTATGACGGCATAAATCATTATTACACTGATTATATTATTGGTTTATTGCGCAGCTCTAAGAGAAACCACGTTTACGTTTCAGCAAACTGACACATAGCAATCAAATATTCAAAGTGAATAATCTTTTTTTTGACCAAGCAACGTTCCTCAGCAGGGTTTATAGAGAAATGGGCTGAGAAATAGCACCAAGATGCAGTGGGAACCTGCAGACTAGGCTGGTTTTGGGGGATTTCACCCCAGTGGTGCAGTTGTTGAAATTGTGTTCACGTATTCACTGTTTCCTGCAATGTCTAGCATTTGGCGTATTTAATTAAAGTGTTTTACAGAGCGTTGTATCGGTGTCGTTGTTAGCATTAATGTTGCTGGGTGGTGAGTTCTGTTTAGGCCTGTTTGTAGTGATTCATTGGAGTCTCTCAGTATTCATTGTTCTGTTAGTTCACTTTAACCTGCAGGAGTTTGTGTTTTACAGACACTGTTTAGTCATGATGTCAGGACTTAAAATGAGTTCAGATCACGTTCGCTTAGGACTGTCATGTTGTTTAAATTTGACTTTATTAATTAGTTGTCATCTAGGACTGAACCACCATCAGCTAATAAATGTCTTATTTTTAATTGGATATTAATTAGCATTATATATTATATTATAATATTAATTAATTGTATCCTTTTTACCTTTATTCAGTTTATGTTAGTGATTTCATCATTGCCGTTATTTAGTTTAGTAGAGAATTACATAGTACAGCAACAGAGTGCATTTTTATGTGCTAGAAATGGTGCGTGGGCACATTGTGTGAGTCTTGGAACATTATATAACTGTTGTTGACTTGTGGTTTAAGCATGTCATCAATAATCATATGGCATATGCATCTTTAAGCTTTTTCTTCTTCCTTAATTTTACCTTATTCCTTAAATCTAACTTCATACTTATTTGAATCTCATCATTGTGTGCACATAGATGTGGTTTTTCCGAGCCGCAGTACTTTTATTAGTCTGTTTTCCCACTAAAAGATAACTAACTCCCCATTAAGAACACTAACTGCTCCCTTGTGTGTTATTGAATGAAATTGTCAATGGCCCTGCGCTCCGCGTAAATGGCCGGACGGCAACTTTTTCACTCCTTTAATGACGGTCGCACTACCAAAGTGCTTTTCAGGAGGCTTTGGAGTCGGGTTACATAAGCAGTATTTTTTATTTTCTGTTATTTCTATTGTTGCTTCACATCAAGTTTGACTTTGCTTTTTAATTTGAATGAACAGGGAAAATGGCTCCACCGTTAACTTAATGGAGCTTCATTGGACGCGGTTTAATGACAGTGGACTGCAATTATTTTGCTGCTCAAGACACTGCCTTCATTGAAAGAGTTTACTGTCACAGCATCAGCGCTACTCTGCATTAGCCTCCCTAAACAGTTCTCCTGCTGCTATGCTTGAAAAGCAGAAAATGAGGAGCCCTTTGTTCTTGTTACTTACACTGATTGTTTCATGACAACAGCCTATTAACATATTTTAATAAGCCAGAATACTGCAGATGAAGGTGACAAAAGTTGATCTCAAAGTTAGCAGCAAGCTATTGTATCTGCAATGAATGGAGTGTCGCCTCTTTGGCCTCACACCCTCTTAATGTCACACATCACAAGCAAATTGACTACTAACACAAGCAATTAAGGAGTACCAAGTAAAAAACTCATACTGAAGTCAGGGCTAAAAAAGTTAAAATGCACCAAATATAATTCATAAATTGATTTCTCTCTCCACTTCCTCACTCCGCTCCATAATTATAGCAATAAAGTCGAACAGAATAATAAAAAGATGTAATAATACGTAATAATAATGCCGGTAATTTAATGCTGACTTGGAGATGGAGTTGCTGCAAAGCTTGCAGAATAAGCGCTGATGCAACAGTTGCAGCAGTAGGTTCGCAGAACATCTGAACACAGTATGATTTGACAGTGAGCTATCAGTTGTCAGTGTGTTGGCAGCTCAGCAGTCAGCTGAGAGCTTTGGCTCTCTTATCACGAAACAGATGACGCTGTGGCCTGTGTGGGTGACACTGTCGATACACTCGCTGCACTTTTTTAATTTGACCACAGTTGTTCCATTACTTTTTGATTAAGTCCTTAAATTTCTTCTTAAAATGCACAAGCTGTGACTTTTATCATTAGCTGAAGCATTAAAAAAAGGGCCTTCCTGAGTTATTCCAGTTTATTTTCACCAAACAGCTTGTTTCCCCGAATGCAGTTACAATAAAATTTTTTATTAAATACAGTGATATTGAGAAGCCATATATTTTGCATCCTTGTTATAGGGAACAATTACACTGACATTTGGAGGTAGAGCCTTGGTAAAAGACATGACTTTCATGTACCCAGAGGCTTCCTGATTAGTTTCCAGCCACAATTCCAACAGATTTTTAACAGTGATTGGTCATTACAGCTGTCAATCATCCATTTTTCAGCAGTAAGAAAAATTATGATTTGAACACAAATCAACCTGGTGAAATCTGCATAAAGTGACAGAACTCACTGAATGCGTAGAGTGAGTTTTTAGTGTACTTATACTGGTTATGCTTACGACATTAATTGTGCTTTGTGCCTTACTTATAAACGAGAGAGGTGCAAATTCAGTATTCAGTAGAATTGCCATAAATGCACCACATGGGCCTTTTTATTGCCCATGAATTACTGGTGGGGGCAGAACCTATGGGGAGCAGCCATTACTGGCCATAAGTGACGTACCCTTGTGGATTCCGGGAGATCGAATGCGAGTAAACAAGCAGCAGTCAGTGAGCGAGAGTGAGTGAACAGCATGCGTTTGTTGTTTGTGCAACCGTAAGCTTTACACTCCGCCAGTGTCCTAGAGACGCGACCCAGCACTGGCCAATAATACGTCATCTTAGACTGTTGTCTGCTGCACGGGGTCAGGGACCAGTCCATCACAGCCCAGTTAATCCCACAAACCAACAAGTCTGCATCACTACCAGTGCTGGAACAGCCTGTGAAGGAGGCAACATGTCTCTGACCATGACTGACTGACTTAGTACTTGCACATACTTGACAACGGGCAATATCGTAAGCTACTGGACAGAGCCGCTAGTATTATTATAATTGCTAGCAATGAAAATTCACTCCAGGTACCCTTTAATTTCCTGTGACTGTGATCATAGAGCAGGCACAGCTGACCCTGCAGCCACCAGAGGGGATAGTGACATGTGTTGGCCTCCCATCTGTCCAGCTGCCTCTGTGTCCATCTTTACATGATAGGTCTAGGGTTCAGTTGTTCACTGCGTCAGATTAAGAGTCATAAATTCCCGTTATGTCATAGCAACACACGGCAGACATCATGTTGCTTCCCTGTTGCTTGTGATCCTCCATTTTTCTTAGAACTTTTAAGCCAAGTTTAAGAAAAAGAATAAAAACAACCACTGGTTTCTGAAGTGGTGCATATGATCCTGGCTGTGTTCTGTTGAAAATAAAAGGGAGCACAAATCTACTGCGTCTTGCAATAGATGCAATGAATCTGTGAGAGAAACCTTGAGGTTCTGGGCTCCCATTGTTCATTGCTACACAGGAGACAAAGCCCATCATTGAGAGCCAAAAAACTGTCACACGTGACGGTCTCCACTTCACTGGAGGTTGTGACACTATGTTTGATAAAACTGTTGACTGTTTCACCAGGTGGCCATTTGTCATTTCTGTTTCTACAAGCAATAATGGCACCGATGCGTGTTGTCTGAACTCTGCATTAAAAGGTTTTGTGATTTTTACTGTTAAAATAAATAAATAAATAG
>JAPQRQ010000001.1:21988043-22011177 GCA_037367365.1 Apogon talboti
CCCCTGCCTTCCTTCAATCTAGTTCCATAATTGAATTGCTCCTTTGGTCCCCTAATGTGGCGACAAATAACAGAGTGAAAACTCTCTACTGTAAACTTGCCCATTTCCACATCCTCCTCTATTTTACTGCTCTTTTCATTTCTACATACATCCCCACTGCCCTGCCTCTAGTTTCCGCTCCTTGTTCTCACCCTCCTCCTCACTTTGTCTTTCTTCTTGTCAGGTTGCATTAGGGCCTGTTGATCCCAGTTCAAAGGGAAAATGGTAATCTGGGTTTCCCTTCATTCTCGACCTTGAGCTCACCTCAGCTCTTTGGTTTTCTGTAGCAAAGCTGTGGAAATTGATTTTGTGTTTTTCAGTTTTGACATGTTGTTGTGACACTATAGAAACACCCACTAACTAATTTCCCAAACTGACTAATGGCTGCAAAAATGCTCAAAGTGTAGTTTCTTTTCATCTACCGGTCACACTTTCCACTGGGGACGGGTGTAATGCATGTGAGTGTTAATGCAAACGGGTGATGATGACAACCTCCTCGCTCCCCATAAGTTGACACCATTTTAATGATGTATGTAGGGTCACAGCTTCAAGGCAGACACTGTGTTGGAGCTTTAAACGACGTTAGTGACAGTAGACGTTACAGCGTAGATTTCATAAAAGCAATCCAGTATGCATTCTACTGAAACATGATATAACATGATATTTTCTCATTTGGCATTTTTTTAAACGTTTTGTGTCCGCTTTGTAATCATTAGTTGATAGCCAGCGTGTCCCTTCTAAGTTCTTAAAGGATGTTTATAGCAAGACGGAAGTGTCGTAAAATTCTAAGACTTTATAAGAAACTTTTTTTTTTTTTTTGGTCACTTTATATTCATTGTTGTTTTGAATTTTGTACAGTCCAAACACAAGGGACATTTGGGATACATTGACCATTGGAAAAAACCTTTGTGACTTACAATTGGTTTTAGTAAAGTGAAGTGAAAATTGTCCCTTTTTCCCAATTTATCTTGACATCTGCTCTTCTTGAGTCCTTAATCTGTGGGTCAGAATCTCCATCTCAAATATTAGATATTTTACAGGCTGATAATAGTATTTTTAACAAATATCTATCATTTTAAATTATCTTATTACCAATAATACACATCACCTAATCTGTTTTAGGAATTGCATAACCCAATATCTTAACAGTTGTTGAATAGACATTATCCCAAAATGATGCAGGTTTAGGACATAACCAAAACACGTGTGCATGATTTTACATTGACCTCTCCACATTCTCTCCAACAAGGTTGAACTGTGGACACATATTTAGCTGTAATTTTAGGAGTGATGAAAAATCAAATTAGATTTTTCCAGTAATGTTCCCTCCAAATTCTAGAGGAAGTGGTTGACTGTTGAATTCTCCAGATATTCACCCATTCCTCCTCTGAGACTGCAATTCCTAGTTCTTTTTTGACGTTTATAACAAACTTGTGCAGGACATTTACACATTCTAACGGTGTTACATACAGTCAAAAGAGCATCCATGTGAAAATACCGTAGCTGTGAGACATTGACAGCGTGTTTTTATTGAACTGTTTCTGATTATGTGACTATTGTCTGTGATTCCTATTAATCTGTGTACATTAGTAATTAGCACAGTAAATAATTGGAAAAAGGATTAGTAACCTCATACGTATGATTAGTCCTTTATCGCTGTACAATTCCTGCCTGCTCCTGTTTATGTCTAATTTAGACTACATCTCCACTCACATTTTCTCTGCTGTTGCTAAAAGTTGGCCAGAGGCGACCTGTTCTACCACTACACTATTATGCATAAATATTGCACTAAAGAAATCAGATGACTTGTTTAATTTTTAATGTTATCACTGTACTGTGTGGGGGGTGGGGGACCGACACATGTGGCTAAGGGAGAAGGGAAACAAGGGGTAGCTTTAATTGCATTGCATTTTCTGGTAATATTATTCATTGTCAAGGTGGTGTGGGATAGAATTGCATTATGAAGACAGCACTTAAGGGCCTGCCGTCACACTATGAATATTCATTGCTTCTTCTGCCAGAGGCATTTTGTTGTAACTTTGTTTAAAACTGTTGATGTGTTTTCCAAGTCTGTAGGCTATAAGTCGACCTGTATGTTTGCCACGAGGTAGAAACATGATGTTTTTAATCAGCTGCATTTCCTTTCCCATCTTGACACATTATTTGTTGGATATTTTAGATTAGATAGCACCATTATTTTCAGACCCTAGGACGTAGTCTGATATATTTGTTTGGTGCGATAACAGCTTCAGTATGTGCCACATACTGTACATCAGGTGATTCCCCGACTCTGCTTATGTGTGTTTAGCTCGTGTCCCTTACGTGCACTTGTTTTCCAAATTTGCTGTCTTCCTCCAGTCAGACTGCTCAAACAGCAAAGGTAAAAGAGAAAACTTTTTTTTTTTCCTAAAGTAGAAAAGACATTAACTCTGAGGGTGTATTTAATGACTCTCCCAAATGACAGTGGCTTAGTCTGCCTCGCACACTCGAGGGAGCAAGACAGGCACCACCAGGAAGAGGAGGAGGAACAGAAAGCCCCCAAACTGCACAGACGATTGCATCGCTGTTGCAAAATATGTTACTATTAGTTGTCACGTTTCTATAGCAGTAAACGAATACTTTGTGTAGTGTAACGATCCCTATTAGGACACGTTTACATTTACTCAGACCCCTGTCAGTGGCATTAAAATGCCATCTGTATGTGGATATTTGGAGGTGGAAAACATATGCTAATCCAATGTGTAAACATGCAGCACATTTCACCGTAGAAATGTGACTGAAATTCCAAATGTGGGCCGTGTTCATTTGATGGGAGTTGTGTCAGGAGCATCAGTCACAGTAGCTGCAAACATAAGAATATGCCATCACTTCTCTTATCTGTTTTAGAAGATGTAAATGGACACGGTCCCATAGCATGTGAAATAACATCACACCTGTCATCGAGCCTGTTTACATGATCATAAAGATCCGATAACTGGGAGTAATCAGATAATTCTCAGAATCAGATTTAATGCATTTAAATGCACTTAAGAAATATGATAATCAAAAAACCCTGGTTTAGTACGTATGCGTATTTTGCGGAGTACGTATGTATGTAATGATGGTAGACTCAAACTTCCTTTTATTGCCTTCCGCCCACATTTGACTTGTTTTGTGCATGTGCAGACATAAAGAATTAAATAAATCAGATTAACATGCATACATGCACAAAGACATTGGTTTATAGGGAAGAAATCCAGGTGTGTTAATCTGATTACAGATTCCAGTAACAGAGCTACTAAACCAATTTTCATTGTTCTTGTGACAGTGACAACAAACATCTATACTGTTCTATTAATCCAATTATCCATAATCAGATAATAGAGGTTATCTCGTAAAGCATATCAGATTATCCTGTTTACATGATCACTTGAATAATCTGATAACTCCAGAAATCGGACAATGATCAGAGTACTAGTTTGCATGTAAATGGACCGTTTACATGCACACTGAAACTTATCATCATTATCTGATTTCTGGAGTTATCAGGTTATTCCAGTGATCATGTAAACAGGATAATCTGATATGCTTTATCTGATAACAGCAGTAATCTGATTATGGCAAATCAGATTAACACACCTGGATTTCTCCCCCAATACTCTGATGTGTTTATGCATGTATACAGGTCAATCTGAATTACTTCATTCTTTTACATCTGCACATGTGTATAAAAAACAAAAGACAGAAAGACATGGTGGAAAATGAAAGTGATGTATTTAAATGTTGTAAGTGGAAAACAATAATAGAAAGTTTGAGTCTAGCGTTTATGTAAGAAATCCAATAATGCACTAAAACGTCCAAATCAAGGCTTTTTAATGATTGTATTTCTGTGGTGCATGTAAACGCATCAGATCTAAATTTTACAGTTACCTGATTGCTCCCTGTTGTTGGATTTTTATGGTCATGTAAATGGGCTCACTGTCACTGCAGATTCTACTTTTCCAATTACTTGTGACTTGTTCATTTATCAGTATATTATAGGTAGCATGTTAAATCATTTTTGCCTTTAAAAGTGCTACAGAGCAAAGTTACAGAAGCGAAACACTTAAACCTTTATAGGTCACTCATAGAAATACTCTGAAATTCAAAAGTTTAACCTTAGTGTGTTATTGGAGGACCTAACAAGACTTTATTACTTCTGTGAAATTTTTCAAAAATCTTGGTCAGTGAAGTTATTTGGTTCCTTGCCCATAAGTGGCAAAAAAAAAAGTCCAACAAATATATATAAAAGATACAAGAAAAACACATGTAATGTGAAAGGAACATGTATTTCAAAACATGAGAACAACACTTTTAGAACATTAGACCAACATCAGTGCTGATCCAGACACCTGTCAACAAACACATTAACCCTTTGAACATCAGTACTTACATTAGTACCATTACTTCATGGTACCTAACAAAGCAGGTACACTCACTGTTCATGCAGAGGTGGACCTTACAGACCCTGGAGACCACATTGGACCTGAGACTGTTGCCTCACTGTCCTCACTGGAACTGTTGCCGTCACTGTCTTGTAATGTGTGTGATTTTTATTTTCTCAGCGACACCAAAAGATGTTACACAAACTCCTGCAGGCTGAAGTGGACTAATCAAATATTTTCATTGCTGGCAGACTCAAGCACAGCCACAAGCCTTGGAACAGTAATGCTGCACATAGCCCATAGTATAACACTCTAAATACTGTATTTATCCTCACACTGTAAATATTAGTTGAGTAGAAAGGTTTACAGTGCTGATGGTGGACATACAAATGTATACAAATAGCAACAACTACAACTTGAAGTACTAAGTCAGTATTTTTTTCAGCAATTGTTCTGGGCTCATTTACTGGAGGTACATTGTTGGTCCATTTGTAAATTATCACTGTTAAAAACGATTTTAGGGCTGCTAGAAATTTACTTTATCATTAAGTTAGCATAAGCTTGAGCGAGTTTGATCGATGTCACAGTCATCTCTTGTGCTTTTCCAGCTGCACCAAATATAATCACGCGTGGAACCAAACAATGTGAAGTCAAGGCTTCAGAATGGTGTTCCACAAAAACAGCAGGCGTCAGGCTGACTATGGCCTCTTCCTCTGTACAGTGTAGAGTTAGAATAGAGCCTGGTGGTTGAGTATCTCAGTGTGTACATAAGAAATGATGGAGAGTTCAATTTCCGCCTCTTAAATCAGTTTAATTTATTCAGTCCAGCTAAACAGACCCTTGTCACTGTGACAGGATGTGCCAAATAAGTGTCCTACATCAGCAGCCCCATGCCGACAGCGTTACGGCGCTAAAGTCAACCGGTTGTTCACAGAGCTGGTGTCTGATAAACTGTGTGTATAACAACTGAGCTGAGGCCAGCAACAGGAACAAGATTGTATTTCAGTAGAAGTAGGGGAAGATGCATGGGGTGAACGTTGCATCTCTTTGCTAGAAAGTGTTTTTGGGTGACAACAAAAGGGGACGTTTGCGGCTTTAGTCTCAAAGAAAGCTAAACCTGCGCCAGCATAACAACGCTGGGCTTGGAAGTGAGAAGAGGTGAGATGAGAACATAGATGAGGAAACATGTAGATACAGCAAAAAATTATAGCAAAAGTAGCTCCTACTTTGTCTGTCCATAACACCGGTCTGCAAGTAAAATGTTTCCAGAATAAAAGTAGTTAAACTTCACCAAATTTGAGTCACTAATAAAGACAAATTAAGTCAAAAGTGTTAGTTGGTTGTAGTTTCACAGATACAGTCTTGGGCCAAAATGTGAAATTCTGAGAATTAATGAGAGAATGGGTTTTATTCAAAAGGAATGTTTGTCTCAGAGCAACAGATCTACCTCAAAAGACTGTCTGCACATTACAGTACATTCACTTCACAGGTTCTATCTAGAGGAACATTTATAAAACCACTGTATAAATGTACATAAACCAACATATATGTGTAATAACACACAATCATGTATATTGAAAACATGAGCTAACCAGCACTTTTGTCATTTGTTTTCTGATTCATCTTATCAAAGTATGTAAGATTTAGCACATTTAATGTCTGAAGCAGATATTTTCTAAGACATTGTAGAACAGTGTAATCAGATCTACAGTGATTTCACACTTAATTAGAGCTGAGTTAATGCTGCTTGGTTCCTGATTCTTCTTCTTCTCATTAATTGGTTCTTTATTGGCGGTACATTAAACAGGTACATTACTGCTCCCTACAGGACTGGAGTTGTTACGTTCTCATTCTGTTACATTTATTCCATTGGGAATGTCTGAAAAATGGAAGTGTGACGCGTGCAATTTAGTATTCCAATTTGGTTCAGTGTTTGACAACATGTCAAACCAGTTTGATAGTTTTTTATTTTTTTTAAATAAATTGTTGATGTGCCTCCTCCTCTGCACACAGCCCTGGGATGGTGAAAGAACTATCTTTCATTTCACCTGTGTCCGTCATCGTCAGTGTTAGCAATTTCTTCTAACTTCTTCTCCAATGAAACTACTGGTCGTATTAATTTCAAGTTTTATATGTAGCTTCCTCGGAAGAATGTCTACAAAGTTTGTTGACATTTTTGAGAAATTTAGATTTTTGAATTTTTTCCAAATTTTTGACATGTTAAAAATGTGCCTTTACTTATAATGGTCCATAGTTTGATGGTTTATAACATGGAACTGGTTACAAATATCACTATAGTTACTATTGAGCACTGATAGGAAGTCACATATGGTCTTTCATTGAATTAGTTGAGTTCTCCTCCAGTGAAAATACCACCCACTTCTACTGTGGCTCAGTTGGTAGAGGGGGTCGTCCAATGACCGAAGGGTTGGCGGTTCGAATCCTGGCTCTGACTGTCCACATGTCGAAGCTGAAACTGAACCCTAAATTGCTCCCAGTGGAGCCTGGCAGCATCAACAGGACTCTAACATAGAGACAGAACATGACAACCTCACAAATTCATGTTGTTGTTGATTCTTAGTAGAACATGCTGGTGAGATACAGGGACACTGGTCCTATTTTTATGATATTTTTGGAGTTTGTAAAATGTGTGCATTATCACATGAATAGGCATTATAACATGAATAGGCTGTGATACCTGTTACAGCGTTCATCATTGTACACCGTGATATAAATGTTAAGTGGCAGTTTGTTGCAAATAAAGGATCACTTGAATACCAGCAATACTGAAGCAGTAATGATCAAATGAAACCCGTCTGCCTCAGTGAAGGAAAGAACACATTCAACAGCCTGTCAAGAGGCACAGACTATGGTGTCATTATAGCCACAGGTGTAAAAGTAAGTGTAATTCTTTAATACATTCTTTCCATAAGCCGTGTGCATTTCTTGTATTTCAGTGACCCTTGAGCCTGTTAACTCACAGAAACGTATCTGTGTCTGAGGTGACGGATTCTCTGCTCATCTATTTCTGTCTGCCAGAAAGCAGCTGTTTGTGTCTCGACTGATCACTCGGAGACGCAGAGAGTGAGAGAAGCGTGCGTTTGTGCGTGTGTGTGTGTGTGTGTATGTATGTGTGTGTTTGTGTCCGGCCTGTGTGGCACATGCTGATGATGATTAATTCTACAGACGTGTATCTCTGAAAGCTGCAGTGTCTTTTCGGTGTCTATATCTTATCTGCTCTTCTCCGCCTCTCTTCATCTTCCCTCTCTCTCTCTCTCTTGCTCTCCACACTGTGTGCCTGCATGTACGCTATATCATTTCAGAAATCATTATTCGCCCATTACAGTCTGAACCAACACACTCCCACCTGCCATCTTGCGTGTGCGTGTGTGCGTGCGAGCGTGTCCTCTGTCTAAAGTCGTTAAATATTCTAAAGACAGAGACCTCTTTTAATTATCCACTAATCACACTTTTAATTACCTGCCACACACACATCCATCATTGACCGGATTGCGCACACACGCGCACACGCACACACCCGTGGCCCACACACACATACACTTATGCCCACATCTGTCATTGGAATTAGTTTTTAACCTATCGACAAAACAAAGGAATGGAAAGCAAAGCGGGTAATGAGTAAGACATTGAGTAAGTGCATTGAGGAGTGACAGATGGCGATTTGGTTTTTGACACAGGAAGCTGCCAGGTGATTACCAGAAGAGGTGTAATTCAAAACAGACCACGAAACAAGTAAAGATACACAGGAATGTAGGTTTAAGTACAAGCATTACGCTCAGAAGAGACTGTGAACGCTTGTATTCGCACACCTTCCTCCACACTGCAGTTACCTCTTCAGATTTGCCAGGAGTTCCCAGACAAAAAGGACAGTTCTGAGTGACTGGTTCATATCAGAGCCACAACATGACATCCACCAGATCAGACAGCTGGATCAATAAATAGAAGGTCACACCTGTAGTTTGTGTCTCAGACAAATAAAGGCTCAATTTTAGCAGGAGGAGACAGGAAATTACACTCCAGCTTCCTATGCGCTGACCTTTCTCTTATGTATTTATATGTTTTTGTGACTTTGGATGTTAGGTCAAGGCTTCAGTGGATGTGCAATACAGTTAAAACTGTAACCTAATGGCCTTTAAGCTGAAGTAGTTGAGCCCCTCCATCTTTCTTTTAAAGCACTTTCTCTCATTTTTTGGTCTTTCTTTAGCTTTTAGTTCAGGCCCAAAACAGCTTTTCTACCCCTTTTCCAACAAGGCAATTTTGGTGGCGAATAATCTTCAACTAGTACTTCAAAGAATCACTCTCACCAAGGAAAATTGGCTCCAGAGTGGCACCAGCACTTTACTGGTCTACAACCAAGACCTGCTTACATCAGGGGCTGGATTTCGGAGTATCGTGACCAAGTTATTAAAGTGGTGTAGGAGCGTAGACCTGTGGAGCCGAAACAATAAGTGAAATGTTTACAGTTTTAACAGTTAAGTGACAGGTGCCATGGGGGTATTGATTGACAGCTCACTTGTCGTCTTAGAGCACAGAACTTCTGTTTATTGAATAAAATAGTTTTTTTTTCCCCCATCCACTGTAGTGAAGAAGTTACACTAACAAGACTGTGGCAAGACTGTGTTTCACAAGATTTACCTAAACTTAAATACTACAAGTCGCGCCTCTTTAGCTACACCCTCCTTTCCAAATACGGACACTTTTGGGGCTACCAAAAACAGAAAACAAAACAAAACGTAGTGAAGGGCCAAACGCCAAACTCGAGGGTGTAGAACTGCCTGACATACAGTAACTGCAGCTACAGCCACTCCTTTTAGGGCCTGTCTTTCTTTTTAATTTTTGACCTAGAGACAAACAAAACCACTGTCTAACATTAGAGACTCGAGTTATAAACAAAATGTTTAAAGAACATCTGAACGTTTCAAACTGTCCTACCAAGACTCTGCTAGTCAACACATTGTTACAGCTGCATCTCAGTCAACACAGATGTCTACTGTAGTGTCGGTGTCAAATCAGCCTGGTCTGTTGCAGTCCGTCTCAAATCCAGGACTTTGAAAGGATGATCATGTAGTCTGCCATCGTTGTTACTGGAGATGAGTTAGCACAGGCCTTTATAGTATCATAATAGTAGTACTGCAGATCTGTGGCGGTTCTGTTTAGCTTAGGTACAACCAAAGCCGGTCCTTTGAGCGTTTTTAAGTCAAATCAGCATTAACCCAACACTAGTACCATCACACAACTAGTACTAGGATCATGTTAGTGCACAGGGGTTTGTTGTGATTTTTCCGGTTCCTCAGATAGCGAGAGCATAACACAACCAATACACAGGCTCTGACAAGCGTACACGAATATTCTCCTGCACAGATATACTGAACATGTCTCTAAACCAGCTATTGCAACCACACTTATGTCATCTGTCCATTCTGGACTTGTGTTGGCGCTTCTTGGTTAATTTCATGGGTCCAACCAAACCTGCTCTCACCAAAGTGGGTGGACTTGAAGTTAAGGTTGTATTTATGCACTAATTGGTAGCACAGTGAAAGGTGGTCCCCTTCTACCATGAAACTGAGCTCAGATCTGCCCCTGCTAAACACAAATGCAAAGACGGCTGGTTTGTAATCTGTGTATGTTCTGGTCATGTTTATCAGCCAAGGACGTCCAACATGTATATCATGTCCATCTCTGCTCATTTCTATGCACTTGTGATCTGAATTTGTTCTTGCAACTTGTCGCATAGTTTCAGAAATAAACAAGCACAACTATTTCTGTCTCGGTGCATGGCTTTCATAGAGGGTCAGTGTGAGTAATGCATTGACTGACGATGTAGCTGCGGGCCTTTGTACACATTAACAGATCCATGAGAGCAATGTGTCTGCTTATGTGGGTTTTGGAAAAAAATGTAGATGACATTCTTTTATGCTGGTAGGCAGACTCATTTATTTATGTTGTATTGATTTGTCATCACCATAGTGACAACTGTATCAGTTAAAAACCTTGGTTTTACAAGCCATGCTGTAATTGTGTTTGTGTCGATAATGGCAGACACATTGCACTGACCTTTAAAGCTATAAAGGCAACTCTGTGTATACACATAGTTTTTTACCCAAGGCATAAAATATCTTTCTAAAATATTTATAAAATGTTAAAAGTTGTGCATACGGCAAGCATGGAAGTCACAACAATGACATAAAGCAGATCAAGAAATTAAATACTGTTGCCAACTTTTTAATTGGAGCTGAGAAATGGCTCGGTATAAACTGTCACCAAAGGTAAATATTAATGCTTTCTGGAGTTATTGGACCCGTAGTGTGGGTTTTCCCTCTGCTTATTGTCTGGTTTAGTCAAAATAAATCCCATTCATACAATATTTCTGCCACAGTTTTGAGATTATATGTATAATACACTAGAGAGACACATATACAGAGCAATGCATCATGGGTCATTCATAGCAATATTTTGAGTCTTTAGAGTCCGTTAACCCTGAAAGTAGTGGACTTAAACCCGTGGGAGTTTGTGTAACTATGGTAAAGGCTCTGAGGTGAAAACTGCTGTGATTTGGTTTTGAATATAGTAAACAAAAGTTCTACGTTTTAACATTTGGCTGTTCCTGTTATTGGATTTTAGTTAAGGGATTTTATTTATCGATTTTTATTGATTAATGATTTTGTGGACCCATGGGAATCTTAAAGTTTCTCTTACTGATTGTTGTCGTATGCATGTCAGAAAGCTACCAATGAGTTGCCCATTTGGAATAAATATAGTTGTCTGAACTGTACGTCAAGATGGCGCCATGAGGAAATGTCAGCCTTTAAGTCTCTGATCATGTTGGAATTGTTGCAAAATGCTCCTAAATGGGGGTCTGAGCCTCAAGACTGCAGTAACACAGCTGTTTTCACATTTTCACTCATAAATCGCAGATATTCATTACCTACAGTTTGTGATTAGTTTAGTTTTTTCAACTCCTTGCAACCTCCATGTGTCTGTAAAGCATTCAGGCTGAAGATGAGCCCTCTGCTGGGAGTTTTTAACCACCTCGTCTGTTAAATTAACGGCCGAAATACACCTGAAGTCTTATAATGTTAGGAAGAGCCGTGCTTCACACTGTGAATCTCAAGAAGAATCTGAATCATTTCAGGTTTTAACAGTCATACAAACCAGAAATAGAACATAATGGCTTATTGTCAAAAGTGAGAACATTTCTGGCTCTCTGTTGCCTGTTTTTTTTTTTTTTTTAAACTCAGCAGCTGGAAGGAAGTATAAGTGAAGGTGTGTTTTTCTGGCTGAGAAGAAGACAAGGAGAATGAGAGTGTGAGAGACGGAAAGACAGCAAGAGTCACCGCCAGTTGTGTGGTTAATTGGAAGCAGGCATAATTAGTGCTAATTAGGATAATAGCTATTCATCTAGAGATCCATCCACCTAATGGGACTACAACAGTCACAAAGCTGCACACGTGCACACATCCAGTCGCAGGAAACCAGTTTTTCTCTCCACCCGGCCATATTATTCGAGAAATGTAGTCCTATGCTGTGGGCAAATGTGAGTGTATCCTGTAATGGCAGATAATTGTGCCATGAAAATAAAATATTTCACTGTGTACTAGGGTTTCCATTAGTGTGTAATTACCGTTTTTACCTGGTAAAATTAATATACAAAACAGCTATTAAAAATGTACTAGTCAAAAGTTCAGTAGCATAATAATGAGTAGTGCGTGCTTTGCGGTGAAGGGGTGACCGAACCATTAGCTGCTCCTCTTATTGATGAGGTGCTTTTGGATTGGTGATGGCTGACAGTCATCACCATGTTGAGTGAAAACATGTTTTCATTTACCCATAAACCTCATTAACAATTAGCTGGATTGGCTCTGCCTCAGCGCATCAGTCTTTATTTGTATCATGAAACTGAGGATTCATACTGCCCTACGGAGAGAACTCACCTGTTCTCTGCTGCATCTGTCTTAAATAAATCATTTCTAATCAGTATGTGGTTGTTAAATAATTTTCTCAACGTCTCCCCAAAGGTGCCAGTACAACAGCTCCAAAATAAAGCTAATGTAGAGGAACACCACTGACAACCACTGGGTCTATTTAAAGTCCAGCCCTCGCAGTTTTGTAGCTCCGCCCCGTTTGTCCAACTATGGTCACTTCTGGCTCCAAAAAGCCAACATGGTAAACATCTCAAATGCAAATACCTGGTTTCAAAACCGTCTACAAACCAATACTGACTATTGTCTCCCACTTAGTGCCTCCTGGTTTTAATGGTGTTCTTTTATGTTGGCCACAAATAGATCTTCACCCTGTTGTTATGGTGCACATGGGAGAGTTTCAACAAAGTGGCAGCGGGCACTATGTTAGAAAGAGAAAGAGAAAAATGTACTTAATATGAGTTTTTGCTTGTAAAACTACATTTAACTGGGTTTGCGGATATGCTCAGTACTTAAAGATAAAGACAAACAAAAATGATTGAAAACACATGCTCTCTGTCAATTGTGAAACCAATTTTATCTGAAAAAGTGGCGTCAAATGGAAAATCCTCTCGACCTTGTGTAGCATTGAGTAACGGAATTTTGAGAGTGCCGAGTTTTCTTTCCACTCACCGTAGCTGTCATTAAACTGTTGCTCCATCAGCTCCCTACTATCCACACAGCAAGAGTCAAACTAAACTAAACCAAACTCCACTTGATGCTGATTCAGGGTTTTCAGTATTTATTGAATGCTGATGGAAGTGTCACACAGCGCTGTACGATGGATAAAGTTCAGAACTTTCCATCACAGAATACGTTCTCTATGATCATCGATTTAAATTTTAATGAAGCTGAAATCCCTGCACAGCTGCTGTCATTAACTTATGTATGTTTGAGTTGTAAGATGACATCATGGTTCAAATACACCGATTTTTTTTTATCACCACAGAGCAGTAGTTTTTAATCTTGCTTGGGAGCAGCTGCTAGTACATGTAGTTATCTGTGGTATTATAGCTGTAACTTGTTTACATTAGTTTTTATTTTCATTGTGTGTTTGACATGTATGTAACTAATTTCAGTTTTATTTCAAGGTTGTTTTAGGTGAGTTAATGTGTTGGGGGTTTTTTTTAGAAGCTGAAAAATCTGATTTGTAAAACAGTTGTTTCACTTTATTCCTGTACATCACTTATAACAAATGAGGAAAATTGGGCACAGTAACCACCGTACAAAACAAGGAACAAAAGAAAACAAAGCTAATATTGACTGCGGTTCCATTTTATAGGTCTTTTTTCATTTGATTGGTTTTGAAGTGAATTTTTTATTTTGTCTCAAGTTAATGAGACTTTCACCGCCAGTTTTAGTTTAAGTCCTAGGTTTCTTAAACTGTTATAATCATGGCTTTTATGTGCGGGAATTAAATACAATTTGCAGTCATTTATCCGTCCTGACAATTTAAAAAAAAAACAAAATAAAAAACTTGTCAGTGAGAACAGCTTTATATTGAACAGGGCTGAATTAGACCACAATAGTAATTCTGAGTCTTTGGTCAACCTACGAGGACATTATCGTTGAAGTTGTTCCCGTACCAGAAGAAACATATCCGGTCCATATACGGTAATAGACAAACAGACGTAAGCAGAGGTTGAAAGGAAGTGAGCCATGCACTTTCCATATCTGAAAAAGCAGCACGGCAAGAGTAACGTATCCTCTCTGTGTTTATTCATCATGCCTCTCTGTCCACTCGTCTTTTCCTGCTTCTCTCTCACTCTTGGCCAGGTTTGTGCCCCTTCCCCCTCCCCCCGTCGCCTTTCCACCTCTGTGTGCCTGTCCCTCTGTCCCTCAGGCCATGCCAGGGGACGCTGAGCAAACAGTCTGTCCGGCAGCCTTCTCTAACTCATATCCTCCCGCTTTCTCTCTCAAATAGACACTCACACCAATTACTTTCAGAGCACAGACCCATGACTGCGTCTACATAAAGGTACTTTCTGTGTGTCACCTTTCCTTGCGTGTACGCGGGTAGATTTTGTGAAGGACTTATTGGCAGTGGCAGCTGGCCAAGCCGGTGAGCCTGCGCAGAAAAAGTCCCTTTTTGTGCCCGTTTGACCGTTTGAAAGAGCTGCAAAGGTGATTGAGGAAGCAAGCCTGTGATTTAGGCACTGCGTTAATTACAAGTCACAGCGCCGCAGAGTGTGTAGGGCAGAAGGTAGGGAAATGTTTTCTGAGTCAGTGAGTGGGGCTGTTAAAATCTCTCACAAACACATTAGTGTTCGTTACTGTTGTAACCTCTACCATCACTCCTTTTTCTCTCTTTTGCTTCCACTTTTTATCGGCCTGTTGTGCACTCGCATACGCAGGCAGTATTTTTTAAATGGAAAAATCTTCAAGGCTCATCGGACAGAAGTGGTGCAATGACAGAGACGGAATTCAGCAAAGGGTTTGGACACTAACAGGATGTAAACACAAAGTGGGATTTATTTATTTATTTATTTATTTTTCTGTTGAGGGCTATGCTGGCCACTTTCACACCTTTTCATAAGGACTATTTTGACGTTTTATAATAGTAGCTAGGTTTCCATATAACTGTCTAGTGAATTTCTTGTGGGAAAAAAATGAAGTGGTAGTTGTGTACATTTCCATCAACTGGTTTAGAGCAGCACAGTGTGATCAGAACGTGGTGGCACAGTTTGGGAAAGGTCAAAGTTTGGAAGACGGCTTGATAATGGGCCAAACACCAGACCGGACCCGTAGGTGTTGGAATTGACTCAGCAGACACTCCCAGGTGGAACGTAATGACACCGTCAAAGCCCTTCAGTGACAGTGAAGTGAGTCTCGTTCACTTAGTGCCGATGTTGCACTTCCAAGCCGTTTGTTAAAGACTAAAACAGAAGAGGATGCAATGGAGGCAGCATCGTTATCTGTGGGACGACATCAGGTCACCACCTTCATTAGCTTCAAATGCGAAATGTTGCCATATTGGTGCAGTTTCACTTCCCTTCAATACCAAGGATATTTTCACACTCAAAAGTCCAAAATATGGTCTGTACCAATAATTTACTGACCGCGCCTGTGTACCCAGTGAGTTCCAGAAAGAAATGTGGTTTGGTTTTTTTTGTTTTTTTCCCTCCTGGATGAAGTGGATGAAGTTGACCAGACTGCATGGAGACCTGACCTCAACCTTATCCATGGGATGAACAGGTATATAGACTGTGAGCCAGGTTTTACTGCCCGACATCTGTGCCTGACCTCACTAACGCTGTTGCTGCTAAAGGCGAGCAGATCTCTGCTGCCATGTTGGAGGTCTGGTTAAAAAAGGGAAGACCAGAGGCTGTTGTTTTTGGGTTTTTTTTTCAGCAAATAAGATGTTAAGACTTGCATATGGGTGTAATGATTAGGTGTCAACATAATTTTAGTCAAATCTGTGAACTTTAAGAGGTATTTTGCATCATTTTGCTCTGATATTGAAGCGGTGGATATGCCTGAGGTTGAACATTCCTCTGTTTTCATTTTAATGAAGTCCAAAATGCTTTGGCCTTGATTTGGATTGAGATAGACACAATCCAGGGCTTCTAAATACTTGATGCCCATTTTTAATGCATCAGCAGACGGCTTCCATTATTTCTTCTCATTTGGTTCAGTTCCAATGGGCTTATTACAGAGACACAGTCATTTTGTGCATGTTTTGTTTTGTATTACAAGATAAAAGCTAAACAGAGGCAGACTTTTCATGTTTAAAGTATTTGATACATTTGTGTGTAGAAAATGTTGGTATTTAAGTGCATCTGTGATAACTGCTAGGGATATTAGACTGCTGTCTGTTGGTAATTTACCTTACAGCAGAGTTTTGGCAGAAGGAACATTTCTTTTTCTTACATTGCTTAAAAAAAAATACCTGTTTCTTAGGTTTGACACAAAAACTAATAATGTCAAAACCAGCCAGAAGAAGCCAAGTTTCAGATAGGCACAAAAAAAAAGCCATAATAATTTGACGGATGTTTTTTAAATATTAATTAGAAAGTGAAGACCTCCTCACATTTTCCTCACATCAGGAAGTTACACAAATGTTTCTTAAAGATAATTTTTTGAGGCGCCGCTTTTTGACGAAGTGAGAGGATTAAAGAATGTTCAGCAAATATACTGTATAACAAATCTTCAACCCCAGGCTGTGTTAACAATAGCTTCATTTAAAGTATGCATGGAAAATCACTAAAGCAGCCACTGTCAAGCTACTGGCAGTGGAATGTCAAGAGCTGCTGGCAGGGGTTCAGTTCTTAGTCTTAACTCAGTTAGACTGTTTAATCCCATTACAAAAACAGATCTATCAAAGTTTCCAAAACTCCACCTAACTGTTGTAGGAAATAAGCAAAGTTCTCCAAGGCCACGTCCCACATCTGTACGTTCCATTGCTGCAGTACGCATCCCTTATCACCGTTTATGACGTCCAGCTTGTGCTTGTGCCCACTCATCTCTTAAAACCAGGGTAAAGCATTCCGCCGCCACATCTGTGTTCACAATGTAGAGCTTAAGTCAAGAAGTAAAAACAAAGATGCACAGTTCTTGATGAATGACTCAAACGTTTAGCGTCATCGCGTCCACTGAAGTTTAAAGAAACAGTTCACATTGTTCAGTCAAATTATGCTAAAAAATGATCGGCCTAGTAGGGGCGTCTTACTGAAACTGTTGCAGCTTTACGGTGCCTTCATATCTGTCATGTTTTGTCCTAACCGTCGGATTTTTCGGTTTGATTCAATCAAAAATTGCTTTCAACTTCTCAATGGGGCCAATCTGGTCCAAAAACAGGGACGTAGCTCTGGAGTCCATTTGTGAAACCAGTGTTTTGGGTGTTTTGAACTCAACACAGGAAGTTACATTCCATTGTCAGCAATGAAGCAAAAGGAGACAACAGAAGAAATGAATAAACCACAACAGTAGAACTATATCTGTGGAAGAGAAGCGTTGGAGTCAGGCAGATGACAGAATATTCACGTGGTCGTAACATTTATCTGGACAAACTGAGCTCAACTCAAGTAACTGTCTTGAAGTAGCATAATTACAAATACATGAACTTTGGAAGTCAGGTGTTAAAAGACTACCTGTTAAAATGTCAAGACATCAGCGTCAGACACACATCAGTCTGTGTTTCCATAAAGTATAGGTTCATTTGGCACCAACTTTTGAAAATTCACAAAAAGAAAAGTGCTATTTATGTGTGTTTCTATAAAGTGGTTTGAAGCAAATGATCCAGTCTGCCTCGTGTCACCTGCAGGGGGCGCTGTAGGCCTTGACCTTCACCGACATAAGTTAAATGTTCACTACCTCAGCGTTTATTTGAAAAAGCTGTTTCCATTTCCTTTTAATTTTGTTGTTTCCAGAATATTTTCCGACGCGAAAAGCACTGCATATTAAATATTTTTTAATTGAAACACACCAAATATCTAATAAAAGATGAACATGTATGTGACGACATCAAGGTTTTGGCGTCTGTTCCTTGTGTGGTCATACAACCACAATGAAAACTAATATGACCTTAAGTATACCGTGGAGCACAAACACTGAACCAATGGTTTGTACATTGAAATATTAATTAATGTCAAGAAATGAGGTTTTAATGTTGTCAGAGGCTCAAGGCTTTGAGATGTCATATAAGCTGCATTACAAACACTTGACTGTAATAAATATAGTAGAAGAAATGGAGCATTCTGTTTTGTATTTAAAATGGTGACAGTGGTTCTTCATGGATGAGATCAAGGAATAATTTGTTCTCTACATCAGTCTAAAATGCCTTATGTGAATATTGGGGAAGATGCTGGGGATCGGTAACTGTAGTTAAATGTTCACAACCAGAAGGTACTTAAAAGAATGTGTTGTCATTTTCTATTATCTGCACCTTTAAAAATGGCAAAATCCGCCTCGAGTAGAAGTGAAAAGTTATTTTTTGAATGTTTGGATGTTCCATACACATTTTTTTTTTTTATTCGAAACATGGCTGTTAAGGTCTGAAGTATTTGGACTATTTGGTATCTAACTGTAGTTATTTCTGTTTTAGAAACACAAAAAGAAGAAAACACTATGAAACCATTGTTTTCAGTTGCACACAACCAGGAAAAAATGTTGAATATGGTACAGAAGCTTCCTCCTCTTTCCACAGACTCTGCAGCTGAGTTTTATAGTAACCTATTACAGGGGGACAGAGGACATCACACCACAACTCAAACTGACAGGCAATTTTATCACCAGAAATACTTAAAAAATATTTTGGAAAGCATTTGAACAGCATTCACACCGGTCCACAGACACAAACACAGCAGCCCTCACCAGGTAACACGTTAACTATCAATCAGTCCAACAAAGAATGCATCCATTCACATGTCCCCGAAATTGTACACCAACCAAACATCCTGTTGAAACGGCTACGACGGACGCTGAATGCTCCCTGTGTGAATACTTGTATGAGCAGGTGTGTGTATGGATTCGCTGTATGTGTGGGCAGGCGGCTGGCTGGCACTCGCTTTAGAGATGAAGCTGCCAAAAAGCCTGCTGTCTGGACTTGGTTTACAGTGGAGTACCCCCCCAACAGCATCACCGCCGACCCCCCCAACACACATACACACACACACACACACACACACACACCTCCCCTCTGCCCTGCTGCCACACTCCTCCACCCCGAGCCTCTCTGTGTGTCAGATGCAATGTGCTTTAAGAGGATGGCACGCTGCCTATCAGAGATAGAGAGGGAGGGCAGACGGGGCCGAGGTGGGCTCTGCTGGCAGGAGACTCTGTCCCCAGTGCACAAACACACACACACACACACACACACACACACACACACACATGCTCCCACGCACTAAAAAAATCACAGTCATTCATGCAGTGACTCACTCACTCATCCTCTGGCCTGCGACATGTGTGTGCTAATTAGCTCTTGGCGCGCTTCTGTCTGTGTGCGTCTGTGTGTGTGTTCAACAGTCAGTCTTGCAGCGCGGACACCCATGAGTGTTTGGTAAATGAGTCTTGGGGCCTGACACTTAATGAAAGACCAATCTGGCTCTGGTGCTTTGGTTCAAAGGAGTCGGAGGGAGGAAAGCTGGGTATCCACAGTGCAATCGGGGTCTGTCCCAGACGAAAAAGACCAGGAAATGCAGCAACATCTTTGGTCGCGGCTCCAAAATGGCGATCTTATGTCAGAATGTGGAGATTTATCAGAAGCTTGGGATGGTCTTGTCGTAGTGTGACTGCTGCTACACCATGCATTTCATCTACAAGCCAACCAGGAATGCAGAATGAAAAGATGCACTGATCACTGAAACACATTAGGGCCGGTCGATCGGATCCAGCGTATGTTGTTTATGGAGTAACAGCACAATACGTGACTTTCATCATGATTTTCTCACTTTGTGAAACAAAAAGTCATGACTAGTCTGAGTTTTCCGCTGGTTGTCTTTGGTTTCCAGAGTCTTAGGCTGTGTGAGATGGCATTAGAGTTAAAAAGAGGGTGGAATGGCGCCGTAGTGGATAGCATCTGTGTCTCACACCAGGGATGTTCAACTGTCAATCGCATGAAAGGACCTGTTCTCTCCGTGATGTGCTGGTTTCCACCGCCATCACAAACAGGTACGTACAGGTTCATTCTCCTGACGGTGCCCCCAACTATGGTACTGATGAAGATCTGGAGTTGGTCCTCAAACACCTTCAGTAGCAGCTCACTGTTCCTCCTAAAATGCACAGACCAGATTTCCCTACAGGGATAATAAAGCAAGTTAACCTTTATTTTGTCAGTGTCAAACCATAAACGGTATTTTTTTTAATCTGCTTAGATTATCTTTTAGATAATTAAAATATGAGGCCAGGCTCAGACTCCATCACTCTCCTTGTTAGTCACGTAGCCCTTACATAGCCCGGTGGAGGTATGTTTGGGGTCACTGTCCTGCTGGAAAACAAATGATGGTTCCACTGAGCACATACCAGATAGGACATGTCCCCGCCAAAAGGAAACAAGTAGAACACTCAACCATGCAGGGTGAGCATGCCTTGAATTTTCAGCAGCGACATCCCCCACACCATCACACCTCCTGCTCGACGGTGGGAACCACACATGTAAAAAAAACCAAACACATCCGCTCACCTTTTCTGCACCACACTAAGACATGGCAGGTGGAACAGAAATCTGAAATTTGGACTCATCAGACCAAAGTACAGATTCCCCCTGGTCTAAAGCCTTTTCCTTGTGTTTTTTGGCTCGAGCAATTCTCTTCTTCTAGTTACTCTTCCTGTGTAGTGGTTTCTGTGCAGAAATTCAACCATGAGGGTTGAGATGTGTCTGCTACTTGAACTGTGTGAAGTATTTATGTGGGCTCTAATCCGGGGAGCTGTTAATTTGTGGTTTTGTTAGGCTGGTGGCTCTAAGGAAACGATCCTCTGCAGCGGAGTGAACTATTAGTCTTCGTTTCCGAGGTCAGTTATCATGAGATCCAGTTGCATCATGTTTCATTGATTTCATAACTGTCCTTGAGGATACATTCAGAGCTATGTGTCTTAAAGTAATGATGGACTGGCGTTTCTCATTTCTTACTGTCGTCATTCTTGTAATAATATAGGATTAGAATTTTTTATTATTATATCCTTTATTTATCCAGGTAAAAATCCTCATTGAA
This sequence comes from Apogon talboti, assembly GCA_037367365.1. Taxonomy (NCBI): domain Eukaryota; kingdom Metazoa; phylum Chordata; class Actinopteri; order Kurtiformes; family Apogonidae; genus Apogon; species Apogon talboti. The sequence continues at coordinate 22,009,116 of JAPQRQ010000001.1, forward strand.
ATTGTAAATCTCATTTCCAAGAGTGACCGGGCCAAGAAAAACAGCAGTACACAGAGTTTCTGACAAGACTAACATGAACACAATGACACAATACAAAACTTACAATTGGTAATTAAAAAGCAATCAACTTGTGCAAGTTTAAAAACAGTTACATTGACCGAGCTCATTTAATTCACATTCCTTTGAAATAGCTTTGAATTCACCTAGAATAACAGGTTCAGACAGATTTAGGTCATTTTGCAGGACATTCCATGCAGAGGGGGCAGCATATTGAAACGCAGTCTTACCCCGCTCTGTTCTGGCTCTAGGAACCACCATCAGTAGTTTTGTCTGCAAGCGCAGAGCATACTGTTGTTGGTTTTTCCTCATATAAATAGAGAGGTAAGATGGGAGGAGCCCAAGAATACAGTTGTAGATAAAAAAAACAACTGACAAGACCTTCTGCGAACATACAGAGAAGGGAATTCAGCTGCAGCATACAGAGTGCAATGGTGAACGCGATATCCACAGCCAGTCATAAAACGTCAGGCAGAGTGATGGACAGTGTCCAGCTTTTTGAAAAGATGTTCAGAAGCATTCATAAAAAAAGGAGATCACCGTAATCTATTAGAGGTAAAAAAAAAAAAAAGGCAGCAGAAATTAATTGTTTCTTTGTAAGAACAGAAAAAGAGGATTTGTTTCTGAAAAGAAAACTAAGTTTTAGTTTTAGTTTATGTGCTAAATGCTCAAAATGCTGCTTAAAGGACAGATTTTCATCAATAATAATGCCTAAGTATTTGTAAGATGGCACCAGTTGGATTTCTGTCAGTAGTTATAGACTGTCCAGTCCCTCCAGAAAAACACGATTCTTCGATCACATAATTCAATGCATAATCAAGCAAATAGCGCACATTATGTGGGGGTCCGTATTTTTTCAAAAAGGGTGCATATTCACCACAATAAAAGCATATTTCTGCGCAAAGTATGTAAAATATGTGGGGCTCGCATGATTTCATAATCCCTGCATTTTCTGCATAAAGTTTAAAAATACTGCATTGTAACTTGACATGGGTAGTGAAAGCACGTATCATTCTGCAGTTACTGTTCTCAACAAGCCGCAGGTGCTGCCGTAAGCCCCTCCCCCATTTCACTGCACTCACAGGCGGTCAGTCTCACGGTAGCCTCGTACAGCAGTCTGAGCTGCAGTCAGAACAGAGGACACCCACCGCTCCACGTCCACACCGCTAATGAAGACAGCGTGTGCAGAGCCGCCGCTGATCTCACTCTCACTTACAGAGCAGAATGTAAATGTAAATGTAAAAGTTTTGTCACTGTCACACTAAAATGAATCACTGCATCTGAGGAGGGGAGTCTGAAAAAAACAATGAAGCTGGATTAGGGCCAGGCCAGTTCCCATCGTTTCTCACACTGCCAATGACAGTGACTCTTTCTGGGCCATTTAGATTATTAATGTTGTGAAGTTACTTATAGGATGTAATTAGACATTGTTCATTTAGTCAGAACAGGGTGTGGGAGAAGAATCGGTGTTTTTTCATCAAAATGCATAACTTTAAAGGTCCCCACATATATTTGCAACTTTGTGCATTTTTTTTTCTTTACAAATTCCCGCAATTTCACCGCATAGAATCGTACAAAAACCCTGCAGTTTCCATTGGATAATCAAAGATTTTTGCCTGCATTTTTCTGGAGGGACTGACTGTCACTGTGTAGAACTGTGTAACACAACTGATAGCCTTGAACACATAGCAGTCATCAAAGCAAGATGTCTGAAATACAAACCGTTTTCTTCATATTCAGCCGATTCAGATTCAGTATTGATCTACAACATAGAAGTAAAGCAAACATAGACGAACCACTGAATGAGAAGGTGTGTCCAAACTTTCGACTGGTGCTTTAAAGTAAAAGTGAGAGTTGATGGAGCTTTCTTTAAAGGTTAGGGTTCCATAAAACTAAACTGGCATGTTAAAAGGGTAGATCAATGTTGCACGGCGTGGCTTGCCTTAAAGTAATAAGATCACTGAAGGCGTCAGTATGCAGGCGCCTCCAGGCAGGACAGTGCAAG
>JAPQRQ010000001.1:22043843-22054693 GCA_037367365.1 Apogon talboti
TGGACGTTCACAGGCTCCGTAGTTACCGTGGAAACACCGTCATCTTCTACAACATTGATTCACCAGTAAAACCCATGTAGACAAATGACAGCGGATGGACACACTTGTTTTTACATTCACTTATTGATATCTCTGCTGAAAAAGTCACCTTTTTCTTAAGTTTTCCCTGTTTGATATAATAAGGCTCAACTTCAGTCTGAGCTTTTATGAACATGTATATGATCAGTGAATTAAATATAGGAAAATACTGGATTTTCATTGAGAAAAAATACACAGGATAATATTATAGGAAATGAAAGGTTAAATAGAGAGAAAAATTAACTTGGAAACTGCCACAAAAGTAGCACTGGGTCTTTATGGGTTAATTTGATGAGATTTTCTTCCATTTTTATGACATTGGTTGACAAAATGTTAGTGATATATTTTAATGGCAATGAAATGACTTCACAGTATTTGTACATTTGTGGGTTTTTTGATTTTATTATTTGATTGTATGTTTGTTCAGTATCGACGTGTAATCTGTGCTGCTGCCTCTCTTGGGCAGGACGCTCCTGCAAAAGAGTTTTTTATTCACAATGAGACGTTCTTGGTTAAATGAAGGTAAAGTAAAGATAAATACTTTGTTTCAGCCGGGTTTACTGTGCCTATTAAATTGTTAGCTCAGGATAAATACATGCATTAAAACCTGTTGCTTTGATGTTAGTGTCACTGCCATAAAACAACACTCTGCACAGTACATCCTCATATAAGAGACTGTGCTCGCTCTTCTTGTTTGTAATGTGAATAACTTTGCATTTATCACATGCTTTGATTTATTAATGGAAAAAAGGCAAGACAGAAAAACAAAATCCACTGGATACTTGAAATTGAAATATTTTTAATCAAATTTTTTGTCATAGATTTGTCTTTGCCAGCATGCAAAGAATTATATAAATGTGGAACATTAAATAAAAGCCCATCATTTGACAAAGATGATACAAGAAACAGGACACATTAGAAATATTTGCATAAAACCATAATAATAGACTCCAATCCTCAAGAGGAGTTTTAATACAGACAACACTTCTCACACAAGATAAAACCAGAATATAGCCTTTAAAAACAGGCGTACATGTTAAAACTTTGGGATCTATCATTAGAAATGTCCAAAAATGAGCATGTGAAAATGTGTGTCATGAAACAGTGGTTGAGTTGTATAAATTGTCCTTCCTGAAAACCCTCCCTGTCTGGACAAACCAAAGGGGTCAGCAAAGTTCAGTTCAACAGAATGTGTGTGTAACGGATGGGTTTTTAATACAAGCGTGTTGTTGTTTTAACAGCGATAAATTCACTTTGCAGCGGACATAAGAACACAACGCTATATGTTCACTGCATGTTTTTTTTTTTCTACCCTGTCCACAATTTTAATGCAGTCTGCCTTGGATCACAAAGCTTTACATCAGTGGACACGTCGATGCAACGTTCTCCTGTTTTCGACAGCCAGAAATTCAGGAAAGTTTCTCTTGTCTTTTGTCTTCTTTAGTTGCGGACAGGCCGAAATTGCGAAAGCTAAAAGGGACCTTCACCGAAAAAGTAATAGACAGATGATCGCTAACTGGCAGAGTGCTCTGTATTCCTAAAGGGAGCAATAAATTCATAGTAGAGTACATATTTTATTCTCCTTCAAAGGCCGTGGACCTCTTCTTGTGCCGTAGCCTTCACGCAAGTGCCGGAGTGAATGCCAGAACACGTTACCCTCCACTGATCTGTCACATTCCTCCAGGCCTCGTCCCTCCCTGCGTTGGCGTGTAGTAAATGAATGGACTGTGTCTAAAGCAGAAGCTACGCGGGGAGATGTGAATGCTCAGCTGGAACACCACTTGCTTTTAAAGGAGCCACTTAAAATTCAGTATCCTCTTGTATATGAGCCTTATTTACTTACGCCGAGGGTCTCTTTGACACAGTTCTTCAAGCCCGTGGGATAAAAAGAGGAGGTACAATGAGTGTAGAGAGATAAAGACAATGAAGGGAGAGTGCAGCTTTTTGGGTTTAGCCCGCAGCATTTTGGATGAAGAAGAGGGAAAAGTGTGAAACAACCTGATTTAGTAATGATGCATCTCCTGTTTGTGTCTCTCATGGTCGCTTCTCCATCTGGTTTTTCACCCTGAGGTGGTGGGTACAGGCCAGAGGAACACACACACACACACACACACACACACACATACACACACACACACACACACACACACAGCTGCAGCAAACCTCTGCCTTCGTCCCGCATAGCCACACCTACAGTATCTACAAACTCCATCGACACACTTTGTTTTAGTGCTCGTCCAGCGGTTGAGAAAGGACCCACTGAGCCCGTTATCGCTCCGGAGCAGGGAGAAACTGACTCACTGGTTTCTTTAAACTAGTCCAACATTGTCTTGGGGAAACAGTGACATTGCATTTGCAAAAATAGTGTCAGGGGAACTTGTTTTGCAGCAGAATTTGTGCAGGCACTGGCATTAAAGTGGCTGCATCCCTGAAAAAGATGAAGACCCCACAAAAAATGGTAAAAAAGAAAACAAACAAAAAAGACAAGGTGATGTTCCATAACTTGACAAATATAAGTTGTGCTTCAGAGATGAAACCTGGTGGAATCACTGGACTTAAAACCACAGACGGTTTAACAGCCGTTTGTCGATCCTGCAGAACAGTATAAAACCAATGTCACAGAAACTTCCATAAAGTGAAACGGATCAGTACATTGGTCATGTCCATAGTCTGTTTCATAACTGACTGTTTTTATGCACATTTTCAATTAGTTTTTAGCCTCGAGAGAGGCAGAAAAGTCAGCGTTTGGAAAAATGGTGAATATAAATAATTTCATTCAAATCTGATCCACTGAGTAAATGATGATTAAATGTAATTAAATGTCTGTTTATCAGTTCATGCAGCCAAAGAAGTGATATTTTCTCTGTCCACAGTTCAGATTTTTCAGACTGTCAAAGAATAAATAAATGGAATTAAAATGCAAAACAGTACTTATCATAGATATAGTTTTGGTCAGTTTATATCTAGTACTGTAAACACAATACATCAAAGATGCACGTAATATGTGAAACAATCCAACGCACATCTTTTGTTTATTAGATTTTATGATACTATATGTATACCTCACAAATAGGCTTACTGATTTGAGATTATTTTAAGGACATACAGAAGAAGAACCCTTATTTGTCAGTATATATTGTGTTTTACATGTGGGCATGCAACACACACAGAAACTGAGCTTTAAACCCATCACAGCTGACCCTGCAGGAACACACCACACACTGCAGACTGGGGGCTGGGGGTTGCCATGTCAGGCATTCTTTGCTCAAGGGCACGTCAGATAACCCTTGGGTCAGAAGCGTTTGGACAGTAACGCAAATCGTGTAATTTTTCCTGTGTACACCACCACGGTGGATTTGAAGAGGAAACAGTACAGATGTGATTGAAGCGTGGAGTTGGGTGAGGGTCCGATGGGTAGAGACCGCCCCGGTCCGTGTCAAATCCAAACGTGTCCTTGGATGGTGCCATATTTGCATGCATGTATTCTAGTGGTAATGAGTCAGACTGTTCATTCTCCAACTTTTGGCTCCAACTTTCCTCTCTTTAAGACTCTCTAATCCTGATCTCTTCTGTCTTGGCTTTTTAACTTTAGAGTTTTTTTTGTAGGATCAGAGGTTTCTGTTTCTGTCTGCTATCACAAGCATACATTTGTTGAAGTAGTTCTCTTCTTTTGAATTGGAAATGATATCTCCTCTTTTAATACCATCATTAGGCTCACAGTATGATTTATGTGGCACTGTCATGATTTCCTGTGCGCTCCTCTTGTCTCTTTTTGAGGTCGTTTTGTTTGTTTAGCAGTTTCAGCGGTACCTTTTTTTTTTTTCTTTTTTTTTTTAACCTCGTTTTTTTGGCGCTTTTTGTTTGGCTCTAGAGGTGATAAGAGGTATTGTTTAACAAGGGATCGGCGGGTTTTTATCTCAAGTGCACATTTGAGAGCAGTCATCTGTTTGGGCACAAATAAACCTAAAGCCTAAAATAATGGGATGTGAAAACTGGAGCGTACAAATTACATGGGTGTGGAAGACAGGAGGAGAAAAGAGGTTGCCAGGAGATACATATGAGAGGTAGGGGATAAGCTAACCTTTTTTGTTTTAGACAGTTAGCACAGAGAATGTCAGAACCCGGTGACATTTGGGATTCCATACCCGGATGATTGACAGCAACTTTTACCTGGACGTGTATGGAAGACTGGGTTGTTCATACTGGCTGAGCTTGTGTATGTGTGTGTCGGCATGATTGACATGGTAAATTGGAAAGGTCAACCGGTGCTAGTGTTTGGCACCGACAGGCAGACAGCAGGAAAAATCTAACCTTCCCAGAGTCCACATTTATAATAGAGAAACGCTGAATTTACCTCAAATAGAAGGAAGAAGAGCGTAGGTTTTGTAGGGAGGCTAAAATTTTACATGTAAACCTACTCACTGCTGTTTATATGTCATGTATAAATGATAGGCCTCTTCAATTCTAGTCAGATTTACAAAGTGAGACAGACTGCCAGACTACTGGGTGTAAGGAGAGGAAGGATACCGACTGTGAAATGCTATCAGTTAGGGCCGCCAGGAATTGCTCTTAGGTCAGAGGTCAACACTCCAGCTAGCTTATTATTTTATAGGACACGGCTACGTATGTGTGTGTGTGTGTGTGTGTGTGTGTTCTTAGAGCCTGTGAGTTCTCGTGTTTCTCTGTCCATGTGAAAGCATCATGGAGATTGGAGGGTTACATCTGTATAGCCAATGATATAAACTTCAAATTGGTGTGTGTGTGTTTGCATGTGTGTGTGTGTATGTGTATGTGTGTGTGTGTGTGTGTGTGTGTTATAGACGGAGGAACAGAGAGAACAGAGCGTGAGATTGACAGGGTAAATTGGAATGGTAAGGGTTTTGAGGTTGAAGTCTGGGTTTAAAACAGCCAGGAGAGAGAAAGAAAAAGCCCCAAAACGTGTTGCTAAAAAAGTCTTCTTTCACCTGGGGAAAATGTGACAGTGGATGCTAGATGTGGGCGGGTGGGGAGAATGAAGAGACGGCGAGGAGGGGAAATATATTCCCACAGAGTGCAAAGGGGTGTCTGGTCGTGTGTAAACGGGGAGAAGGAACGGCAGAAAGGAGAATCCCGTGGTACCGTTCCTCTGTCAGCGGGGGGGTGGGGGGTGGGGGGGTGAAGGTGCTGCAGCAAATCAGTAACCCACCGCTGGGGACGGAGGGGGCAGCACCTGCACAGGTCAGCGGGGGGATGTAACACAGCGAGACATGACACACATAGCAACAGCAACCTTTTCAGACACCAAAGGACAGGTGCAACACACTGGACTGTCATATTGAATAGCAGGAGCAGCACACCTGTACTGTACATACTCTGTTGTTCACAATAAATAGACACAGATACGTACACACACAGTCGCACTCCAAGGACATGGTGACCTGCTTGTTTGTAGGTCCTTCAGGCAACTGAATACACAATAGTGAATTCATGAATACAAATCATACTCAAAGCTCAGCGCACACTTCGGCAACACTAATGTTTTCACATCATCTCAAGTTGTTTTGTAATATCTTCCATTATTATCAACCATGGTATTAATTTGTGCCCTTTAGTGCGTAAATACATGAAATACATCTAATTTGGAGGACTACAGTATACACTACATTATACATACACTGAAGACACACAGCAGCCTTCTAACTGTATATTGGCATCACAAATATAGAAGGTTGTTTTCAATTAAAAAAATTTAAATATTGGCCTTTAATTTTGTATAGACTGGGTTTGAAGCTGTTGTGGTATGATACATACCTAACTTATACTGAACGTCCAAATGGATGCACAAACTCAATGTTTTTATGTAAGTTTATATATACAATTATATACAAGTGTGTATTTAATAATAGTCATTTTGTCTGGATCCCTAATTTAATATATGTATATATATATACGTATAACAGTATAATAGAGGCATGTCCCAACCTGACCCACTGACCCACGCATCACTAGTGAGGGGACTTTATTAACAGAACTCACTGTATCGGGGCTAGGTCTAGGCAGGGGCAAGACAGGGCAATGCCCCCTTAAACAAACGTCCCTCCCCCTTAAATGAAGCTTCCTGAAGTTTCAGTAGGTAGGGAAGAGCAAAATGAGCCGCACAACAGCAGGAGACTTTGAGGAATTAGTAAAGTGTCTTCAGTTTCACTTTGACTTTGGAAAAGGAAAGGAGAGACTGTTGTTGTAGAGTGGCTCATGGGCATGTGCAGTCGTACATATCTCTTGTGAGGTACGCATAGACCAAACCCCACCGTATAAACCCCCCCCCCTTTCTCTGTTAATTATTTGATGTTGCTTTGATATCAGTCAAAATGAGATGTGATCTGAGCAGTGGTCTAAACAGCAGAATGTCTTTTGAACATCATAAACGTTTATTTCCATTCAGCGTTTTGAGGAGCACAGCTTTAATGTCATATCTGTACTTTGACTGTCTGAGGGGTTTTACTGCAGCCATTGATCAGGGTTAAAAGTGTCGTGGACGTCCGGTTCATCTCCCAGTTCAGACGACCTTGGTCCGTCTCCTCTCCCTCTGTTTCCTCTCTGTTGTCCTCCTCAGGCAAAATTATCCTAAAAAAGGGCTGTTGAATGTGGAAGTTGAGTGGCTTCAGATCTATGTCAGATGCTTTGCAGAGGAGTGAACCCACACACACATCCCGTATCTCGTGGTTTTCTCGGCCTGTTGTTCCCTCATGTCCCCACTGTTTCTCTGTTCCCTTTTGAAACTGAGGATGACTCAGTCCGACACATCATTTGAATACACACACACTGAATCATATGCCCTCCGGCCCTAAACTGTGTGCTGCTCTGTGTGTGTCTGTTTCGATTTGTGTGTGTGTGACCCCTTTTTAGACTCCACTCTAAAATACTAGGCTCCCCAAGATGCTACTTAACAGCTCTGTTTAAACAGTTTTTAGGTGAGGGCTGGGTACGGTTTTTACGGCAGTAATTTCAAAACGATACTTTTTATGCATGTATTTGTAGTGAGCGACTGGTTTAATGGGTACAGTCCACCCAAGGCAACAACCGAGCCTGGAAACTGAAGCCAGTGCAGAAGAACCTTAAAATGTAACACCACTGACAGCCGGCTTCAAAAAAGCCTGAATCCAATTGGCTTTCACTCAAAAAACATCCACTTTTTCCTTGAAATACTAAGCTTTTTTTTTTTTTATCCTTGAGTCGTCATGGATTGATTCAGAAAGTGCGCTAATGGTTATTTGCAAATTATTACTGCATTAAGATTTTAGTGCTAACAGAAAGCTTTGATGAGGCCAATCAGACTGTGATCGACAGCTCACCGCCCACTAAATCTGACTGTAACACTTTTCAGAACTGTCATTTTTGTTTATCAACAGCTGCAAATCAGTTCTATTTAAGAAGTTTGGCTTGGCTGTCAGAATAACTAGCATTTATTTAGTCTGTCAGCTAGCTTCGCAATTAGTGCTTCCTTTATTAATGATATTCTACCTGTACTGTTTTCTATATGTGTTAACATTTATGTGTTTAATGTTACATTATCCTGCTAGCTGAGGCGCTGATGCTTTCAGGAAGTTAGCACTAGCGTTAGCCTGGTGTTTGCAGTCAGTGCGTACTCATTGAAGTGTCTCTTAGCATTTTATCCACCCTTTAAATATCAATAACAGGAGACTAAATCTGCTACGACTTCCGGTTGATCCCTTCCTGTCTCCACATCAGATTATCTGGGTCCATCTCCTGTGTCTTCTACCTGCATGTCCTCCTTCCCCACGTCCATAAATCTCCTGTTTGTTCTTCCCCTTCATCCATCTTCATCATCCTTCATCATCCCCCTCCTCTGCACATGTCCCAACCTTCTCAGTCTGGACTGTCTCACTTTGTCTCCAACCTTAGCTGTCCCTCTGATAATCCTTTTCCATCCTCCTAAAGAAAACCTCAACATCTTCTACTCCGCCCCCTGTCTTTTGGTCAGTGCAGCCGTCTCGAAACTGTACAACATTGCTGGTCTCACTGCCGTGCTGAACGCCTTTCCTTTAATTGTCCTAGGTGTTCTTTTTTTCCCCACATCCTTAGTATTCGAAGTTCAACTGGACTGGTTTTCTTCTTTCTCACCTAGAAGTCATATGTTATGACACGTAGGGTCATTAATATATTCATATTCATATTTCACCCACCAGCAAATGAAGTCTGTTGGATGAGAGGTTTTTAAGACCAAAACCAGTCCAGTTGAACCTCAAAAACGACTAAGGATGAACGATAACCTGGACAAATGACAACTTACACAGAGCTGTTTTGTCACACATCACCTCCTCCCACTTGTCTCCACCCATCCCACTGCATTTCTCTGAACAGTTGACCCTAAACAGGAGACTAAATATTAGAATAAGCTAGATCTAACTCAGAATCTGAAATCTAATAAAAGAAATCACCCAACCCGTACAGCTGACGAGGCGCCAACTTTCACTGCAGTTTTCAATCAGTGCTGCTGATACATTTGAGTTGGTAACAACAACTACTGTGGTTCGATATCAGCCCAACAAGTAAACACCATTTTGAAAAGAAATGATGACATTATATGAAGTGTTTGGTCTTGTGATGTTTTCTCCTGTCGTACTTTGGCTTTGTGTCAGTGTGTTTTATGACTGCTCTGGTTGCTCTTCCTCATTAACAGCCTTGCTCACCCTTCATCTGCTGTCACTTACACCGCGTACGAGTGTGTGTGTGTGTGTGTGTGTGTGTGTGTGTGTGTGTGAGAGAGAGAGAGAGAGAGAGTCATCCCAAAGGCTCAGTGAACTTTGCACTGATGCTGATGTGATACGTCAGAGTCTAAATTAAGGCCCTGATGCGCATTTTTCACAACAAAAAGCTCACATCTTGACCCACTAAGGAACACACACACACACACACACACACACACACAGACAATTATTGAGGAGTTGAGAGAGTGTCTGAATAGGAGTGTGAAGGGGAAGTGTATTGATAAATGAATAGTGAATGTTGATTTTCTGCCAGTAGAATGTCAATGCCATCATTTTCTCCCAGAGTACAGTCTTTCTTATGACAAATACAGGCAGAATGGAGAGATAGAGGGGGAAAGAAAAGAAAGGATGAGAGAGACAAAATTTGGTAGCTGGCAGTTGATGGATGGGCTGCAAACAGGCTGCCTTCCTCTGGACTCCATGATAACATAGCTCTCTTTTTTTTTTCTTCCTCTCAGTCTGTTCCTCACTCTCATCCATTTCTTTCTCTTTTGTTTTGCCTGTATTTGTTTTTAAGGAAGGGTTTTCCTTCCAATTTGTCTCCCCAGCTCCCACCGTAAAGCTGCTGATATGTCAAAGCCTGCGTTTTTTCTGTTTAATTTGCTAATGTGTACTCTAATACTTGAAATCTAAATGACATTTCTTCCTGTTTTCTTACTCCCGTTTCTTCCCCACCTCTTCCTCCCACTTCTTTTCATCTCATTGTCTCTGGCTGATGGACAGTTGGCAAGAAGAACCGTGGGTCAGCAGGTAAAGACCCCATTTACATTTACATTGTCTTCCGCTCTCTGTTCCGCTGCCTCGTTCTTCCACGCTCTGTCTCTGTATTTACACAGGACAAACATTACAGTGACCTACTGCTCCCGCGTGAAGGTCAGAGCTAAAGGCTGCTCAGCTAAATGCTTGGCTGAAGGTCACTTCAGCAGTAGCAGCGGTTCCCATTTTAAAGGATATTCCGCCGGCGCTGCTTTTATCGAGAGACTATATCTGTCTCCTGGTTATTAAGAAAAATCTACAGTAGGGCAAGTCAGAGCTAATGGCCATACTGCAGCTAATGATGGTACATTATGAAATAATCTTTACAGCATAAGTGTAATTCTTCAACACAATGCCATCCATTTGAGGCTGTAGAGCTGGAGATGGAGCCTGTTTCAGTTTGGCCTTTTACATCCCTAATAAGACTTATTGTGTTCTCTGTAAATTATATTAATTCTCTAATATAAGTCTCCCAACTCATGGAATTGATTATAATGAAACATTCAAAGGAGTGAAACATTACAGGAAGAACCAACATAGTGTAGCTTTGGGCCAAAACATGCCTCCAGAACAATTTCACTGTGCATTAACGTGGATTCTGGAACCAGAGATGAAGGGGTTAATAAGAAGACAGCCGAGATGCAGTGGTTCAGTGTTCTCCTCTTTGGCTTTATTCGGTTGTTTTTATCTGTGTTGTTTTTCATCCCGACTACATTCTATTGGATGAACATTCATGTTTCGACTGACAGAATGTGTTTGATGTGTGTGTGTTTTTATATTTTTACTTGCTAGTTTTTGTAGGGCTTCAGCACTTTTTAACTTAATTTATTTGTATACTCTTATTTATATGTGTGCTTTCTTTATGACTATATTGATCTGTATTGTATAATAAACAATGAGTCTATTCTACTTTTAGTCAATTAGCATTTTGGTTTTCTGCAGCTGTATACACTTTTGCCCGTAAAGTTTGAATACTTTTGTTTTCAGACACATTCTTCTTTTAATTTATGTTTATTTACATCAGTGATCAACTTTGACCTGGTGGAATGATCACATACTGTGAGTCCCAGTTACACTTTATCTATCAAGAATAAATCACATTGTCACAGTCATTTCATGAGAAGACGGAAAAATATTTTATTCCAACTTTATGGGCAACAGTGTACTTCTGCTCTACATCCCAGAGAGAAATAGTGTACTTTTACATGGGCAGGGGTTTTACAGTAGACTGTATAGTCTGGCAATTGT
>JAPQRQ010000001.1:22125729-22136055 GCA_037367365.1 Apogon talboti
CCCTCTGCTGTACTACCTGCTGGAGCTTTCTGAGAACAGTACGTATTTATGTGTGTGCGTGTGTGGGTGCGTGTGTGTGTGTGTGTGTTCATGGGGATGCTTTACCGCTCTGGAGCAGTAAACAGCTGTTCACTCGCTTTCTATGAGACACTGACACCCGCTCATTTCCATGAGGCAGACATATGGGGAACGGTGTCGCAGCGTAAATGTACATCCAGGTTCCCTATAAATAAGCTCTTATTCTCCCTCCCTCTATTATCATCGCTCTCTCTCTCTCTTCCATTCGCTGTCTGTCTCCCTCTCTTGACCACAGATGTTTTAACAGCAGGCTGGCTCCCTGTCAGATGAGAAATAGAGAGGGAGCGGGTTGGAGGAGTAGAATGACAGGGGAAACAGACTGAGGGGGAGACGGCTGCACATCCTGCTGGGAGCGAACAGGATGGATGGGCCGGTGGGCGTCACATGCAGAGCCAAGCACTTGGCACATGACCCACGGAGCTGACCTGACGCTAACAGAGTTTGACATCAACTAGAACTAGTGCAAGTAATCTCCATTCTGAGGACTTCTGAGGAGACGGCAGACAATGTGACCAGAGGTTCTCTGTTGCAACCGCTTTAACATATCTAAGCAGTGATTGAAAGGTGTTATTGTGAGAGGGACAAGAGAGAATGCAGGGAGGGATAGAAATGAGAGGAGACAGAGGAAGAGGAGGAGAAACCGAGCGCTTCAACGTCTGCGTGATTACAGAGGAGACCGAGTCCACACCGTGGGAATTGATTACCTGCTCTGTGTGTGTTTTTTTGTGTGTGTGTTTGTACTCATTTACATGTAAGACTGCATTTAAGAGAAAATGATCAGAGTTACTATAGCTCAGAAGTTTTCATTATTATTTTTTTACTTTTTTTTTCCTTGTAGGTTGGGTTTTGATTTCAGTTCCACAGGTAGTTTTATGTCTGTATTTTAATTCTGAGGAATTAGCTATTTTTAGTGTTAGGTTGTTATTTAGATTTGTTTTCTCTGTTTGTAATTTACATTGATTATAGATTGAATTGAATGATCACTGCCTGGTTAGGAACAATGTTAATATCTCAGCCACACATAACTCCATTCTGGTAAATATAGTGGAATTAAAAGTTTTCAGACAGACAAAAATTTTTTATCAAGTATTTCCCGAAAAATCTTTGTGTGTGTGTGTGTGTGTGTCTGAAAAGGTGTGGCTGCATCAGACGGACACAAACAAATGCCAATGATTCTTTTATTTTTTTATGTTGTATTTGTTCTGGTAACAAGAAATAGTTGATGACGGTGATTCTTGCTGCTTGTCATCCTCTCCCTCCATCCTCTGCCTTTTCTGTATCATTCCAACTGTATCTGTACAAACAGATTTATTTGGGCTCAAAATGCCCAAAAAATCAATTTAAAAACATATTGCTCAACAAATGTTCAAGACGCTCAAGCTATTATGCTTAAGGAAAAATAGTCCAGAAATATTTCTGCTGAATGAGAGCAGAAAAGAGATAATAGTCTAGATGATCGTTTCATTTTAGGAAATAAATGAATGCGTCATCAGACTGATTCACTCAGGTCAACATGGCCTAAACATAAATGCTTTCAATTCAGGTTTTATTTTTTTATTTTCAGGAAATGGCTATTTGAGTTCTTATACAGTGTTATTTTAAGTTTTAGAAAAATTGAATGAAGGTAAACAAGATTATTGTTTGTTGTAAAGGTTCAGAGAGTATGGTTTTGGTGCGTGTAGATGAATGTAACTGCACTCAAAATATATAATCTTCATAATTATAGTTTTCATTAGCCTGTGCAAAAAAATACTGACTGTAACCAGGTCTTTTTGCATTATTGTTGGCCACAAGGAGTGTGTGAGTGGGGCTAAATGTCACCAAATATCACACACTAAACCTTTAAATGTGCCATATTGTACAAATGTGTTTTATTCTGTTTATTGCACCATTAACATTTGCTGAAAACAAAGCTAATTTTACTATTTAGTTAGTGTTGCATTGCATATTGTAGGTTGCATTCTTTTTCATGTTTTCATATTTTTCCACGGTTGTTTTTATTTGTTTTATGTAACTGAATTGTTTTTGTTTTAACTATAAAAATCCCAGAGCCATTAGCATTTGGTTTAACACAACAACAGGAAGTACTTGTTGCAGCGAGCCGTCTTTCAGTCTAAACAATAACAGATGGCATCAACAAATTTATCACAGACTTACCACTTCTGTCATTACCTTTCACAATAAAAGCCTAAATATTTACGGCTAGGGCCTGAACTTTGTCACTGAGCATTTCAGTAAGAGGTGATTCGAGATAAGGTTACGATTTTGTTATGTTAATGCTAACGTAGTAAACATGACACCACTGACAGGAAACCACACAAAGGTGGATACAGTGGATCAATAATGGATGTAAACATTTGATATAAGTACACAAAAGTCTTTTCTAGATATTTGAATCCACAACATTGAGTATCAAACTCATTTTAGTCCAAGTTCCACACACAGACCAGTGTGATCTCAAGTGGATCGGACCCGTAAAATAACATGATAACTTATAAATGATGTCAATGCCAACATCTCTTTGTTTTTGTGTGGAAAAAGTCTAATTATATGAAATGCTCACATTTAAAAACCATTCTGTCACAGAAAGTGGAATAATCTAAACAACGATGAAAAACCTGAAATTGCTCAAGAAAAATAAGTGGACTTTTAATGATATTCTGCCTGTTACTAAATGTTTTATGTATTTGTGGATCCACTGTGATCTGTAAGTTGTAACGCACATGCGTAAATGAGAAGCTAAGACATAATATTGTTAAAATTGCATTTTTCCTTTTTTTTGCACGAAAACGAAGAGGAAAAATTTGGGGTTATTTCTAGGCTTTGTTCTTATTTTACTGGTCGGATCACAGTGGGCTGCATGTGGACCCGGGACTGAAATAAGCCCAGATGTATTTTCTATAATGCAGCTCACCAGTGTCTTCCTTTCGATGCCTGTCAAACTCCTGCATCCAACAACATGTCACAGTTTTGTTTTTCAAGTCTTGACACCTGTCTTCATCGTGTTTAACAAACAACACTGCATGTGACAAGTAATCTGAAGCTCAACAGTTAAATTGGCAGTTTGCCTGTTTATTATGGCACGCATATTTTGCTGCTAATTGAAACACGGTTCCACGTATCTGTTTAGATGATGGTGCATCTGTCTGTGGAATCTTCAGGAGAAAGACTCAAAGATAAGCCGGAAACAAGCTGGCAACAGTCCACTGCAGCATATGCACTTCTGTACCCACTCCCCTCCTTTTCCAAAAACTTTCTCTCTTTTTCCGTCCTTTGTAACTTCTTCGCTTGACGATACTTCTTTGAAGCTTTCTGCCCTCGTTCCCGTCTACTCTCCCTCCTTCCCTCTTTTATCTGCCCCCCCTCCTTCTCTCTCTCTCTTTGTGATTTATGAGGCCTGAGTGTCCCTGTGTCTCGGTTTGTCCTGCCTCATCCAGATACCATCGGCTTCTAATCTTTGTGTCTTCTGTCTAGACTCTCCCTGGAAGGTCTACCTGTCGGAGGTTGATCCAACAGTGACCAAGGTGTCGGTGGGCGGGCTCACACCTGCCAGGACCTATCAGTTCAGACTCTGCGCTGTCAATCAAGTGGGCAGGGGTCAGTACAGCGCTGAGACGCAGAGGTAAGAGCGACAAATGAAAGCAGACGCGTTTATTCATCCACATATCAGACACGCTGACTCAGGAGCAGATAATTAATGTGTCTACTGGGGAGACAATAAATATTCAATAAATTCAGTGAGTGTTTCATTTCAGACATAGAAAAAACACAATACAAAGGCCAACAAAGCAAATACCCAAAAGAGATTATCAACCGAAAACCAAAACAAAAAAAAGGAATGTATCCTATTACACAAAAGAAATACAATTTTAGCAAAGAGCAAATAGTAATTGTTAAGCAAATAACTTGATTGTATGGGACAAATTAATATTAAATATTATATTATAGGACTATTAGTACAGAAATAAACAATATTTTAGTTTGAAAAGCCACATTTTTAATGTAATCTCTATCATAAATACAGCTGGCAGTTGCAACCACTAGCGAAATGTATAGTACTCTTACATAAGTACAAATAATGTCAGTAGATTTTAAGTACAACACATTGCTAAATACTGAACACGTGTTTTCTAACCATGTGTTTAAAGAGCAGAGTTTTATCGGCTCACATTTCAGATGTGTATGAGTTGTTAGGTAAAATAGTAAGTACCACTGTTTAAAACAACCAAACTCTGGAAAAAATTTGACCAAAAAAGTCAGCAAGTTACAGTGATTTCAATTGTGGATAGATATATGTGGCATTTGAGAGAGGAAAAACCACAGATGTAGGTATGTTGATGTATTAGTCAACAGATATGACACGTGTGATGGAGGTGTGATGTTTTATTAAACTGTAAATCATTATCCTTTCATTTGTCATGTGTCATGCCAAACTCTGTACAGATGTATTATTACTATCCAACACGAGTCTACCAAGTTGAATTGAGAAGAAAAGGCATCCTTCATTTTATGGGTGTAAACTAACATACCACATTCACAGTGTAAACCAAGGAGGGGACACAGTCTGTTAGTTAAAAACATATGGCTGTGTGTCTATACAAAGGTTTTCTGACCATTACTGACCATTACACCAGTGGTTTTCATACCAGCATACAGTTTTACCACAAAAGGGAAAACTGCATTGAATTTCCTCTTATCACGTTTGCTCTTTTTTATGGTCATGTTTAATCCCGGTTCAGATCCATAGATTATCCCTCGTCCTCGTCTTACCTTGTGCTTGCTGTTGTTTATTACACACCAAAATGTAAAACATTACTTCAAGGCGTTGCACTTGCCACATCAATGAGCGTGTTTATTTCTGCTGATGTCTGAGTGGAATGAAATCTACAACCTGGGTGTGTTTGATTTAATCATGTGGAAATGAACAGGTTTTAGTCGAGTAACGTCACGCCCCTCCAGAAACCTCAACCTCAGGCCCCCCAAACCCAGGAAAACCCCTTTATAATTAGCATAACTGCTTTTACATGCATATTATGCTCTTATTTAAACTGACTGAGTTATTTTTTCAATGATACAGTGAGTGGGACAGTGTTCTGTTTTTCCCTGAATGGTTGGGTCGCGCACACACACACACACGCACGCCCCCCCTCCCACGCCTTCATATTTTCCACCCCATGCACTCACTACACGGTCCCCTTACCAGCTTTATTAAACATACACTTCACAATACTTCTTGTGAACCCATATGACTATTTCACAGATGTTTTCCAAAAAGCATGAAACCAATTTTTAATGTAGAACATGCTGTGATTTCTGTGAAATAGAGTTTTTTTTTTTTTTTTTTCCCCCTGTTTCATCCCTGTGTAATAGACTTGGTCACCCTACCTTAACAAAAACTGCGTATGAATAAACTGGAACCTTTCTGCAGTCAAAAGGCATAGGGTATGCACCCACACACTCTAATTTGTAGCTAACTGTGGGTGTGCATGTTGCCTAGAGCGTAGATATGAACATGGGATTGCGAATGAGGATGAAACAGGGGATGATTCTAACAAGGGAAGGATGAAGGAAGCGGCCATTTTTTGTTTCGAGCCCATTTCCTGCAGAATGAGCAATTTATTTTCATTTCATTCAATGCGGTGGATGTCTACAGTGTGTGGATGTGTGTCCCTGCCAGGGTGCTTCCACTGCACATGGTGAACCAAGCAGCAAAAATGAAATTAACTGTTCTGCATGTCTGTTTACGGGTCTCTACGAAGGCGAATGATTTAGTTTGAAAAGCAAATAGATGGCTGTGCATATGTTTGATTTGTGTGTTCATTTGCTCCTATATTTATCCGTGGAGAAAATACGCATGGGGGTAATTATTTCGCCTTAGCCCTAATGGAACTGCTAAGGCTGAACGAGGGTTGGAGGAGGCGTGGCAGCCCTCTTAACACACACACTCTCACTGAACACAATGCAACAGATGTGGCCATGTGTTGTAAACACACACACACTCCAACGTGGCTTTGTTTGGCTGAGGAGGCTGACCAGAGGATGATGCCAGTTGTAGATCTGCCAAATGGACTCAGCAACAACACCAGCTGTGAACGTTGCCATTGCACATTCTTACACACACCTCACATTAGTCTGCTTTCAGAAGAAGTGGCAGACACTCTTGCAGGTACACATGCTTACAGGAAAAAAATTAGGAAAAGTGAACGTCCTGATTCAACTTCTTTACTCGACTAAACCTGAAAAAGTGCAGGCTGGGAAAGGCTCGCACCTGTTTCTGTGCACAGCTAACGCCACTTTAACCCCCTAAGACCAAGGGAAAGCCATAGGTTTTTGAGTTTTGGCTTTTTTTAATTAAATAATTGCTTATATTGGAAACATCATGATGCAACAGTTTTTTCAGATGCATTCTTAAAAATTTTTATGGAATGTCATTTGCGGTGGACAGTTGTTTCTTTTTTTTTAATATATATAAAGCTGTGAATTTCTTGTCCTCATACGTGGACAGTGGGTCCTAGGAGGATAAGTCATATTAACCACAATTAATGTGAGGATTGTTAACATTCACTGTTGTGGGTTTGTAGCATTATTGTCGCTAGTTCAGGTTGATAGGTTAGTGAGTTTACATCAATGTTTTTAGCGATACTTTAGCTTCTGTGAATGCTTTCAGTCTACATTAACCTGCAGACTCTGGTTGGCATGTTGTTTTGCCAGTGTTGAGAAAATGATGTAGAATTAACCTAAGTCCAGTTTATGAACTTCAACGTGCAGTGAATCTGATTTCCACAGATGCTTTAGAGTTAGACTGGTGTGGTATCAGTATTGATGGATCACTCAGGTGGAGCCAACTAGTCTGACACAATTTAGGTAATTAAAGGAAAAACTGCCCCTTTAAGCACGCAAAAATGTGGCTGTGTTGACCTCATCTACATATTGACAAAATATTTTAGTAATTTCGGTCCAAAATGTTGCAAAAATGCAGAGTTTCTAGTGAGATCCAACAGCACCAAGCCTCCAGAAACCAGAGAAAACTACAGTAAAACAAACGTTGGTTGAAACGTCTCTATTTTACAAGAGGATTGAGATTCAGATCATGGACCAATTTTTTTTTTTTCTCAAAAGATCATTAAATGATCTTTTGGTCAGATCCACCAGACCTAATTTCATCATGTTTCCTCCACCTATTGTCCATGAATATTCCTCTCCTTCCTCATCCCCTCCTCTTCCTCTGCATTCACCAGTCTATTGTTTGTGCACAACAGCCATTCTGTTACCGGGCGCACCGTCCAAAGTGGGCTCTCTGGTGCACCAGAGAATAGAAAGGACTGGTGCTCCCTAAATGAAACACTGGCAGGCAGACAAGTCATCAGCGGTCACAGATGGATACATCTTTTTCTTCACCCTCAACCACACCCACATTGTTGATTTTATTTCTTTTTATTCCGCTGTGTGTTTTCCCGGATAACACCGTGTACTGATGGGACACACTGGACCCACGGGGAGAGCAGGGCAGTGGAAAATGTCCTGTAAAAGGCTCAGAGCTCCAAATGAGAAGGACGACACAATGCAGTAATGTGGACAGAGTGAGTGAATGTAACAAAGAGCGGAGAAGATGCTTGTAATATTCATGACAAAAGCCCTTATTAAAGTTTCAACCTCCAGCTGCTGCTGCACTCTCCCCTTTTTGTTCTTGTTCTGAGGAGGATCTTTATCATAACAACATTAATTCATAAGTCATTCCTTTTTCTCTTTATTCCACTTGGCTCGTTCTCCACTTTTTGATATGATACTGTGGTCCACGATAACGATGGTAGCATTTCAGGGCAATCCATTAAGATATATAATGTTGTCTGTGTAACTGGAGAAAAAAATATACACCTAAAAAGACAAAAAGCAGGGTGTATTTTAATATTATAGTATTTATTCACTGCATTTTGGTGTCAGTTTCACAGAACTTAGATGAAAGCAAGTAGAAAACAAGTGCACAGTCTTTGTTTATTTCTGTCATTAACACACACTCTGGCTGCAACCACCACGTGTCATCAGTCCAACAAGTACTGACTGTGTTGAGTCAGATTCACAGGGGGACGTGTTTAATGCACAGTATGCTTCAATCATAAGCTCTTTATTGAGAGATCCTCCTTGGTAGTGCCAAAGAGAGCAACCAGAGGACGTGGCTCCAGTCTGACAGTCCACATCTGAGATAGTCCCAGGACGAGACCTGTACATATGAATGAGGGGAGGTTTTACTAGTTTTGGATTTTTTACAGCTGGAGGTAACCTCTGGATGCATGCGAGGTTTTATCTTTGGAGATTTGTGCCTCATGTTCCACTTTGAACTGATTCAAGTGTGCACACTGAGGTTGAGGTGACAAGTTTAAGTGTAGATACTGAGTTTGTTCTGATAGAGACAGACCTAAGTCCTCCCATGATGCTTTAAGCTCATCCCTGGGGGGGTGCCTCAGGTCTGACACCATTCCACAGAGGACTCCGACTGAGACGAGCCTTTTATGGGATGAATTTAAAGAGAGGACCGGGTCACGTCTGCACGTTTTAATGCAGATTAAATGACAGAGTCGGACATTTTCTCCAAGGAGGCTCAGGTCCTTAGACATCTGTAGTAAGATGTTCCACATGTGACCAGCCGGTGGTGGTGAGTGAATGAAGTGAACAAACTGATGGAAACAGTTGAAGCAAAGACTGGGAGGAAACTGGAGGCTGTGGTGAGAGATGGACACCGACTAAGATTAGATAATAAGATCCTTTATGAGTCCCACACAGGGGAAATGTGTTACAGCAGCAAAGAGCAGTGAAACATGCACAACACATAGAATACAGAACACATAGAATACAGAATGAACAATAAATCAGTCGGAAAGTAAATAGTGAAAACAAGAACAAAAAATATGGGCAACAGCCTGCTAACTGAATGAGGAATTGTATGGCCTTTATACCAGCAGTTTACCACAGTTTTTGCATATATTCACAAAGGTAGTGGCAGTAAGTAAGTAAAGTTTATTTATGAAGCACTTTTCACCGAAGGAATTCACAAAGCGCTGTAACCTCCTAGGACCCTCTGTCCACGTATGAGGACAAGAAATTCACAGCTTTATGCAAAAAAAAAAAAAACCCCACAAAAAAAAAACAACTGTCCACTGCAAATGACATTCCATAAAAATTTTTAATAATGCATCTGAAAAAAACTGTTGTATCATAGTGTTTCCAATATAAGCAATTAATTAATTAAAAAAAGCCAAAACTCAAAAACCTGTGGCTTTCCTGGGTCTGAGGAGGTTAAAGTAAAATCAGAGGTAGGATACATAGACAAAGACACACAGCTACAGACGCAGGCACAAAAACATAAAAACAAACTGTCACAGAACCCAGACCTAACTAAACGCCCGTCTGAACAACAGGGTCTTCAGCCGCTTTTTAAAAGACTCAACAGAATTTAAAGTGCATACTGACTAATGATATGTTGGTGCAAGCACGTCCATAAAGTGCACTTTGTCCTTGTTTTGCATCAGTTTCTAGTGTTCCAGGTGTTTCTCCACATTCCAGCCAAAGGTGGGTCCATAATGAAAATGGCAAAAATGATCAGATTTTGTGGGTTTACTGAGCAGAGACTGCTGCATGTGCAGGTTGGACTTGTGAATTAGATGACCGCTGATGCTCGTTTGCAAAGAGAGGAGGCAGATTTTACAGAGTGTATGAATATCCCCTTATTTACAATGACACTGGAAGCACCATTTGTGATGAATTCCATGAACGCAGCTGCTTTCTGAATGACTGTTGACTCATTTGCACCTGCTTTGCACCGCAAAAGCTGTGCAGTTGTTTTGTGGATCTGCATTATTTTAACACTGTAAAATTAGTGTATGTGGATAAGCTGAAGATCAGATCATCCTCTTGACCATAGGCTACCCAAACAGACAAGCACCTACAGAAGGGAAACTCCAATGTAGCACTAAACATTACTGAAGATGCATCATCCCCACTGCCATCACACTGTACTGCCTAGGCCCGGGTATCATGGCCAACTTCCTTAATTGATTCGATTTTGATTCATAAGGTTCTGAATCGATTGATCACGATTCGATTTGATCTGATCCCATATCGATTCGATTCAGTATTAATTGCTTGGTTCAGATTCTTTTAGTGAATACCAAACTTTAATATTATTTATACATATATATACTATTATATACATACACACACACACACACACACACACACACACACACACATATA
>JAPQRQ010000001.1:22145981-22161884 GCA_037367365.1 Apogon talboti
CCCCCCCCCCACTGCCCTATTAAACTGAATGATACTGTAGAGATGTATGAGTGCACGTCTGTGGTTTCATCTGATTTCTGAAGTGGAGATAGATAACACACTGCACAAGGATGAAGACCTTGTACCTCCTTCTGCAATTATATGCAAATTTCTATAAGGCAGCTGATGGCAGTTTGATTACACACAGTGTGTCATACCTCAGGCATCAACGTAAAGGACAGAGGAACAAGGACAAGCAGAGCATTGGTGAAGAGTACTTGAATCTTTACAGGTGCAAGGTTATGCATTTGACAGCGAGTTCATGGTGTAGATACATATAGAATGAAATACTTGTATATGGCTCCGACGCAGTAGCATGACACATTCTTTATAATAGTTTGCAAGTGAAGGTGTCCCGTCCATCTGTCTGTGCAAAGCATGCTTTACAAGGCATGATTATAGACAGCAATTAAAAACGATTTCTAACAGTACGACCTCAGCTTTAGACAACATGACCCAATCAGCAGCAGATATGAGTCAACACTGTATAACTGTGAAACGAGCTGCATTAACACAACAGAGGAAACACATTCTACACTATATATATATATATATATATATATATATATATACACACACACACACACACTAGAACAAAACACATTATGTATGAGTGCACATGTAAGGTTGGAGTATTTTTACATATCATGACTCACTTATCTAATCATGTGTGTGAAGGTACCGTCTGGCAGGGCTGCCAGGAGAATACCAGGAGAAGAACATCAGCAGTCCAGAGACCAACTACTGTCTGCTCAAGGATCTGATCATCTGGACCCAGTACCAGATCCAGGTGGCCGCCTACACCGGAGCTGGCCTCGGCGTCTACAGCAGCCCCGTCACCGAGTACACCCTGCAGGGAGGTCAGTGAACGTAAAAAAAACAAAAAAACAAAACCGCACAGTTAGATTTGATCAAGTTGAAATTTTCACTATGACTATTCTCAGTGCATTATTATTACAACACAGGCAGGAAGAAATGTGCAGCAGTTCCATTATTTAGATATAGATGTACCAGGAATTTCATCCGACTGATATTTTTATCCATCCCATTTTTCAGATTCTTTTCAACTTGGACACACATGTTCTTTACCACTAGGAGGGGTGCAGTGCACAGTTTGATGGCTGAATTTCAATTTCTGGATTTTTTTTTTCAACAAATTTTTTGAAAATTTAAACTTAGAAAATTTGTCTATCCGAATTCTCGGACCCTGTTCAGACAATTCTTTTCAAATTTCACACCTTTACATGTGCCTGTCTCTCAATTTTTGTATTTTTCTTGTATTTACAAAGTTTTGAAAAGCTTTTAAAAAGATTGAAAGTTAAGACTCAAAATTAATCCCTGGGTGGGCAGAGTATCTGTGAGCAGGAGGGGCAAAGCTCTTCTTACTTTTTCACTTGTTAAATGACATGTGTTGATCTCTGTTTAAAGCAATAATGTGTTCTAAATTTGTCACACCACTTAAGAAAAGTTATTAATCACCCAGCCAAATTTCAGTGCTTAAAAATATGTATTACTGACTTGGATACCTATCATAGCATATATTTACTCACTTAATTATGCCCGTAGGGAAATTTGGTCTCTGCATTTTACCTATTCCAATAAACACACAGTACCTAGCATCAGCATCAGTGATTAGCATTAGCACATACATGTAGTACACAACAGCAGCAGTGAGATGCCACTAAAGGTGTTCGGGGATCGACCGACAGAAGAATTAACCTACGTGTACCTGTTTTTAATGTCAGGGTAAACTGGAGGACCAGAAGGAAACCCACAAGGCACAGATGTAAATACAGCTCTGGAAAAAATTAAGAGACCACTGCAATTCTTTCTAAAATCAGCATCTCTACATGTGATCAAGAGGAAGACGGATGGTCACAAGTGTGTGAAACAAAGCTGAGCTGAATAAAACGAAAATGTTCATTTTACTCAAACACATACCTGTAAGGCTTTAAATTAACAGCAGATTGCCAAAATAAACATGTTAGGTTTTCTAATCTTCACCTGCTCAAACAAGAGGCTGAGCGACTGATTGGAAACCCCACGTCACATTTCACTATAAATAGTAAAATGAAAGAAACTGATAAATTGCAGTGGTCTCTTAATTTTTTCCAGAGCTGTATCTAGCAGATCAAAGGCTACAGTATGTGTAATAATACATGATCAAATGAAAGAACATAATGCATTCTACTCCCTATAGAATAATAATCAAGCCATGATGTTTGGCCAAATAATCTTGAACAGAAAAACAGTCTAATTCGGGGGTCGCTGACCTCTTAGAGTTAAATTGACGATTAAAGTGGCCGAGAGACGCTCCTGTTTTGTATTTCAGTACCATTTGCCCACCTGACCTCAAACCAGCTAAACACGTTTCTTTTGTGTGAATATAAGTCACAAAGTCCTGTGAAAAGTTACTGAGGTATTTGGTAAAGTCATGCAGCGTTGTTCCTGTCAGTGACTGATACGCTTGTACTCAAATTTGTGGAACAATTATGTTATTGTGTTTCACTCCCCGTGACAATAGCTTTTGCATTTCAGTTTCTCTGTCTAATTATTGGTCTACTCAGCATTGTTAAATCTGGTGTGTGCCTGCTGGTTTGCTGACATTACTCAATATTACAACATCACTGGCTTTAAATTAACAGCAGTTTGGCAAAATAATCATGTTAGGTTTTCTAATCTTCACCTACTCAAAAAAGAGGCTGAGCGACTGATTGGAAACCCCACGTCACATTTCACTAAACCATGAATTTACTTTACAAAATGTGTTATCTCCATTGTATCGTATATTGACTGAGTTCCTATTATTATCTATTGTAGTGAATTTTTTGCGATGAGATACTATGTTGTTTTTTCATACTGTGGCTCAATTACTATGGCTTATGCCAGTTTTTCAGACCACAATAAAACTGCTGGGATATATTATATACTTATTATTTCTTATAAAAGTTGGATACAAAGTTTTATACAATAAACAAGTTGGTGTGGAGTTAATGAACAAGTGTAAGCCTAAATAACCAAGTTTAGCTTTAGATTGAAACATCACACAGAGTTTTGTTGGTAATTGGTCCAGTTTCTTTAGATCCTCAGATTTATCTCAAACTGCTGCTGATGGTGTGAAACAAAAGTCAGTTTTGGAGTAGTCAGTGCTGACAAGAAGTTTCCCATATAAATAAAGTGATGTGTTGCTGGAGGCTGCCATTTTACTTCCCTTTGTCCTTATGTTTTAGTTATTTAATGAGCTCATATGTGACAAGATACTCTGGTAAAAGTAAACACGTGGAGGCACATATCTCATAAAATATGTACATTACTAGACATTTCTACTGTACTGTGAAATCCCCCGACTATTTACACAGTGTTAGTAGTCACATGAAGAGTGTCCAGATGGAGCCAGATTTATCAGGTTTGAGAGCAGTGTCAGATTAGCCCCCGAGGCATTAGTTTGGAGGCGTACCTGGTTCAGCCAGCTGGGATAAGACCCACAGGGGTTGGGCTCAGATATGCTGGAGGAACTACACCTCCCATCTGGCCAAGGAGCACCTTGGGAAAACTTCAGGTAGAGCCGGAGGGAATTTAACTGGAAAGAGTTTCTGTACAGTACGCGTACAGAATATGATGGACCCACTGACCAGATGAATCACAGATAAGATAAGATATGATAAGATAAGATAAGATAAGATACGATAAGACTTTTGAAATATTGTCCCATGTCAGTGCAAAAAGAAAGGGATACAATAATCACAAAATATGCAGAAGACAATATGTGTGGAATAGAATACAGAATATGCACAGATTAAAAAATATATGCAGAATAAAATATGCAATATGTGTAGAAGCATAAGATATATATCATTTAGGGTTATTATAGTTAATGAAAGTTATGCTAAAACTAATACTGAAGGGTGTGATCTGCCACGTTGAAGCCTGGTTAAACAACAGAGTTTATATAACAGGGCAATGGGAATTTAAATGTAATATATGAAGTCAAACACTGGTTAATGCCACCTGCCACAAAATGGAAACCATATGAGCCTTCTCAGCTTCTGTAGAACATTGTAGACCCTCACTCCCTCTGTAGATGTGAATGGCTCATCCTGAAGCCAAGAAAACACAAGTTTACACGTCTATACATTCAACAAAGCATTTGTATGAATATTATGCTCCATCTGTAGTAAAGTTCCCCCTAAATGACTGAATCCATGTACTATCCTTGCAGCAACCTTTCTGGCGAGTTTCTAATCCGTCCGACGTGGAATAGAGGAGAGAAAATTGATTTTAAATATACAGAAGTCGACAAACGGACAAACCCTCATTATAGAAAAGCAGCAAAGCATGTCAGCCAAAATCACTTCCTGAACTTTTATCGTCTAAACCTGAAAACTTATGTGAGTTTGGATGTAAAGTCCTGCCGTCCATCCCAACCAGAGCAGGTCAAACACTAAGACATTGACACGGCACATATAGAATAGTTTATATGAAGCGTGTTTTGGTTCTCAAACGTCGACAATGGCAACATTTTCCTCTGGGAACTGGGTTGGATATGATCCGTTATCTGGTGCTTATTTTATAAAACGCAGCTGCTTAGAAATGCACATAAATCTCTGAAGTGGCTGTGAAAGACAGGAAGATGTAAGTGAAGAAGACACTAAATGAAAAGGCGGATGTGAGGAAGTAGTTGTGTGGGTAAATCTTCTTTAAACACGTGCTCTTCTTCTCCTGCTGACTTTTATTTCAACAGTATATTATCATTATTATAGATGGGCTCAGCTGCACACACGGACACACGTGCACATAAAACTCACAGTCATTATTACAAGAGTTCAGGACAGGTTTATAGACTCAGCAAAGGGAGTTAGGCTCATTAATTATTCTAATGTGCTTTAATGGGAGTGGCTGCGATGGATTGGACATTTCCTCTCCGTCTCTTCGTCTCACTATATCTTGGAGCTTCATTTACCAGACTCAGGGTCAGGACCTGTTCTACATATGTCAATTTATTTTCCGAAGCCAAAATAGAGGAGAGCTCCTCCAGCTGGAACATCACATTCAGCTCACTTTTCTTGCAAATATGAGCCTGAAAATGTGATGACACTGAAAAGAAAACACAAGGAGTTTATAGGTTTATATTAGTGCTGTCAAACAATTAAACTTTTTAATCAAATTAATCACAGGGTTGTTGGGGATTAATTTTGATTAATCATGATTAAATGTCATTCATTTTTAATCTATATTAATCTTGTTTCATTTTGCATGAGCAAACAGACTCAAGAACGAAGGGACTGTATATGCACTTAACATGTTTATTCTACACCTTCAACAGTTTCAACAAAACAACTTGAAAGAACTGTTCCGTCTTGGGTTTTTTTGTACTCAAATTTCCCGTTGAGAGGGCCAGCGTGCTGTTTAGCGTCTTCCGTCTTTATCGGTTGGTTCTGCTGCCTGTCTCTACCTGATCATCTGCCCATATGCGCATGCGTGACGGTAACTCTACTTGGACAAACTGCCCGAAATGCATCGCAAGAGACGTTCAGAGTCATTCTGCGCTGCAGATGGGTTAATTGCCTTAAAATTTTTAATCAGATGAATCATGATGATGGATTGATCCACGTTAATGCGTTAATTTTGACAGCCCTAGTTTATATACAAGGAGGTGCTTGGTAATAAAAGTTGAAAAATGAATTAATCTATGTTCAGTTTTCTATGAGCAAAGAACATGTTTAAGGCACATTATGACTTGAATTGTTTGTGTCATTTATCTGTTAGTTGGTGATTCGAGAGCATCAACCTCCAGGACTGAACAGACTGTCAGAGCTTCTGTTTAGTTAATGAAACGTATTTTTCGCAGCTAAACTGTAGGTGTATGAAAGAAGCATGAACCCATGTCCACAGGCAGTGTTTCTGCATTAGATTTCAGCATTAGTTAACCTTTAATTTCTGGCTATTGTGAGTTTTCATTTGTGAAATATTTGTGGTGTTGGCTCGCAGAGAGTAATTGCAACATTTTTATTTTGGCCAGGATGTAGATGTTTTCACTTCAAATCTGTGCTCAATTTATCAAAACACAGCCTGTTGTAAATGTGCTCCGAGGATTCAGGGATGGGCTCCCAGTCGGTCAGTAAAACTCACAGCCCATAAACATAAACAGGTAGTCGGTGTTTTCGAACCACAACAAGAACAGCCTTAACTCAGGAAGTGGTTTTTAATTTAATGACATCCTGACACTCACCTAGTACGCGGTAGTACAGAACAGGTTATACTGTATGTCTGAATCAGAGACGCAGAGCCTGGATGAAAAAAGATGAACTCATCAAATCGTTCAGACCCTTTCCACTGGATAACTACTGCAGTTAATAATCTGTTTCAGTTAGAAATAGGCGAGGCAAGTTTATTTGTTTTGCACAATTCATACACATGGTACTTCATGGTAAGTGCTTTACAAAAATAAAAGACAAGTTATAAATACAAAGACGAAAATAAAGATGAAAAAACAGTGAAATATAGAATTTGAAATAGAACATTAAAAAAGTTAAAATAGGTAAAACAAAAAGAGAAGAGTGGAGATAAAGCCATTTCAGATGCCATATGCAGAGCTAAAGACAAACATTTTCAGACTTGTCTAATGTCATCACAGAGACTATTCCAGATTTGGCTGCATGAATGTGAAATGTTGCTTGTCCCTGTTCAGTTGTGACTCTGGGCACGAGCAGAAGGCCGTTCCCTGAACCTGTCAGAGTCTGAGACATACTAAGCCATGACATAAGTTATTTAACCCTAACCGTTGCAGTGAGCAGCTTCTCACTTCTTAAACAACCGTCATTTTACCAAGTGGATGAAGAAATTACCCATCATGCCTAGTTGCCTACAGTACAATCCTTGGGGGTCAGTGTTATGATCTGGGGTTTGGTTCAGTTGGTCAGGTCTAGGTTCACAACGTTATGTGTCCAGTAAATGACGGAATTAAATGTTGTGGTGTTGGATAACCTTATTGAAATGATGCCATTGTGTGTAAAAGCAGTTCAACCAATATTAGAGCATTTGTATTAGTCATGTCTAAATGTATAAATGACAGAGATGTTTCTAAAAGTAATGTATGTTGAGGATGTTTAGTTCTTTCATCTTAATTAGATCAGAAATTGTCAATTATCTTCTCTCCCATCATTGTTGACAGTGTTAAAATCATAAGGCCCGCCTCTTCTTGATTTTGATTGGTTGTTGAGAGAGAAGCACAGATCACATTGGAGCGTCACATTTTTCCAAAAGTTGAACTTTTTTTAACACAAATTGCTGTGAGTAGAACAGCATTGATACACATTGCTCAGTGTATCAAGGACACTGAGCAATGTAAATTCTGAACTACACTGGATTTATGTGTAAAATAATAAATTAAAAAAAATAAGAAATACCTTCCTGATAGTGCAGGTATTTTCCGTACTCCATCTGCCTGTCCAAATTAATGTGTTTGTACATTTCATGAAAGCATCGTTACTCTTATCAGACACAACAGTAATAATTATCAAGTAAATTTCATTTAACATGACACTGTTCTGTGGTGCGGCCATACATTGCTATTTCCCTCCAAATATGGATTCTTTCCAAAAAGAAGACTGTGACCCCCTAAATCACCAAACTCAAGTCTTCAAAACAGCCCTTCATGAGCCACCAAAGGCTTGTCCATTGTTTATGCAGAGTCTATTGTGTTGTTGGCTCACTAACATGACTTGTCATTGTTAGAAGCAACTACTAACCTTATCTTTTAGAAATGATTGACATTCCTACATTCCATCTCCGCCTTGAAAACGTTTCAGAATGTAGATTAGGCACCAAAGCGCATATATTGAGGACTGCATTAGTGGTGGAAGACTCAGTAACAAATGCAGATGTTAAAGAAATTCGAGATGTAGTTTTTGAAGGTTCCCAGGGAGACGTCTCTTCTGGGTGACGAGCTGCAAAAGTTTGCGAGGCCCTGTCTTAGCGGATGAGTTGAACTGTGATAGTACAGCTCCTCTCTCACATGCAGGCATAGAGTATGTGCAAACCCAGATTCCCCCAGAGGACAGAGTTTAGTGTTTTATCTGTAAGTGTGAGCTGCGAGGGGTTAGAAGCCAGTCCCCAGGAGTACGCTGAGCGTGGCGGCCGGGGGGTGGGGGAGCATCTTAACATCAATTAATCTCCGTCTCCTTCCCTCTATCGTCTCATTCTTTGGCTCTCTTTCTCTCATTATCTATAGCCTTTCATTTTTCTCACCAGGTTTTTGTTCTGGTTGCTGCTCTTTTCCTCTCTGTATACTCGCTTTAGTCTGGGTGTCGTCAGGCCTTTTTGGCTCACATATAAGATGTAAAGGGCATTCCCATCATGCAACAGTGCATTATCACTCTGCAGCTTTCTAGCATCAGCATAAACCCCTTACAGTGTAATCACCATAACGTACCCACAGATACACACACACACACACACACGCACGCATGAATGCATCGACACATATGGACACACACAATTTGCAGTCACGCTCAGCTCCTCTCCTCCTGGCTTTACTGTTATCGTCGACTCTCTCCCTCTCACTGACCAGCGGCTCTGACTGATAAAACACATAGATTTGCTTCCACACACACACACATTCATACACTAACAGGAACAGGAATAGGGCCTTAAATAAACACAAGCAGCAGCGCTCCAATCTCCGCACACTAATAAAGTAACTTTGAGTGTAGCTCGAAGGAACCAAGCATTTCATGTCCAGTGAATTATATTATATTTACCTCCTTCCAGGCTGCATTATTCTCAAATGGAACAAATAACCTCTCATTGCATAAGAGAGTGTACTTCATATAGAGTGTGTTTCATAGGTCTTTTTCGACATTTTCTTCTTTTTGCCCACTCTCTGGTGGACGGTGAATATCTCACCTGGATTTATAGACACTTCTTCAGTCTTTTTAGGCTCAGTTTAACCTTAGTCTCTTTAGGAATATCTACACATTTTTATTCTTGAACCTGCATTGAACTGGAAAAAAAAGCTTCAAAAACAGAGGAACAAAAGATAGCGTCAACTACTTTATTGCGAAGGGCATTTCAAGCAGAAAGCAGTGTTTGATGTTCTTTGGGAACTTCTCAACCATTTCTTGAAATTTTGAGGGCGGGGGCGTTTGGTATGTTTATTTTGAAAGACAAGGTCACAGTTGTAAAGTAAATGTTGTTATCATTATGGCAGCAGTTTGAAAGAGGCTTAGAAGTGGCTGCTGGTTAAAATGTCGTCTTTATGTGTTGCAGCCCGTCATGCTTACCTGGACCTATTGTATGTCCACATTTCATTTTTAGAAATGTCATTCAGTACTTTTTATCAAACCAGTTATGATCATCTTCAGTAAAGCCCAGGAGACTCACTTCCTGTATCTACATCCCATGGTTTTCACCTTTATACTACATAAAGTTGAGCCACTGTGACAGCAGACGTTGGTTTTTGGACTGTGGTTTTCCAGCCTTGGGTTTGTATTTTAGTACTAACATGGGGTTTTGGTGGCAGAAGTGACCAACGGAAGTTGGTGCATTATTAGTGTACCTTCATTCATCTACATGATGATGTTCTCAACCTTTGGGAGTACCCCCACTTACAAGACAAAACTATTCACCATTTCTTATCATTGTTGAAGCCTGTGGAGCACCATCTTTGTAAAGGAGGACCTTTGACCCTATTTGGTCAAAAAGGCACAGGTGGGAACACAGCGGGTGATTGATGAGCTAATGCTAAATGCTAGCTTACTGACACAGTAAAATGGTAAACTTCATCATCAACATTTGTGCAACAAAATCAAAAAGTTAACTCACGCTGTCTGAAATCAGTACACCATATTCACATCATGTCCTTTTTTCTCTGACGTCACACTCAGGGAGTGAAGCACAAACATCATTAACTAAAGTATACTGTCATATTGCTTTACTCCAGTCAGATAAATGCAGGAAATTTGATAGTGTATCATCCTATCACTGCTCAACAAAAAAACAAACCAGCAACTAAAAAGACAAGGGATTGTAAAAAAAAAAAAAAAAAAAAAGTGGAAATGGGCTAGAGAGGACTAAATGGAAGTGTGACTCCCATTTCAGTGGGGAAAGTTAATAGTAATGCACTTGAGAATGACGGGGCAGGTATAAAGTTAATGGATTTTTTCAATGGTCCTCCCACCCGCTGACACAATAACCCACAAGTATGTGTTTGGTTATGCAGAGTGGCCTGTACACAACTACCACAGGCACAGAAAATATATGTTTATTTTATTCCGACACAGGATTCTATTTGCATACTGTACTATTTTTTTTAATTGAATCCTTATCCATATGCTCCTTTGTGTAACTTTTTCTTAGAGTTAAGGACAGGCTAAAACTAAATGTAAAGCCAAAAACTCAATCATTTACTTCCCAAACAGCTTAAGTCCTCCAGAGGGTCGTGGGGGTCCTGGAGTCTTCCCCAGTTACTGTATTAGATATCATTTGAAAGGGAACATCTACTAAAACACAACCTCAGCTACATCAGTTCAAAGGCGGCTCAAATGTAACCCTAACCTTAGGAACCTTATGGAAAGGTTAATGATTCATCATGAGTCATCCCTGTGCCAGTAGTGGGGTGTACACCGCTGTTGCTGAGGCACCGAAATTGGGAAAATGAGTAAGTAAATGCCAATTGTGCGGATAAAAATACATAAGAATTACTATTGTCATTTAAGTATTAATTACAG
Organism: Apogon talboti; assembly: GCA_037367365.1. Classification (NCBI taxonomy): domain Eukaryota; kingdom Metazoa; phylum Chordata; class Actinopteri; order Kurtiformes; family Apogonidae; genus Apogon; species Apogon talboti. Next base: position 22,156,748 of record JAPQRQ010000001.1, read on the forward strand.
ACCAAATGTCATGTCTTTCACTGAAACCATAAATCATGACCTGCTGTGTAATTACATGGCGAAAGTTACAAAAGGTCACCTGAGCTGCCTCTAAGTAAACTCAGTGCACCCACACAACTCAAGTGACAAATCATTGAAGCGTCTGAGCTCACAAAGGTGCTGATGGGAAAAGCTCAGCAGCGTGATTCTACCTCAGTAGATAAGGCATCGTGGGTCAGCGTTAGTCACTGATGGATCAGTCTCCTCATCTCACTCAGTCATATCTTTTATGTAAAACTCAAAAATGCAAAATGCAATAGATGAGATTAATTTCATTGAGGAATTAGGTCATTTTGCAGCAGGGTGAGTTTGGGCTTTTAACATTTGCAAGACCAGCAGAATTTTATTAGTAAAAAATGAACTGAATCGCAGCATGAAATATTAAAATATAGTACTGTATGACACAAAAATCCAACAGTTAAGCACACCACTAAAAACTCAATGAAGTCTGTTTCAACAGTGTCACGGGGTTGGAAGTTTTTTATATTTTATATCAACCCTGTTGCTTTTCCTCTGTTTTGTCTTTGTGAACGCTCTGCCGTTAAATAATACCTGTATGTTTGTTTCTGTGTTCAGTCCCCACAGCTCCTCCACAGGAAGTGGAAGTTATCGCCCTCAACTCGACCACTATCCGCTTCACATGGAACTCTCCGCCACAGCAGTTCATCAATGGCATCAACCAGGGATACAAGGTAGGATGTGTGGACGTGAAAGCTGTCGGGGGTGAACCGAACCACAAAAACAAAACCATCCTTTAACAAGGTTTCAACAATAGTGAGAATAAACAGGTGCATGTGACGTATTTAAATATGTGCTGTTTATAAAAATGGTCACTTTACAAAGCATTTTTAACCATTTCAGTCTTCATGAACATTAGTGTGGACGGGACATTAAAAGTAGCTGATGATCAAAATGGAAAAAAACATATGAAAACTAAATAAAAGCTACAAATGAAGGTTAGCCCTCTTATGACTGTCAATCACAGGTTTTTCCGATCATTTAAACGTACAGTTTTTAACAAATTTAACAAATGCACTTTTTCTGCTTCATTAAATCCAAATATTCATCATAGTTACTGACATTTTGTTAATCAACACAAAAATAAATCAAAGTTGACAGTTCCTCAGAATAAAAAACCACTTTACACATTGATCAAAAACTAATATTAAAACCAACTGAAATCGAAAAGCAAACTGACAGACAAAACTAACCGTAATTCTGCTTAATTTTTCATGTATTTTTGTATGCACAGATACCTCTAACTATGTTTAAATTTCTTTTCTCATCATCATACTTTTCTAACATTATCAGTCCCTGCCCAGGGAGAAACGGACCAAAATTAGAACTTTTATTAAATATGCAGTAACACAGAGATGGTGATATCCAGTATTTTAATAACACTAATGTCATAAGTCCAAGACCTTCTGACCAGACCAGAACAACTTGGAGGTTGATTTTTTTTTTTTTTCTGGGTTTATGCATGATATTAAATGACAGAGCATAAGATGTAAATATCTTAAAATATATTCTTAAATTACATGGCATAAATAAAAAAAAGTTCTGTGACCTGCGGCAACGCTGTGTATGAGGAAATGAAGGGAGCTGTAAACCAGTCATATAATTTTTCAACAGTGGCTATTTTTTCTGAATATTAATACTTAGGATGTTTTTACCTTCTTATAACTAATATGACAAGTCTCTCCTCCTCCATGGTGGTCCACCACACGTCTACAGCAGTCGCTCCACACTGAACTATGATGGTTTTACGCTCGTTTTCATGCTCATACGACAACAGATTTCTGTCTGAGAGGCTGCTGTCGACTGAGGGAAACGTTGGTTTAGAGCAGATTTAGCGGACTTTGCAAACATTTACCACCAGAGTTTAGATTCAGACACCCAGACTGCCCCCGTTTTCATGTTGGTTCCGGTGAAGTCCCTTTCAGATGCTCATAGATAGTTCAACATAGTGAATACGGGACATGCTCTCCTACATATACCCCAGTCTGTAGACGTAGAGTATGAGTGGCTTGAGAACTTCTTTGTGGCAAGTTTTGTGGCTTTGAGGAGAGCGCTACAGTGTGCTTAGCTTAGGTGTGAGCAATATATTAAGGCTTATACAGTATATCAGCTCCATTTAGAACGCCATAATGGACTTAATGTGGATTTTTGTACTCCTTCATAAAGACATATTGTGGTAAAATTAGATGCTAATTGTGATTTTATTACTAGCTCGTCAGAAATGTTAACACATATTCCGGTGTAGTAGCAGCTAATGAACATATCAAAGCCATGTAATGAAAAAAAAAAAAATAACAAAGTAGAGCCAAGTTGAACAGTAGTGTTATTTCTTCCCATCTTTTTGGACTGCATGGTACAGTGACACTGACCAGGACAGGACTGGGTGCTCAGCATATGTTCTGTACACACCTCTGCAATTGTTATTTCTTCACACTTTAATTATAATTCTATATCATATTTGAATGTTTTATATTGGGGGGAAAAAATACATATAGCTCCTTTAAAATCCAATTAATTGACCATTTACTTACAGATTAATTGTTGGCTGCAAGTTGTCTATTATAAAACCCTACACATTGTATTTAAAGATGCTAAATAAATCCTTGCAGAGTGTGGGAGTGAATAAGTTTTGTGGAAAAAATGCTGGACTTTGGCTCAGAGGTCGTGTCCTTAGATGGACTGCTTTCGGTTTTGTTTTCCCATGCCATTAGGCAGGGCCAACGGAGGGGTCAGCTCCTGGAAGAAATGAAAAAGACTGAGTGACGAAGGTGACGGGTGGAGGGGTGGGGGGGATTAAGTATGGAAAGCAAAAAGGAGGTGTTGAGAAAATAGGGAGCAAGGCAGCGTAGAGAAATAAGAGATGATAATAAGGAGGCTGCAGGCAGGATAATGGAGAGCAGAGACAGAGCGCAGGATTGAATAGTGTGAGTGATCTATATGTAGTAGCCCTGGTATGTGATTTATTCTGCACTTCATTGTGGCAACCAACCCCTAAGGAACTGATTAACATGACAAAGAGAACACATCAAGTTCTCGCTGTGCGTCACTGGGTTCATATGTGTGTTGGGAATGCGTTTTTACAGAGAGAGGGAATGTTGGTGTCTTTGTTGGTTGATAAATACTATATGGCTTTGCTTGTGTTTGATGTGGCTCTGTGATGTCGTCTCTGTATACCAGGCGGCATCACTCCAAATCAGTAGAGCCTCTCACTGCACTGCAAGTGCGTCTGAACACGTGGCGCTGTGTCTTCGGCTACGTTGTGCTGGTTAGAGCATAGTAGATAATGATATTAATTAAAAGAGGATATGAAGCAAAGCCTCATCTCATCTCGTCTCCACACAGATCAGTGACTATATACAATACCCCCAGTAATATAACTCCAAACTGATTGCAAGAGCAAAACTCAGAAACGCTCCTCAGTTTCAGGTCTTCCATCTACACGTCCTTGACAATGTCTTTCAACTTACCTCTGGCTTTTTCATGGTTCTGAGGGTGGCTTTATAGTGATATTGTGATTTCTCTCTAGTGGAATTTTCAGTTCACGAATGAGGCCTATTCAGAATATCAGCCAACAGAACTGTAATTTTCCTGAATTCTAAAGACCCCTTCTCTGTGCCAAACAGATAATATAAAACATGAATTGACACAACTGAAAAAAAATTTGCACTTGTACACTTATCCTTGTGTAGTACTCTAGACTCAAGTGGCGCACGTTGAAACAGTAGGCTCAAACTACTGTGTGCTACGGTGATGAAATGTATTTTTTCAGGACGCTGAAGTGGTAATCATAGATTAACAATTGATACCATTACGCGATATTTTGTCCTCAATAACAGTGGTATCACAATAAACAGAACTGTCATAAATGATTCATTGCAGAACAAGGATCTACTGTACACCGCAATGTCTGAAAAAGATATGAAGTGATGAAGAGAAAGTGCTGATAGCCTTATCTTAGTCCCTCTGTGAAGTCAGAATATGTATGATTTTGCAGTTATTGTTAGATAAACGTGGCTCAAAGTTGGTTCTCTCTCAGTTCAGTGAATGAGGAAAAGAGCACGAGACTTCGCACAATCCTGCAGGAAGGTTCTGAGTGACATACACACTTCATCATGCGCTGAAAGTCATAGTTCTTGTAGTTTTGTGTCAGTGTAGCTCAGTGTTGTAAAAAGTCCACCCTCTGTCTCACAGATACTGAGTCCAGCAGTAGAGCAAACAGAAGAAACAACCAGTCTATGTTTATAGAGACTCTTGATGTTGTTACTGTGTATAGCATAGCAAGGATCTGCCAGACAATAGAAGTTATTAGGTGTGTTTCCACTGCAGGAACGTCAGTGTACAAGCAGGGAAGTGGGTACATTTACCGGAACGTCCTCTCATTCGTCCCTCTCGGCTGCCGTGTCTCCGCTGCAGAGTCGGACCTGCCGCCGACGTAATTAGTTATGATCGTTGCGCGGCTGTTTTGACCATAGAACGCAAGCAGCGCCTGCACATCTGCATCGGTCCACTTATCATACATTATTCTATCGTTTGTAAAAATCCATCAACACTCCCAAGATCTACTATTTCCAACTCAGCTTTAAACATGCTGCTTGTTTCCTATCCTGCTCTGGGACTAGCCAATCAGCATCGAATAACCATTTATGCCCCACGCAGGAGTTGTCAGGGCCGTTTGGAGTACCAACCCCTGAAGCAGGGGCTCGGTTAGACCCTCTCAGTTTAATGTTCCACTCCTACTAATGCATATGTACAGTACATTTTGCATCTGCTTCAGAATGTACATTTAACTCCAGCAAGCATTCTCTCTGTCACCCTTTAAAGTCAGTTAGCATCAGATGCTTGAGTGAGCCAGACCCACACCGCACCTAAACTGTAATAAACTGATAATAATTTACAACTGAAACTTTATTTTACCATGTCAGACTGGGCGCAATGCAGCAGAAGGGAAAGCAGCCACTCGACAGTCTCTGGCAGAAGTGATTTCGTGCTAATCAAAGGTCACTTCTTTGGCTCAGTGGTGTTGAACTTTTTGTTTTTTTTAAATATTCTTAGGGCATTTTAGTGACTTGATAGGGAGGCA
>JAPQRQ010000001.1:22167096-22182296 GCA_037367365.1 Apogon talboti
TTTGTCTAGTTAAAATATGAATATGTGTTGTGATATAATGGCCTGTTGATTTGTTTCTCCTATTTCTTCCTGGCTCAGCAGCCAGCCTGTGTTGTAAAGAACACTGCATGGTTGAATAGTTGTAAACATAACTAGTACTTAGGACATGTTCATTTTCATTCATTTAAAATTTCTATTTATTGAGGTCTTAAAAAGGTCTTTAGAAGTATTGATTTTGCTTTGTAAAATGGCACAGGAACCCTGGTTATGGTTTCTCCCCCATCGTCTGCTTCCTGTCTGTCCTCCTGCATCCATCAGGAGGATGGATGTGTTCAACTGATTCGTCATCAGCTAATCCCTTCTCTCTGCAGCTTGTCTTCTCACATTATCTCCAACATGCCCCAAACCCACGCCTCCGAACACCCAGAATGTTGTGTGTGTGGAACATCGCAGAGTTCCAGCCCACCCCCACTTCATTTTGCCTCAGCGTGAGACTCCTCTAGACAATGGTGCTGGGGAACATGACAAGCTGCTGTGATTACACTGTAGTCATTATGTGTGTCTCTGTTGACATGGCTGCACCAAGTCCGCTAATTCATAATGCACCTAAGTCACAGGACCACAGTCTAACGGCACAAGGCTGCAGCAGCTTTACAATCGCCTTCCACACTCAGAGAAGTGAGAAAATGGTTATTCAGTCAAGGTCACCTTGTACATTTAGTCTTTTCTCCTCAACCTGCTTTTCATCCAGCACCTGGTGAGCAGGGAGACAGATGAGGGACCATTCACTCTCTCCGGGGCTTTACACACATGTGGCCTCTCACAGACACACACATCTGAAGGTGGTGGAGTGTGATGCATGACTGTGAAGATGCAAAGGGACAGGTTTTTGACTGTAGTCTCCCCTCCTGCACCTTTTCCCTCCTTTTTGGCTCTGCAGCCCTCATTATGTTTAAGTGTGCTTGTGCATGAGTGTGTTTGTATGTGTGGACATGTCTGGTCAGGTCTATACACATTTATTCACCCGGCGTCCTCTCCACATCCCACAGGCTATGTGTTACGGTGGGAAGTGCCCGGGGTAGAGTCGAGCCATGGGGAGCGTTCTCTGTCCAACTCCACCCTGAAGTACCAGCTGACCGGCCTCACATCCACCACCTTGTACACACTACAGGTGGCAGCGCTCACAGCTGCAGGACGGGGAGCGCTCACATCCACCACCATCTCCACCGGGGTTCCACCAGGTACAGGACACACACATAACAACAGGAAGCAAACACAGCTGGAAAGTAGAGCTATTGCTGAACTATCTTTTCGTGTAATACCACTGACAGCTGCTACATACCGGCTTCAGGAAAACTGATCTCAACTGATACCATCATAAAAAAAACTGCTCCGTGGAAATAATAAGCCACCATTTTTTACTGAGTTGTCACTGTGGCCAATTTGCTTTATTTGGTCCCTCTATTAAGTGCATTGGTGGTTCTTTTATAAAATCGCTCCTCTTTTAGTCAAAGTTTGAGACTACGGCTTTGAGGTCTGCCCTATGGGATTTGATTGAAAGGTGTGATTGACAGCTCACTTGCCTGCTGAGCTGGACTTTCAGAAATTCTGTTTATTGACTAAAAAGGGCTTTTACCCTGACAGACAGCTCTCCTGTAGATGTGGTTAAGATGCAAACCCGAGGCTTCAAAACGCCAGGGCATCACATTAAGGACATCACATCATCCCAGGGCCAATAAAAATACTGTCAGGGATAATGTAAATTAGTTTTGGGATGAAAAAGGACAGGAGCTGAGAGAAAGGCTTCAAAAGTTACAATGAACTGTGCTGGAAATAAAACTGTCTGCATGTTTGGTACTACACATAAGTAATATTTGACAACATACACATATGTGCACATGCACGAGCATCACTGACACTTTTGACTTTCCCAGTTCTACACAATGTCAAAACACAGATTAAAGTCAGACCCTGAGCCACCGATCCTACAAAGGCCGCAGTTGCAACAGAGAAACCCAACCCAGCTCAGTAAGACATGTCTACTAGTGCTACAACTGACAGAAAGTTTGATGTTGATGTTAATGTTAATGGTAACGTTACTGTCATTTTTTGACGCAGTGGTGTAGTGGTTAGCACTTCCACCTCACAGCTAGAGGATTCTGGGTTTGATTATCAGTTCGTTTTCTGTATTGAGTTTACCTTTTCTTTCCCCTGTCACATGTTTTCCTCTGGTTTCCCCCACTATTAAAAACAGGTACATATTAGTTATGCATACAGATTGAGTGCCTTCAATGGCAGCTCACTGCTCCTAATGTGTGTTATGTGCTAATGCTAGGCTCTGTGTGAAGTAGAATGGATAAAATACAGAGACTGGATTTTCCTATGAGGATAGTGAAGTGAGTTAACCTTATTTTTAGTGTACTGCTAACTCATTTTTCAGTACCTGATGTTTGCCTTTAAAGTCTGCTGTGCACATCCACACCAGTTAGCTAACTTGCCAACATTAATAGCATGTGTCTTTTGAAAAACAGAGGCTTTATTTTACCAGATAAATTTGAGATCAGATAATCAACTACTGAGTTATCAAGTCAGTGGTGCTGTGTATGTGAGCATGGGTCTTTGTTACTTATAACAGATAGGAGTCCATGCCTACACATTGCTAACTTTCATCCCACTCATATTTTCTCTGTATGTAAAGGAGACCTGCCAACTCTTGCACCACACGTCCACGTTCTCATGCACTGAAAAAATAGCCTTAAAACTGATCATGTGACCAACAGACAGAACTGACAGCAACGCATTAGACAGGAGTGAGTTTTATGGTTGTGCCTCTGTGTGTGTGAGGATAAGTTGACTAACGGTGGAAGGTTCTAACCTCAGCAACTAACTGTGTCACTGTGAGCCAGCGGTATCAGCTCTGGGGCTTCACCCACCGTTCTCCTAATGGTTATGACAGTCAGATTTCTCAGCCATAGAGGCAGACACTCTCAACATGTTAGTATAATGAAGAAAAAAAGACATAAAAAATCCACACATGGACTGTCGCAATACCTCAAACCTTCAACATGTGTCACAAAACAATCATTTTGTACATCGTATCATGACCGATACTATTACAATAAGACGTTAAAGATCATGTTTTGTTATGGAATCAACTGTTTTCACAAAATTGGAGTTTATTCGGAGTCCTGAGCTACTTCTCCCATAGGAGAAAGTGTGTGGACGTGTGTGTAACTGAGTAAATATGACTGATGAGCTCTTGCGATGCCATTGTCTTTCCTCAGGCTGATAAGTGGCTGTTACTGTGCATCCATGAATCATCACCCACACTACTCACACACATTCATATCCACAGTTACACACAAGAGTTAGTCATTTACACCTTCTTAGAGAGCAATTCAGTGTGTAGTCTGTTTGGGCACACGAGGTGCACATTAGCTCGCCCAAGACTTTTGTGTACATGATGAGTGTGTATGATTGGACCAAGGCCAAGCTGCAATCATTATTAGTGCTGATTAACTGTAAATGGCAAAGCAGAGGGAGCACATTGATGGGGAGAGGGAGAGAGAGAGAGAGAGAGCAAGAAACAATCAAAGAACAGGACTGAAGAAGGGAGAGCAGATAGAGGAACATAATGAGGGAAGAACAGAGAACATGAGGAAAAACGCAGTCTCCGAAGAACGGGAAAGACCAAAGGAAGTCTGAAATGGACTGAGACTCAGATAGGAAGTGAAGGAAGAATGGAAGAAAAACCCCCAAACTCATACAGCAGAATTTTTGTCCGAACATTGTCTGATTACTAATTTATGAATGAAAGCAGAAAAAGTGAAAGCAAGATGGATACAGACAGTTCTTAGATTCAGAGGTTACTCATTAATTCATGAAAGCAAAAGACTGAAGGAAAGACGGAGGACGGAAGATTAGGAGAGAGAACTAAAGAATGAGCAAAGTGAGTGGGAGAGAGACAGAGAGAGATCCACCAAGTATAGATTCTTGTCTTGTTTATTTATTCATGTATTCATGCAGTTGAGAGAATTTTGTCATTCATCTGAGCGAGGCAGCCCGTATCACCATTTCCACATTATAGTTCTTACAAGTTTGCTGCATGCACTTCCAGAGCGTTGGCAGCTGATGGCTGTAATGTGTTTTTGTCTCTACACGTGTTCTGCACCTTTCTATACTCAAAGCAAATATTGCCTGTGTTTTTTCTCTAATAACTGCACCCATTCGTATTATATAGTCCTCTTACAATAAAAATCCCCTTCGGATATTCTATAAAATCTCTCCAATGTGCTCTGTTGTGCTGTTGCGCTTTAACTCTTTGCTTTTTCATATCTGTATTCTGCCATATTCAGCAGATATGATGGCTGTGATGCTGCAGTTGAGTTGAATGGATTACAGCAGCTCGCACTAGAGCACTTACAGCATCCACAGATACCAAGTATTAACTGAACTCAGCCAAGAGAAGTGGCAATAAAAGTGGGTCTGAAGCGCTAAGTCCTGTTGTGATTGAGTGAAACAATTTAGAGCAAATTGGATCGCGATGATATTTGATTATCTAGATTTCATTAACAGAAACAAGCTGTCATATATTTCATCTGTTAGGATATGATTAAAAAAAACAGGAGTTCAGACTTCCCTCCCCAGCAGCCTTCAAATGCGCTGCCTGCTAGACCAACGCCGGCTCAATTCAGCGGCTGTCAGTGAAGTGGTCCGTTCACAGGCGGCTGTAAATTGTGAGTGGCGTCTAAAAAGCGGAGGTGTAAAACCTCCATTGAAATACCTAGCCATGGTTGAGGTGTGCGCACAAAATGTTTTCATTCTCCAGCGTGATTTATTTTTTTCTGTGTTAATGAAAATCTCACAACTGGAAGTCAAGTGTTTTTCGTCGTTTGCTGTTGACCAAGAGAAATTATGCCGTTTTAAAACCTCTGCAAATTTAACTTCACATACTAACCTTCAAATATGGAAAAACTGAGAACCAAGTGAATGAGAAAACAGCAAAGTCAAAAAAAAAACAAAAACTGAGAGAAACTGGGCTGTAAATGTGTGTTAAGCCACAAGATAAATATTCTGCTCATCACTGCATCAAATTATGGATCCAGATTGAATGTATTCAAGGTCGTTTGTCCTCACCACTCACTTCAATAGCACAGGGCTCATACTCCTGGCACTCATATTTACTCATATTTCAAAATAAAGACAGTGATTATAGATGTGTTGTTTTTAAGTAGTTACAATATGTAAGATTAATTACAATTTTTAGTCAAATACACTTATGTTTTTGTCCAAACACTCATTACTATCTGTCTGTTTTATTTAATATTTATGCCTTAGTTCAAGCAGCTATGTAACTTCTTGAACTGAATTAATAAAGGAAATATGTAGCTAACCTTCTGTTTTGTTAAAGAAAATCACATATTTGTTAAAGATGTAATCATTTTGACCTTCTGTTTCATGAAAACTTTTGATATATTTGAAACAGGAAGTAGTACTCTTGCACATGTGCAGAAAAAATCAGGTTTCCAGTACAGATTGTGTGGTCAGGCAGCTAAAAGTAGCTAGCTAATTTTGGTGGAATAACTTTTTGTGTTTGAAATAAAAAGTACATAATAAATCTTTATTTCAAGCCCAATACCAGAGAGTTTACAAACCCTTTGTATTTGTAATGAAACTAATTTCTAATACTGTTTGATGTTTTCTGTTTTGTGCATAAGGATGTAAATTACATAGTTACAAGGCTGCTGTGCCTTAGGGGTTTCCAGATGTTTTAATGTGACTCAGGCCGCTACTAAAGAAAGTTTTATCTCCTGATGTTGATGTTCAGCAGCAGATGCAGAGAAACTATTTTCATCTGCTGCGTAAGTGATGCTATTGCTTGTTTGGGGTGATTTTCCATGTCGTTTGAATCAGATTATTTCCACTAATGATCAATAAATATCCCATTTGTGTTTCAATCGTGTACTCTTTGCCAGTCGGGGAAGTCTTCTAATGTTTACTTTTTATTTTCCTGGCAGTTATCATCGTTGAAAACACGTTAACGTTCAGAGATTTGGGCAAAGTGATCGGGGTGGTGGAGAAACTTTCCTCCTATTCTCCGGCTTTTCTTCCTCCACAGTGATAGCAGTCGTTCAGTGCTTTTTCCTGTCTCTCATTGTTGCCAGAGAGATGGAATAATGTTAGAATAAGAATGGGTCAAAAATAATTTGTGATGCTTGCAGCCTGCTAAGACGTTTATAGGCTCTAAATGGATTTTAGTGAACTGTGCATTTAATTCACCTCTCACCTCTCACTGGTGTACTGATTTATCTGTCCCTATTGTATTTTCAACCTTGGAAGAATGGAATGAATTTCTGTAACCTCCTGAGGTATACAGTTATAGCATAAGCACCAGTACTTTGGAAAAATTAACATTTTTTTCTTTATTTGTCTCTTTTTATAACACTGCATGGGCATTAAAAAGGGACTGTGGATAAATTCAAGGCTGTGTCTTGTTTAAAACCCTTTATAAGCTGAAGTCATTGTTGGAAGCAATTGTAGTGTATTAGATATAATCCATCTAGCAGTTCTTTTCTGTGATTTATTACTTTAATCAGTTAGTCTGCATTGTTCATATTGTTTACCTCTATATTCTAAATAACTGTGGGTTGTCTTTTCTCTTCATGAAAGCTGTGATTTTCTGGTCCTTTTCTGCTGAAAGCAAAGAAAAGCGTGTCCAAATTATTGCTGATGGCAGTCAGAGGTGCTTATAGTGTAAAATGAATTTATATTTCAGTATTAAAACCTAACAAATACTATGAGCCAACTATTATTTCTTTTTCGCTGTTACACAGAGTTTTGTCAAACGGATGTCAGATATACTTCACATACTTGATTTAAAGGCCAAACACAAGCATGTGTAGAAATATCTTAAAGTGTAATACCCCTGAAAACCACTGTATAATGGCTCAAGTTGACATTCAAAAAATGTCTATTTCTCTCCAGAAATACTAGGGCAGTAATTATTATCCATTATTTTCCACAGCATTATTCGAAGGTTTTGATTTATGCCATAGAAATTAATTTGCAACCTGCTACCTTCCTTGGCTGTCGATCAAAAAGCATTGTTTCCTGACAGACAGACTGTACTGTAGCTGTGGCTCAGTAGCCAAACCAGAGCTTCAATTATTTTGTCTCACAAAAGCTTCATTGGGTGTACAGTAACATGTAGTACTGGGCTTGTTACATTGGATAACATTAGCATTGTAATGTTATTGTATTATATGGTCTCTCAGCTAGCCTGCAAATTACACCCAGTAGCGATAATTATTCTATTTATACATATATAACTATATGAGTTCAGATTTAATAAGTACCTTATATTAGTTGTTGTTGATTAATGCTGGCAGTGTGAGATTCCACAGTCAAAATGCCAAACTCAAAGCTTCAATATTTTACTCCATGAAACAATGTGTGACATTATGTTTCTGTGTCTATTTTATACATTCTGTGCATATAATATACATTGTTGCCCATAAAGCTGGAGTAATTTTTTTTTATTCCTCTTTTTATTCCTGTTTCTACACATCAGTCATCACCTTTGACCAGGTGCAGTGATTACAGTAACACTTTATCTAACAACAGTAAATCACATTGTCATAGTTATTTCATGTGAAGAGGTTAAAAAAAAAATTCCAGCTTTATGGGCAACAGTGCACAATGGCAAATAGCTTTGTCTAATAGACGCTTAATAGAAAGTACTTCCTTCTTTATCTTTCCTCTCTGTAGAACTTCCTGGTGCACCGTCTAACTTGGTGATCTCCAACATCAGCCCCCGGACCGCTACACTCAGGTTCCGTCCTGGTCCCGATGGCAAAACGGCCATATCGCAGTGGATTGTAGAAGGACAAGTGCGTGTTTCTGTGTTTCTGTGTTTCATTGTTTCTGGGGCTTCGGTGATGCCCGCCAAAAGTGACTGACAGCAGGACATAAACTGTAATGTGACTCTTGAACAGGTTGTGAAGGAGGATGGGAAGGAGGAGGCATGGAAAGTCGTTTACCAGAAAGACAATCAGCCTGATGCCGACTCGCTGGAGATCCCCGACCTCACCCCGTTTACGCAGTACAGGTAAGCAGCAATCACACCGAACATAATGCCCTGCCACATACACAAACGCCTTCACACACACCTCACTCTCCAGCCGTTTCTGCAGCACTGCAAGACTCAGGTGAAGTTGCTGTAGATAAATCACACAGACACAGAGAGAGACAGTTCCATCTAAGACTTTTCTGTTTGTCAGCACCTTCACAGCTGCTGCATGCAGATCCTTATTACCATCCCGCAACTAGCTAGAGGGAAGAAGAGGGGAGAGGCAGCAGAGGGATGAGGGCAGGGGGAGAAGAAAGGTGATGAGAGAGCCAGAAGGACAGCATCAGAGACAGAAGGGATGGGGAAACTAGACGAATAGGAAATAGAGACAGAGGGAGGGGTGTCTGTAATCCCCTCTGCTGTGGAAAACCTGCAGTTTGTAAATGTGATCTATTGCCAGTCTGAACAGCCCGCAACTGCTCCTCCTCTCTGTCTCCCTCCCTTTCTTTGCCTATCTCACTATCTATCTATTTGCTGTATTTACCGGTACCTGTGTATCTTTGCCTCTTGCTCCCTCTTTCTTTGCCTTCATCTGTAATGGGATTGCCGTGTTCGTGCTTCTGTGCGCAAGTATACGTTCACAGGGATTATATTGTCACAGGCAACACCACTGGGACATTAGATGAAGTGATGCACTTGTCTGTGTTTCTTATCCTCCGTTTTAAGTCCCTCTTTACATCCTACCGTCCGCCTCCCAATGCAGGGAGCAGAACTCGTAGTCGTAGTCTCTCAGACAAACTCATACATTCCATCACTTAAGGCTGTATACGTGTTCATGTAAAAGTAACAAAAAGAGCAGATGTTCCCTTGTGGCTGGGCGTGTCAACAGGTCTTCATATTTATCCAGTTTCTTGTTCTGAATCAGCATCATCGTGAGACAACTTAATAGAACAAAAGGGACCTTTTCAGAAATTACACAGTTCTACATCTCAAGTCTACAATAGATTTGATTTGATAAGCAACCGCAACAAGACACAATCCAGAATGTGAATAAAACCTGGATAAATTGTCATCAGCAATGGTTGTGGAAACAATGGAAACAATCCCATGATCCCACTCGACGTGAGACTCATCAAGACTCCATACGCGTCAGAAAATACATTCGGTGGATTTGAAGCTGCTCTTGTTGTGTGTTCGAGAGTTACTCCAACAATTTAGTGTCGCACCTTCAAAGACACAAAAATAGCAACAACCAAGATGGTACTGTAAAATAATAATAATAGTATACTTTATTTATATAGTTCCTTTCCAAAATAAGGTTTACCAAGTTTCTAAAAAGATAAAAACAACAAACAGGAAGCATAAAAATGAAAGATTAGCAGCATCTATAAAATAACTCACGGTAAAACATCATAAAAAGTAAAATAATAAAACAAGTGGCGCCGGAAGGTAAGACAAAGGATCAGAGGAGGGATAGACAATAAAAGTGCATTTTCATAAGAGACTTAAAGCTGCAGTAAACTGAAATCAGGAAAAATCAACCCCTCTTCTTAGAGCTAAATATAGAATGACACTGTTTCATGCAACTACGACCAAATATCATAGGTGTGGGATCTGCCATGTTGCTTTTGTGAAAAAACCACAGGGTCTGCGCAGATGCTCAGAAGACGTCTGATTGGCCCAGATCTCAGTGACCGTTTTTTTGACATTAGCAGACTCCATTTCTAATCTAATGCTTGTGAATGTAAGTCACCGTTGCTGTACAGAGACAGAACAGAGGCATTGAAGAATCCATGGTAAAAACAACCCAAATTACATCTGTTGGCTTAGGGATAGGGTTAGAAACAACCAACTTTAAGCACACAGGCATGTGTGATTTATCTGTCCATACTGGCCATTCCTTAATAAAACTATCCTAAAACAAGGAGTATAAAGTTTTTTAAAAGGTGAAGACAAAACAGAACTCATGAATATAAGATATGTACGAGAAATAACACATCAGGACCATTATTAAAGAATAAAAGAGTTGGTGTTGGAAGATCACAGGATACTAACTAAATGTGCTTTCAGATGTAGACTAAGGCTACGTTCAGACAGCAGGTCGTAATGCACAATCTGGATTTTTTGGTGAAGTCCGATTTTTTTTGGGCACTCGTTCATATTACACATTAAATGCGACTTCTGTCAGTTTTGAGTATGAACCGAATGTGATTTGGGCCACATTTGCCTGCAGTCTGAACGTAGCCGTAGTCATCTTGGTGTTTCAAAGATCCCTGATGGAAAAAATGTAGGGTTTTGTTGCTCGTTATGAGTAAACTACAGCCCCCCGATGCAGCTGACGAGCATCAGTCTGTGCTGGACTTGTCCCTTAACTGTGCTTCCTGTCGTCCCCAGGTTCAGGATGCGACAGGTGAACATTGTGGGCTCCAGTCCTCTGAGCACCCCCTCCAGGATCATTCAGACCTTACAGGCTGCCCCTGACACCCACCCCACCAACCTCACCCTGTTGGCCGCCACGCAGACCAGCCTGCGCTTCAACTGGAAGGTACTGACAAAAACAGATCCAGACCTACCCGTGTACACCCTTAAACCCTCTCTGCGTCGTTTTTAACACTCATTCACACTCTGCTAAATGTGACTGATGGGGATTTGCTTCATGTTTTGTGTCTCTGCACCTCACTGTGTTTTCTCGTATTTTCCTATGGGTGCGTGTTTGCACGTACACCGGCAGCATAAACCAAGCAGGTTGAGTGGCTGACAGCCTATAATCAGTGCCTGTCCTGGTTATCGTGCTAACACTAATCTGTCACAATTCCCATTCACTCTGTCGACTGCTAGCAGCACAAACTGCAATGTAATTTTCTCCTTACTGTCTTTTCTCTTCGCTCTTGTTCCTTCTCTTCGTCCCTCTCTCTATTCTTCCCTCTCTTTTACTCTCCCCTCCTTTCTTCTATTATAACATAAATGGAGAGCAGAGTATTTTCCATTTAAGAGTTGGAATGAGAAAAAGAGCCTGTCAAATCAGACACAGACATTGAGGCGCTGTGGGCTACCTGTGCAGCATGCTAATGGGATTTTACCTGCATGTTAGTACCCAGCATGGGCTATGCTAGCTTTTCCGCTGTAATGGAACCATCACAATGGTTTTAGGTAAGGCTATTATTCTAAGCTGCATATTAAGGGTAATAAAGCTAATGTGACATTCTGTATTATCACTCCTAAATACTAAGCTGAGCTAAATCATCGGGGTTTCTATAATGGCTGAGTGTCTGTTGCCTGGGACCGAGTAGCGACTTACAGCTGTAGTTGAACTCATCTATAGAATTATGTGCTGGGTACAAACTGGACCTCCTGCTAATGTGATTTTAAGGACCTGAATAACCAGTGGCTGTGATCATTATGTATAATGACATGTTGAGTCATGAGCAGGAAATGAGAGTGGAAGAGTGTGGAACATAAGGGGGAAAGAGGGCGACAGAAAAAGAAGGATCCGGAAGTGGGAGTTCAACAGCATCACCTAAATAAGTATCAAAATACTTCTCCACTCTGCTCATATGACTTAGTGAAGGTCTAAACTTGATAGTGTACATCCCACGAACTGGAGTAATCCAACTGTATTCTGAAGCAGCACCAAGAGCTCCCTGCAGAGCAAAACTTAGCAGACATCAGTGGAAACGACACAACATTGATTAAGTCAGACACAGCGTGAAAAGGAGGAGCTCCGTCCTGGCTATCGAATGTTACAGCAAGCGGCCATGCTAAGTAGCTAATGTTAAGCTACTTACATGTTTCAGATGATAAGTGTTTGAGGTTGACAATGAATGAATAAGATGAATATTTGCTTGCACAGTTTGCACCTTCATGATGTCATCCTTTACTCAATCAAAATGAAACTAAACTGGATTTTATGGGTGACATTTGGGATTAATTGAAAAACATCCGTGACTGACAGAGTGACTGAGTGTTTGTTTTGTCTCTTAATACTTTTCTTGTTGACTGACGTTCAGTTGACTGGTAAAGGGAAGCCCTGGTAATGTTGGCTGCTTGTACTGTTGAATCTGAAGTGCTGATGTGATGTCTCAACTGGTGTATATGTGTCCGAAAGCCATGGACGCTCATTAAAGCACCCGGGGTTGCACTGAGATTCCACAGTTCGTCCACTGTCGTATGGTTTACACAGTAACACCTTCTATGTGTTAACCAAGTGATCAATTTGCTAATCTTCGTTTTGCCAGAATTGGCTTTCTCATATCTACTTTTTCCTTCATCGATACTTCTCCTCTCATTTATCAGAGTCAACGTTAATTAATTTTACTCTGCAGGGTGGCCAACTGCTGACACCTTATAAGAAGCTTGCATAGTTTAGGTTTGGCACATTGACCCTCATTTATCAAGCTCTTATAAAAAAAAGAGTGCACAGAGATCAGTTATGGAAATGATCGTCTGTAATAAAGGGTGTTGAAATGAGTTGGTGAAGGTTCTCCAGGTCACGGTAGGGCTGGGATATGTGGTCAGATCAGACTGTGCAAAAGGTCACATGTTGATCTGCTGAGGCAGAGTCATGATCTGTGATGTGTTGTTGGTTAGTTACAACCAAACTATTACAGGGCTTTCCTTGAGTTTCTTAGAGACTTAGGTGATGTGAAGGCATTGGTTGGTTGTTTTTACTTGATTAAAAAGTCTACTCTTGCAGCATTTTGGCCCAATATTGCAATGTGTTAGAAAGAACAAAAAAAATACAAAACAAATGTGCTCATTGATGAAGTAAACCCTATGATCCTATTTTAACTGCGGACCGTACACCTGTGAGCTGCAGCTGCAGTACTTCCCTTTAATTACCTAAACCCGTCATAGACTCCCTATAAATAGCTTAAATACATAGATGTGGAAAATGGTCCAAAGTGTTATTCTGATTGAAAATATATATAATATAAAGTAACTGTTGTTTTTACCCCGCCCCCCAAAGGGGAGGCAAGGGGTATTGTTTTTGCTTCGGTTTGTTAACACTTAAGCAGCAAAACTATTGGTTGAATTCATACCAAATTGGGTTTGTAGATTGCCAGTGACCCAGAATAAATGTCATTACATTTTGGAAAGTAGGTCAAAGTTAAATTTTTTTTATGAATTTTTAAAATCTTCTCATTTACTTATAATGGGCGAAATACATGTGAGGGGCGGGGTTTGTTGTACCTGACACCACTTGTATAATTCTAAGTTTAAAGGGTGATTTATCCTTCTGAAATAAAGTTACAACAGCTGATGCTAATCCAAAGAAATTTACTACTCAGTTGTTGATTCTCTGTTTAATTATACATTATATATTCAGTTATGGTATTATGTTACTTGTAAGTTTTTTATTATTTACTTTTTTTATTAGTTTGTTTTTGTTTTCCTGCCAGTGGGGCTCAAGATTGAAATCAGCCGTATGGCTGTAATCTCTTTTATTTACATGTAAATGTTCATTAATACGAACTGTCGCATTTTAAAAATAAATAAATCAATTAAATGTTCTAATGTAGACAAAGGATTTATAAATAGTCATCATGTCCCTTTAAAGGCATGGTATGTAACATTTTTGCTGAAATGTGTACAGACATAACTAGGCCTATATTTTTAAGTTTAACACATATTCTTTTTACTAAGGTTTTTTACTTCAGTCAAATGTTTCCAATAATGTTCAAACTCAAAGAAATCTGTAACCTTATTTAATGTAATGGTGCATTTGTTCACCATTTGTTCAACAGTGTCTTATCCCTTCTATGTGGAAATGCAGTAAACACATCACATCAGAGACATATTTTACAACAGTAATCCAGTAGAAAGCCAAATTATTGAAATATTTCAGTATCAGTCTATGATTTGTGATTAGTGGATCATGCCAAGCGGGTGTGTTCAGTCACATAATGTCAGTAGCTGAGTTTCATGTAGATAAGACTTATCTAAAGGGAAATTAGCTTTAAGTATAGCTATCTGGAATTGTGAAATATTTGTAATTTTTCTGACCATAAATAATAATGGAAAACCACAACTAACCGTCAAGTTTCTTCAGCTCTCATTCAGGAAGAAAGACAGTCATGAACATTTGATATTCCAGGGGTACATATATACAAATACCAGGAATTCCATCCTTCTGTTCATCCGAGATTTTTGTCCATTCCATTTCTCGGACACTATTCACCCGATTCTTTTCAAATTTGACACACATGTTCTTTACCACCAGGAGAGGGTCAGTGCACAGTTTGATGGCTGAATTTAAATTTTTTGATTTGATTCCTACCTTATTTTATCTTTCAATGTGATTTCTTCCTGTGTCGTATCACACAAATTTTGATCACATGACTTCACAACGTTGTCAAACTGTCTCTTTTTGACTGTTGTGCATTAAAAGTCTCTTCTTATGGCCGTTGTCCTCCAGTCTCTTCCAGAGTCTGAGTACAACAGTAATCCAGAAACCGTGGGCTACCGGCTGCGTCTATGGAGGACCGACGGACTGGGCGAGGACAGGACCGTGGAAGTGCAGGGGGCCGGGGGGGGCACTGAGGCCACGATGGAGGGCCTGAGCCCCTGGACCCATTACCAGGTCCAGATACAAGCCTACAACTCCATAGGACCAGGGCCCTGGAGCAACACTGTAGCTGCACACACCACAGACTCTGGTAGGAACCTGCACCTCTATGAAGTCCTGTTTCATGTTTACAAGTCCATCAGAGCTTTTGGGCTAATATAGTATAAGCAGGACGTAAGAAGACAGATGGATGAAGAATTAAGTCCCTGTTTCTCCTCTCTCTGCCCTCCACACTCTGTTTCGGAGAGGGGGAAGACTGCCGGAGGAAGGGAGGGGGATGATTGAGATAAAATCGAAGATTGGTTCAGAGAGTGAAGTCACTCTGAGCCCGTGTGTGTGTTTGTGTGTGTGTTTTCTAGTTCCGTCTGGCTCTCCGGTGAATGTGAGTGCTGAGGCAGTGAGTTCCACCAGGATCCTGCTCACATGGGCTCCCATCCCCAAGACTCAGAAGAATGGAGTCATACTCGGATATAAGGTGAATAAAACATACACACACACATCACACATACACACACAGGCTTTTTTTTTTGGCCACCAACCCATTAGCACTTCTCCTGACACCTTCACACACACACACACACACACACA
>JAPQRQ010000001.1:22186207-22204364 GCA_037367365.1 Apogon talboti
GTGTGTGTGCCTAGGGTTTTGGTTGCTGTGTTTTTTGTAAGCTATTGATTTAAAATGCCAAAAATAAATGGCTTGGTGGAAAACAGAATGCAGTAACAGGAAGATCTGTTCACTTTAAATAAAAAAATTACAGTTTTACCTTTTTTTTAATGTCACTCAAACATTGGTAATGCCATATCATCATAAACTGAATTTAATCCTGTAGATGTACTCAGAACATGTCAGTGAATGCTCATTCAGACTTAGTACTAATGTTGACAGGCTAATTTTAAAGGTTCAGTGTCAGCACCTTCCTAAAATAATTGCCTTTAATCATTTTTTGATAAAGATGGCTTTTTTTTGCCTAAATCATCAAATACACTGTTTCTTATTTTTTGGTTCCCTGCAAACTGTGAAAAAATGACTTAGGCAGTTAATTTAGGAAGGTGACGATATGTAAGATTCATGTGTCTGTGTGTTTACTCAGTATTAGTGTAAAGTTAGTATTGAGGTCATAAACATAGGGACGCCCTTTAAAACATTAACCTGATTTAGGAACAAGACTGGTCAGCCACCTTTTTTTGTAATGTCAAATAAAGGATCAAAACCCAAAGTGATCAGAAAGATGACAAATTGAACACAAATCCACCAGATGAAAACTACCTACATCCATAGTGCAGCCACCTTAACGTCACTGTGAAATGCTCCCACATCATCAGCCTTTTGTACAATCTGTGCTTGGACTCTGTTTTGTGTTGGGAGCTGTGTGTTGACACATGTGAGTTAACAAATACCTCAGACGCCCACATCCATCATAACCTGGATACTGAGTTCTACTTAGAGACAACCTTTTAGTAAAACACAAACAAATGCTCATTTCGACCCACTGGTAATATTGATAAAATAACCTGAATACACTGTGGTATCTGCTTTTAAAGTGCACAGATATTTTTTGCAGCTCTAGTCATTTTCTTCTGACTGAAAATAACTTGTCAAATGTTTAATATGTAAGATTTCCATGTATTTGTGTTATAGTCTATGTTCTGCTGATGTTAGCTGAGTCAGTCTTCATCAAACGAAACTGGTCGGATTCATTTAAAATTTTATACGTAACTTCCTTGGGACAATGTCTACAAAGTTTGTTCACAGTTTTGCAGAAATTTGATTTTTGCCTTTTTTACGAATGTTTTAAATATAAAAAATTTGCCTTTACTTATAATGGTCCATATTTTGATGGCTTATAACATGGAAATGGTTACAAATATTAATATAGTTACTATTGAGCACTGATAGGAAGTCATATATGGACTTTCATTTAATTTGTTGAGTTCTCCTCCAGTGAAAGTACCACCCACTTCTATCTCCTCCATAATAATAATAATAATAATTTATTTATATAGCACTTTTTACAGAAAGGCTTACAATAAAATCAGAAATAAAACATAAAAAAACAGACATACAATTGAAAACACAGGTAAAAAAGAAAAAGATACAGCTGTATACGGAGTCAGGCATAAAAATATAAAAGCAAAGGTGATAAAATAATGATAAAACCCCCCCTAGTTAAAAGCCTGTCTAAACAAGTATGTTTTAAGTTGCTTTTTAAAAGACTCCACTGAGTTGAAAGTGCGACCACATAAGACCACAGGACTCTGACACAGAGACAGAACCTGACAACCTCACAAATATAACTTGTTATTGATTCTTGATAGAACATGCCGGTGAGATACAGGGACACTGGTTCTATTTTTTTAAGCTTGTAGAGGAGCAGAGGAGAGGCTCTGAAGGGTTCAGGAGCGAGCGTAAGGACTTTTGCAGAAAAAAACAAGCTAAATCCTCTCGAATGAATGAATGGAGATAATTAAGACAGTCAACTGGTCAGATAACCCACACCCTGAAAACCAAGTCTTAATCCTCAAATTGTAGACCAGTTAAAGTGTCCTAAAAATGTCCAAATGTCCACCAGATATAGAAAAACCGAATCATTTGTCCACATAACTTTACAAAGACACACGTATTCTCTACTAACAGTGTCACATTTGAAAAGTTTTTCTCATTTCAGGATGAAAGAATGAAGGGAGTCAGTTCCTTGCGATGTATAATGAGGCTCATTCACACATACTTTACACACACATACGTTGACGTGTATTTAGTGATGTGGAAACATGTGCTTTTATCAAGAACAAAGACACGGTGTGAAGCTGAGAGAAAATTGCATTTTCTATATTGCATCTTTTAGAAGTACCTCTTAAAAATGTATAAACCTCTCATTCTCAATGCATGTGTGCGTGTGTGTGTGTGTGTGCGTGTGTATATGTGTGTGCGTGGGCATGTATATATGTCTGTCTTGTTTTACTAGCATATAAGAATGTAAATGTTTGATATTCAGATACTGGATTTGTCATGACTGCTGTATTAGTGTTTTCGTGCTGCCCTTTGTGTACATCACTACTGTTTCATTTTCCTGCCAACTCCCTCCTCTATTTTTCTTTCTCTCCAGTCCCAGGTCCCCCTGTCAGGATGGTGTTTCCAGAAGTTCGATTGTCATCAGTTAGGGTGGTCTGGCAGCCACCGACAAACCCCAACGGCATCCTACTAGGTACACAAAAACAAACACACACAAGAATGAAGGAAAACTTTGGAGAGCAACACTGAAATAATGTTCGGATATTTCCCCTCATGTAGTGACAATAGATTTATTCCCAATTACTGAAGGACAGAGCTTGGCTTATAAAGGGAATGAGTTAGCAGTTTTACACACACACACACACACACACACACACTGCTGTGATGTTTCAGGGGAAGGAAGGAGGGAAGGAAGTAAATGCCGTAAAATGTGAAAAGAGCTGAGTCTGTTTTTAGCTTTCAGACAAGGGTCAGCTCTCTACTTTCTACTTCACTGATGAAGTTTGTTGGTATTTGTGCTTATGTGTGTGTTTGTGTGTCAGTCATCAAGCTAATACTCTTGGAAAGGGCTATTATAGATGCTGAAGCAAGGCAACTTTCTTAATGCATATATGGCTCCATTGAGATGTACGCTAGGGACGTGCCAATTCTGGGAGGATACCTAATGGTTCAAATAATAATTTGGCCACAGATGATCCACCTTCTTTCTCTCACTAGTATCCGAATAAAATACTGCATTTCGAGTCAGATCAAATGTTTTACTAGTTGTGAAATACGAGCGTTACATAATGTCCTATTTGTAAAGACTGTTTAATACATGGTGTTCATGAATTACAAGATTAGATCATTTTCTTTAGATAAATAATAAGCAATTAAACTATATAGGATATATTCATATTTACAGAAGAAGTAGAATTGCAATATTTTTATTAATTCAGTCAACACTTGCTGACTCTTTCAGTCTACATGAACCCTCAGTTTTGTGGCATTTTGTTTCTGTCTTCAACCACATTGTCTAACATTAGCTGCTCTTAGCCAGCCCGATTATCTATATTTATTTGTTAATTTTTTTCCCCGATTCATTATTTATAATCTAAAGCAAGAGATAACATTATTGTATTTTTCCTTTTAAAATCAAAGAAAAAAGTATTGAAACTCACCAATCATATCCAATCATCAAGGAACTGATACAATTCAGTAAATATATGACCGCTGCTTAAGCTAATTAAACGAAAGTTAGCCCATATGTAGGATCAAATGGCCACTATTGGAATATTTTGTTTATTTAACCTTCTAAGACCCAGGAAAGCCACAGGTTTTTAAGTTTTGGCTTTTTTAAATTAAATAATTGCTTATATTGGAAACATCATGATGCAACAGTTTTTTCAGATGCATTCTTAAAATTTTTTATGGAATGTCATTTGCGGTGGACAGTTGTTTGTTGGGTTTTTTGTTGTATAAAGCTGTGAATTTCTTACCCTCATACGTGGACAGAGGGTGTTTGGAGGTTAAAATACCTTTATTGACGCATGCTAAAGGGGATGACATCAGTAAATGATTAAATTTGACATGAATTAGCTGTTGTTTACTGCCCATACTTGCCTACACACCCATCAGCACACCACAGTCAGATGTTAGTAGTCAGACATGGAGCCTTTTTGTACAACATACTGCAGAGACACCGACCACTGCCATTAGTAAGTGTCATCGATGGCATCAAAAAGCCAACACTGATTGCTGTTCGACTGATGTATCACTGCATTCAGATTCACACATATTATTTGTCTCCAAAACTGCAAATAACAGTAAATGGAGGGAAATCAGGGGGAAAAAAACACATTAATGAAGAGGAAGAGAAGCGAGAGGAATGTGAGAGCTGCTGGGCTGGAAACAGAACAGAAGGGGAGAGACAGCAGAGAGGAGATGTATGGAGGTGAGAGGAGGGACAGGTGCGTGTGTGTGCGTGTGTGTGTGTGCGTGTGTGTGTGTGTACACATACATTGCACAGGGGGAGAGAGAGGAGTAGCGTTTGTCCTCTCAGTAGGGGAGGAAGTCGAACAGGACGGTGTGAGTGATGTCTGACTGTATGGCAGGGGGGAGGACATTTAGCGTGACACCACTCTGTGACAGAAGGATGAGTGGGAGGGCAAACGCTGCTCTCTCTATCACAGAGACACACAAACGCACAGTCCCGCTGTGTCCTTGCTGAGTGGATAGTGTACTCAGAGACAGAGCGACGGTCTGTGCATGTGCATGTTTATGCAGATACAAATAACTGAAGTGTCATGGTTTCCTCAGAGCTCATGACTGCCTCATTTCTCCTCGGGTTCTCAGGTCTTGGGGGAACCCACACACGAGGTAGACAGAGGAGAAACCAGACCACAGAAGTTCCACAAACTAATTTAGTACAAGGGAACATTTGTTTTTGTTTTTTTCACACAGCCTCTTTATAAACATTATGTAACCACATTCCCATCCCAACAGCCCAGTAGCATAAAGAAGCAAAGATGCCAAAGACACCTTTTGTACAATTTCTACAAAGCATTAGTAGAATCAGTAAACTGTGAATTAGAATAGTAAGAGAAGCTTCAGTCAATGAGCCCGTTTACATGACCATAACAAAGCCGATAACTGGGAGTAATCCCTGTCAAGTTCTTGTGCCCGAATGTGAAATAGGGCTGAGAAGACCAGAGAGGACGCTTGGACAACTCAGATCCAAAAAGAGTCCAAGACCAGAGAGGACGCTTGGACAACTCAGATCCAAAAAGAGTCCAAGACCAGAGAGGACGCTTGGACAACTCAGATCCAAAAAACTGACATTTATTTTACACCTCTTTGGTCATTTCTGGATCTTTCAGGTTGACTAGCTTGAATAAAAAGAAACAAATAAAGACAGTTTGATTAATTTCAAACATTGTTAAACAAACACAAGCAGCATAATTTACTAAACATATACAAATGAAAAATATGAATTTCTTCTGCGTTTGGGTTCATTTTATGTAACTCCAATTAATTTTATTCACCAAAGAATTGAATGAATGAACTCAGTATTTTAAGAAAGTTCATGTTCAACCACAACATACAGTAATAATGAGACACATCCCTCTGAACACTACATTTGGAAAACAACTCTTACAGGCAAGTGCCAATTAACACTTTCAATTCAATTTCAAACATTTTTATCAAATAAATTAGGAATCTTTTTAAACAGTAATTATGTTTAAATGTATTTAAATATATTTAACATGCAGACATCTGATAAGTACCAACATGTGTGCCAACATTTATACTTTCATTTGAACTCCATACACTTTCTACATGCACAAAATACATAATTAATCTGTGCACTGAATCAACAACAGCAGCACGGCAAATCTCAAATCAATGACATTTTAAACATCGGCTAAATAAACATACCTAGCAAACAAACAAATTAGAAATACCACAGTTTCTATCAATAATTTAAACAGTATGATATCAGTAAATAATTAAACAAACTGCTCTCCACATACCGGTGGCGTCTCTACTCCATAAACTCTCCAGACGGTGGTCAGGGAACAGACATCGGCGATCTCCTGACAAAAACTCAACAGGTGTTTCATTACGCAGAACAGGGAGAAATACATCTTTATTATCATGATATAGGATTCAACGAAATGTGTTTATCGAGTTTTGAAGGATATACAAAATGTATAAAAAAAATATAAATGACACTGTAAATAGTGGAACAAATGTATTGAAATCAAATTATTATGGTGGATTATGGAAATACATTAGGGAGGCGGTGGTGGGAATAAGGCAGAGCCAGAGAGGAACATTCACAAAAGGAACATACCTAGACTGTAGTTGGCGACTTCTCAAGGCCAAACTCGGCGAACTTGATATTGAGAGACGCCTATCTAACTTGATTAAATCAATCCACACTAGCTGGGTCCACCAGAAGACCAACTGAAAAATGCACTTAAACTCCACTATGAAGTTAGTGTTCAAAATCAAAATGTAAACTAACCAACCAACTAACTAACTAACCAACTAACTAACGCTCCACATCTATGTTTTTGGATTAACAATCAGACAGTTGTAATAATTGGATCTGATGTGTTCACATGCACTTCAGAAATGCACTAATCAAAAATCTTTAGCCGTTTCAGTCCATTGTTGGATTTCTTCCGGAGTGACGGCAGACTCAAACTTCCTGTTATTGTTTTTCACTCACTTTTGACTATGTCACTTCCATTTTTGAAGATTTATTCATTTATTTTACACAGGTTTAGATGTAAAACAACAAAATAAATCAGATGAAGACATCGGAGTATTGGGAAGAAGGATAACTACTGCGTTTTTATGTCCATGTATTATATTCTATATCAATAACTACTGGATTAACCCTTCATGGATTTAATACATTGTATTTTAGTATTAACACTATACTTTGTGACTCTAAACCAGTCTTTCCAAGTTTTATCGTGAGAGCTCGACCTTGTACTGTGTTCATAAGTAGTGGGAGTTGTGAATGTGTGCATGAAGACAGTCTGTGGAAGCTCCTTTCCATCACTGTGCTGGGGAGAATCCAGTCAGAATAATAACTCAGAGTACATATAATCACAAAAATATTCAACGTCAATACTCTGAGAGGCTAAAGTGAAACATTTGCGATACCATACCAGTATTTTGTGAATGCTCATTATCTTGATAAACTTTTTAATTATTTTGAATTAAATCATTATTATGATGTGATGTGTCATCACTTACACATTGGTTTTTTTCCATCACAGTAGTGGAAATGTATGTATCACATTATAATATTGTCCAGCTGTTTCAAAAGATGGAGATGAGGGAACTTAATTTTATGTATGCATTATTTGAAACACACTCAGATGAATTACATTTCATACAAATGCTTTTATGCAAATGTAATGGACTTTTGTTTCTTTATTTCATCAGTAAATGAAACAGAAAGAACACATGAAGCCTCGCATTATAGATTTAACTTTGTCAAGTACAATTATCAAAACAATACGAACAATAGTATCTTGATTCTTCTTTTTTTTTAATAATAAAATATGTTTTGACCTAATCTTTGAGAATGAGCACTCTAAAGAATAGTTTGTTGATTTTATTAGGCCCTGAGTGTCATCTTGTGTCGACATATTGTATCTTTAGGCTAATTTTATTATTTGAAACTCTTTGCTGTTGTAAAGAACCGCTGTCCCCCTCACAGCATGTGCATTTTAATACATTTTGTAGGAGACTGAATATATAGATGTTAAGGGTGTTGTGTCCTGTGGATTTCTCTGCAGGACAATAAAGTATACCTTACTATTAACACCCTACAGAACCATAGCAAATTTCATTTCATCTGCATTTCCAAAACATCTGATTAACTTTAGGAAGGCAAAATGAAGTTACTGAAAGCTACAGAAAAGATCATGTGGTGAGACTGTGGTGTCAACGCCTGTTTATGTGAACATCAGTCATAAATTAGTAAAAACTAAATAGTTTCACTGATGTTAGTTAATGCATCCATAATCTTTTTAAGGCTTATTAAACATGGAATCTAATATAGACTACATAAATAACAAAACACCATTAAACACTTAACTTAAGCCATTAAATGTGATCTACAGCCTTCACAAATTATTGATGTCACATCTGTAGCATAAACTTGATAAGATCTCATTTAATCTATGTTGTAAAGTTGTTTCTATGTTGTATATTCACTGGTGGTTTAAGGAAACGTCTGTCTGTGAATGGATATTAGTTTAGCGATAACAATGGCCATAAAATAAGCACAGAGACTTACTGATTTAATACTTCACCGTGTGCAATTGCGATAAACATAAGATTACACACCTGTTTTTACTATTACAGAGTAGTTTATGAATTTTGTGTTTTTGAATTTTTATTTTTATTTGTTTTACAAGAAAGGAACAGAGTGTCCTGTCATACAATCAGTAACATCTAGAGCTGCTGTGTAAGAGTATATATATATTAACAAAACGTGCACTCACTCAAGTGACCTCTTGAATTAAACTTCAAATATCCATCTTTGCAGCAGAAGTGTACGTTTCACAAAGTTGTACTTGATACAGAAGTGGCTCTGATCTCCTCAGCTGGTTACTGTTCATGGTGATTGTATGACGAGTGAATTTGTATGTAACCACTCATTTCAATCATGTGAAGGCTTAAAGTCATCCATAAATAATGACCAGGCAGTGTTGAGTGGCAGGTGGGTGCTGTCCATGTCTGCTGTGGGGGGTTGTCTTTGATTGACAGCTTTCTGCCCACTGTGCCGGAATTGCAGAGCTTCTGTTTCTTAATTAAAACCCAACAGATGGCTCTACTGTTGGGGTCAAGAAGTTACACTAACAAGACAAAAAATGGACCGTCTTTCAAGCAATTTCTGTAGTAGCATTGCTGTTGCTGAGAGTTATTGATCAGCATAGGCAAGGCCATTAAAATACATTGAGCGGCTAAAAGTACTAATGAATGCCTCAAAGCAGTATGAGATACAGTGTACGTGTTACATCGTTCTTTGGATTAAAAGAGAAGCGCTATCAATAAGATGAGAGTGACATTTTTAATAGAGATTTAGCCTCATGTCTGTTTGTGATAGCAGCCATGTCCTAATAATATTCAGTACAGAGAATAATACTGTTCTCTGACCCAACTGTTTTGATGTGAGGGGATTTGTGCTCTAGCTGTTATCCAATAATCTGTCACACGCTGCGTTCACATTACCATACAATCAGACTATCTGATGAGATTATCAGCAGCACAACCAGATTAAGTGCCTCTGAGGAGATTATCATGCTGACAGTGTTACTGTGAACAAATCACCTCAACGCACCCCTGTGTTGGTGAGTCGGTGGATGTGTTGTTATGTGCTGTGTATATATTGAGAGTCTTTGTGAGAGGCAGCTGGTTTGTGGAAAACCTGGTCTGGGATCAGTAGTTTCAGTGCATTTGTGTGTGTTGAAGGGTGTTCGTGTTATTACATGGCCTACTGCTCATGTGACAGAGAGACAGACACAAGACATGTACATCATGGGTCACAGCCTAGGGGACACAATAGAGGTTATATGTTTATATAGTGTGTGTATGCGCACGTGCGTGCATGTGTGCGTGCATGCGTGCCAGAAGCAGGTAGTAACAAGTTACAGCTACACTGAAGACAATATTTCACATGATGGTCATGTAGCACAGACGTCACCACTTCTTCACTTCACTACATCTGGTCGATCAACAAGACGAGAGATGATCCAGATGTTACTATTCAAAGCAGCTATATGTTGTTTTTCTGCTTTCAAATAATTAAAGCTTACCTCAATTATGCTTAGTATTTAAAAGACAAACCTATGAAGTCCTGTCAAAAGTACCAAAGTATGATTCTGAGGCTTATGAACGTATAACGTCATTATATGACGTTATTATCTTTGCTGGGTTGCTGTTTGTTGATCCATGGTTCAGACTAAACTGTGACAGTTCTGACATTGTTTGTTTGATTCCAAACAAATCTTTAGTTCAGCTACTGACAACACAAACCATACAGAAAACAGAGGTGATTTGTGGTTTTACTGCGGCTGTTTTCTTTCTAAAAACAGAGCTAAGCTAACAGAGCTATAATGTAAACTATCAGCAGATGCAGCATGTGAAGATTATAAGACAGTGTTATTTTACCAACTGCAAGAATAAACGTCTGTGTTTTAGTTTAAAGAAGAAAACATGATGATATCATAATACAGATGTGTGTAAACAATGAGCTATATACTCTATTCAGTGTCTGATACAGTCTATGGATACATAGTGTTGATTTGTTGGTGTTTTTGTTTGACTTTTCACTGCTGTTAAGAATTTGGAAAATCAATACTACATATAACTCCTTTACAAATCCATATTTGTTTCATATTTTATAACCCATTTGCTGTCCTTATGCCCTGTGTAGTCTAAATAGATATCTTGCACAGCAAACATTTTCCTCATTTGTGCCTCATGTCTACATATAATTATTGTTTTAAGAAACTAAAATAGGTTTTTAAAACATCTTCCAAAGTGAAGGTTTTTAAAGCTTCAGTGTGTGTGTGCATTTGTGTGGACATTGAAAACACAGAGATTAGAAAACAAGAGCGCCACTTCCCAATATTTGACTATTCTCACTTGTGTAATAAAAATGCACCTGAAACATCATAAAGATCATAGAAGTGTAAAAATCATTGTATGATCTGCAGTAGATCAGGGTCACTGATACATTTGGACACTTACTTGATTGGATTTTTTGTGAAAAATCATTAGTTTTATTCCATTACATTTGGATACATTCATCACACAACTTTTATTTATTTATTATTCTATGAATTCATGCATATTCCATTAAGCAGTAAGCCAGTCCCAGG
This sequence comes from Apogon talboti, assembly GCA_037367365.1. Taxonomy (NCBI): domain Eukaryota; kingdom Metazoa; phylum Chordata; class Actinopteri; order Kurtiformes; family Apogonidae; genus Apogon; species Apogon talboti. Next base: position 22,196,986 of record JAPQRQ010000001.1, read on the forward strand.
TCTGCAGGTGCTGCATTATCGTACCACTGCCACGCCTCCACATCGCTCTGTGGCTTTCAGATTGCACTAGAGGCTAATGTGTACATACAACTTAACAGCACAAAGTCCAGGAGGTTCCACTGTGAACCCTCATCTGACAGCTGTACCAACACTGAGCCGACACAGAGCATTGTGTTAATTCTACTTTAATAATAGGTTTATGTGCAACCACAATATATTATGCCTTCTAAGTACTATTACTCCTTGCTTCTGATGTTACGTACTGTAAATATACATTTAAGTTGGCATGTTCTTTCATGTAGTCTGATGAGGACAGACTGACAAGTTGAGATCAAATTATGCACACAAGAGGAAAAAAGACAAGAACCCACCATCATTTCAACCACATATGTGTCCTCTCAATCTATGATAGAAAATGATAAAACATCACAGCATTATCATCTAATTAGACATACTGATCATTTCATCTGAGATATTTTCAGGGAGACAAGAGACTGATTCAACCACTTCTCTACTCCTAATGGCCGTTGAAATGGCATACTATAGTTAGTAGTATGACCAAAAGTAGTAAGTAGTATGTACGAAAATCACCAGCAAATTAAACCTCCTGAGACCCAGTAAGTGAAAGTTTGAGATTTTTGACATTAAATAATTACCTTGATTGGAAACAGTGTAATGAAACAGTGGTTTTTTTAGCTAAATTTTGTATTTTTATTTTTTTATGGAATGTCCTTTGGAGTGGACAGCTGTGAAACTCCTGTCTCCTACAGTGGACAAAAATGCTTTGCTGAGTCTCAGGATACGCCATCTTGTACAACGTGTACTGCACTAGACAATTTTCACAGTATGTCACGAAATCTCGCTGCCTGATGTAATCCATCCCACTATACATTAATGTCATTATCTTTTTTGTCTAATGGTGGCAGGTAGCAATTAGCATTAACGTGCATTACTACCACATATTATGCTTAGAGTGTGGGCTGGAGAAAAAACAGAGTGTACAACATAGTCGCATGACCACAAGGCTTATCACCATGAGAACACCACATACTTGTCAGTTGTCAACAGACATTTAAAGAAGTTTATGTGTATTTTTAACTAGAATTCTCCATGAAATCTTTTGAGACTTTTTATATTGTTAGAATCTGCACTAACTTGCTTAATGACTCATTTCAAGCTGCAAGTGTATGTTATTATAAAAGTATATCAGAGCAAATTGCACAGTAGAAATTTTATTAATGATGTTGGTAGTTCCTCAGCTCTCTCAAAGTACACGTCCATTTTTACCGACATGGCCTGAGCTGTATATCCTTTTAAATGTACGTAAATTGGAAACTCAGTCCCACCCTCTAGCACAGTTGGTAGCAGTGATACCCTTGGGAAGTATGTACAGCATTAAAAACAAAAGTTTCTGGGTACAAATGGCTTCTATAAACCAAAGTGGTAGTATTTAGTATGACCTCACGTTGCATGTCTTTACCCCTTTTTTTCAGATATGACATTTATTGCAGTAGTTTTGTGTTTTATACCAGGTTTCAGTCAACACACGTCAGATGTTTCTAATGCTTCTTGTCATGGGGTCAGAGGTCACACATTTAGTTGTGTTTTTTTTCTGTGTCTCTTAAGGCTGTGCACATATTTCCTGTATTTTCTTATTGTATGTGAATAAAAGAGAATGAGTAATTATTATGTATAATCATTTTAATCCTGAAAAGACAACAAAGCTAAAGGTGACTTTTGCACAGTACTGTATCTAATCTGTCTATCTGTACGAAACAGAAGTTGTTTATGGATCATAATTTGTGGGATCATTTTCAATACAGCATCGATGTAATCACAAGTGAGAGATAAAGGTTGGGTCATTTCCTCAGACAAAGGCTGCATTTATTTGAAGAAGACATCAGTAGAGGAAGTGATTCACCAAATAAAAAATGTGCTTCTCATGCTTCTTACTGGTGAATTTATTTTTCCACAGAATATTTACATAATACATATCCAAGTAGTTAATTTGATAAGTACGTTGCCTTGTACTTCAGTGCTTGTTTTTGCCAGGTAAGAGCACTTTTACCTGGGTACAGTCTTTGGCTTTTGTGTCCAGTGTCCGAATTTTTATGTTCTTTTGCCTTTATATCTAAGTTTTTGGCCTTCCTACATCCACAGTAACGAAATCGAGAATGAGTTTTTCATAAGCGGCTACAGGAGGCTAATCTCTGTAGAACAGAAATGGCTTAATTTAAGAATTGCCGAGAAACAAGTTTGTCTGTATTTCTGCTGTCACACATGGTATTGTGTGGTTATGTTTACAGGCTTTTTCCTATTTCATTGTGTTTTGTCTCTGATTCCTGTGGGCTGTGTGATCGAAAGTAGGCCACAAAACACACACACTCATACAGAAACTCAGACTTTCACACACATTTCAACCGTCCGTCTGTTTTTCCTTCTGTTCATCTCCAGGGTACCAGATCTCCTACCGCATGGATACCAGGGACCCTCTGCGCTGGACCACCGTGGAGGTCGGTTCAAATGCTCGCCAGTTCACCGTCACAGGACTCGTCCCCGAGCAGACCTACGCCTTCAGACTGACGGCCCGCACCGCCGTAGGGTGGGGAGAGGAACAGGAGGCTCTGGTTGTTACCACTGAGCGCAGAGGTAAAGGACACACACACGTACACACACTTTAGCAGTACTGGAGGCTCTTGTTCACTGTCTTGTCTGTTTCTGTAGTCATGCAGATGTTCACCAGTCCAATTAAAACCACTGGAAGAGCCCAAGCAGAACTCAAGCTGTCACAAAAACATCTGGTGCTTTTACAGTCAGAGAAGATTTCAATAGTGGTAACATAATGTAGGTCGACAGAAAACATGGGATGATGGTCCCTGAGTCGAATCCAAACGACGACCTTAAACGGTGCTTCCAGACATTTGCTTTACTTCATTAAACAAGACCTTGAAAAGGTCATGTAGCATCAGCATCTGTAAGTAAATACTTGCAGTGCATCCTGGTTTGGTTTGGCAGTTCCAGGGCTCTGTACACTGCGCTGTGACTGGTTCACCACCACGCTTACGCTTACCTGCAGCTTTTAGTCCATTTGAGGCCCACTGTATTTGTTTTTCCTATTTGTGTTTGTCCTATCCGTTTGTCTAAAACTCTTTTTTTGCCATAAAACCCTCTGCGGAAAACGGCCCCGGCCTTACCCCGAGAGCCTCCCCCGGCTGTCGGATGCAAGCCTTTCCAACAACATATTACAACTCAGCAGGTGTTTGTGTGGACGAAAACACCTGCAGCCAGACCCTTATAACATAAATATGCACACAGGATGTCCAAAGGCTTTGGTGCAAAGAATTTCACTAGATTTTGCCAAAATACCACCATCCTACTCGGGCAGGAAGATGAAGCTGTTAAGAACAATCCTGGCAGTTTTCAGATTCATCACTAATGGGACAATTAGTAAAAATGTACTGTACACCTCTGTCACCATGTCACCTTTCTGCTTAGATTTAATAAGATAGCCCAAACATTAAGACAATATACCATCTGTAGCCTATAGATCTAGATTCAAATAGGCCATAATTAATCTGTACAATCACAGAATCTGAACAGTAATAGTAACTTATAATGCTGACAGAGTTATGTAAATATTACTGTATATGTATTCATACAGATGGATGTAGTGCTTAAGAAAATGAACGTACTGACGCTAATACTAAGAATAAAGTTACTATCTATAGGAGTTTACTTCTACACTTAAGCTTACTTTAATGAATATGTTAAAACAGAAAGAGGTTAGAACAATATCTAATCATATATAAACATGCGTATTTCTTATCGACTATGTATTCAATCACATTGATGAGGTCTCATTTTCGTGTTATTTTCAACTTACCTACATCTTTTTCATAGTTTGGGTTTGATGCACCATATGTCAATCAAAGTTAATGTTGTTTATATCATGGAAGGTTTCTAGCACTCTGGACATAAATTTGGATGAAAACACAGAAGTCTCTGAATCAGGGTTGAAGCAAGTGTATTTTTACATATGCAAAGTATGGAGACAACAGACCGCACTTCCAGAGTCTGCTTACTGCTGTCTGCCAAGTATAGAAGTGCAATGGGTTTGAAGCATTTTACAAAAGCACTAGGCCAACAACATGAAAGGTCAATTGTTAGATCAGTAGCCAGTTTTACTTTCCACGTATGCATGTATTATCTGTTTTTACAGTGAGGGTGTATTGATCTCCACAGGTGGTGTGTTGTCATTAGGTCTGTGTTGCTCTGATATTCTTAAGTGGTTACAGCTTCCACAACAGATGCACCTCTTCTGCATTTCATATATCTTTGGTGAAGTCACCTTTTATGAATTATTGTCTTTTATTCAGGAAAATCAACTCGCATATAATTTTTTTTAAATTTTACTGACAACCCAATAAAACAGTTCCATAACCTAGACCTACGGTTAGGAAACACAAGGCTATCCCAGACTAAGGGTGATGAACCCTGAGACTGATCTACTCAAAATGGGCTTAAAATAGGTCAGATCATACGTCATATTTTGATTTACGGGGTATTATTCTTACATTTGGTAATACCCGCTAATGTCAACTGTCAAACTCTCCAACAAGACGATTATGAGCAAATTCAGTTTCAGTTTATTTTGAATATGCAACAAAACAAGTAAAATAATCCTACCTTAGCGCCTAGAAATAAAATAGATTTCAAGAAAACTTATACATATACATGAAAACAACATATAATGACTTCATTCGCATATTCAAAAAGGAGTGGGAGGAAGTGGGACTTATTTAATCCCACCCCTTCTCCACACCACAGTCTATCATTTAGCCTCCTATCAGCATATGGCTGAGAAAAGCAATCAATTCCCTTGGATCTTTTTGTAAATTGTTAATCTCAATTGTCATTTTCACAAAGTACATATACATACCCAACTATACTGACGTACAAACAAATATAGAAATGCACACGTCCTTGAACGCGACACAAAATGAATGAACGACAACATAAATAGTTAAATGAAGCGAACGAAAACAGCAATCAAAAACAAAACAGAACAAACAAACCTCAAACATCTGTTAGTACTCAGGCGCCTTCTACAGTTTTACACCGTGCATAAACCATCACTTTATACCACACTTTAAATGGGCTGAAACGGGACGGTAAAGACCGATGTGCAGATAAAAAAAAACCTCTGAGTCAAGATAACAGTCATTTTTAAATGATCAATAAATCACCAAAACCAACAAAAAATAATTTACAAAACTAGTTTACGTTCCTTGGTTTATTTTCTACCTGCCACACACTGAGGCCATTCCTACGGTGCAGACATTATGGTTTTGTCACATTTCCCATCTCCCCAGAACCGTCTCTGTCCTGCCCAGACATATCTGACCAATAATAAGTCTGAACATCCTCATGCGGTTTATCATAGTGCATTTTGGTTCACTTGGATTTGTGAGACAAAAAGACAAAAAAACAACATCAAATCATTCAGTACACAGCAAACCGACAGTGTGATAATGATAGTTGCAACTGCTCTTTTTATGCAGTGCTGAGCAACAGTGAGTGCTTTTAAAAAGGCACTATAGGGGCAAATTATCATAGGTTCACACCACACAGCCTGCGGTTAATAAGTGACTAATAGCTCCTTTTCACTGCATATATTTTGAGTGGTAAGAGCAGGAAAATTACTGATTTCACTTCTAACAATGATGGCTCCATGTTCAGCTTAAGTGTCCCATTAAGCAATGACGGGTAAGAATGAAGGAGTGCTTGTAGTTTGTCATGATGATGATCAAGTTATTTCAGAGTGAAATAATGAGAAAATTTTCATACATGTTCGTCAGTTGTCAGGATCAGGATTGAAATTTTTAGAAATTGAGCGTACTCATAATTAGAACTGATACATAAAGAATACACATTGGAATTATAAATAAAATGTTGTATATGAGCCATTTTGAAATGTTTGTGTCTTTGGTTGATTAATGCTTTTAATTTCACTGTGTCTATTCAAATGCGTCTCCCATTAGAAAGATCGATTACATGAGCTGCCCACAATTACATTGTTGGTATTTTGCCATTGTTTTTTTTCCCGCCTTAACTAGGCAAATACATATATTTGCATCAGAGATTACATTATATCACCCATTAAGTCATTTTTTTCTATATTAATTCCATTGCAGGAAGCCAACACAGCATGGAAAGGTCAGATGGAGTTTAAGCATTTTATAATTTTATGAGCTCCACTCCACTGCTGTCCTTGGCAGTGTAATGAGTTGTCATCAAAGTGAAGTTGTCAAAGAGATAAAGTTAGCCAAAGTGAAGCAGGTGCTTTTAGTGTTAAGTCGGACACGCAGAATCGATTGTTTCTGGGCACTGAACATTGGTGCGGGATTAAAAAAAAGTGCGACCTTTTTAGTCTTTGGGACATTTTACATACAGAACAAGGCGAAATGACATTTAGAAACTCCAGTGCATAAGGACTACTTGGCAAGAATATAGAAATAATAAGTAGGTACTTGTAGTAATGCAAGGCCATAATTACAGCAAGGTTACACTGCCCAGACAATAGCACTTAAAGGGAAAAGACTGGTCTGTAAAAATGGTGTCGGCAAACTATGAATTGGATGGTAGAGTATTCCTTGTACATGTTGAATTACTAGCTCTTAACAACAGAGTTATTACAGTTTATAAATTCGCAATAGTTTTTATTTTATTTTTTTAGTCTCTTAATTTGTTTTGTGATCAGTTTTTTGTTTTTGTTTGGTTTTATTGTTAATTGAGGTTTTGAGTATATAAGGAAAGCTTTGATTGACAGAGGCAAAGAAAAGGTTGGCTGAAATAATGCATGACATTAAATATGGTTTATCAACTTCTGAAGCCACCAGCAGTGGGTTGTAAATTAGCTAGTACTGTTTTAACATGCAACATGTCCAGACAGTGGTCTATTCCTCTGACAGGGAAGTGCACCAGGGTATGGACAGACCTTCACCTTGTTTGCTCCACTAGTCTCAGCGGGTGCTTTTTATTTATTTTTTGTTCTGGGTCCTTTGACTCTTGAAAACAGCAAATTAATATTAACAGTGTTAATAATGAAGAGAGGCTGTAGCTGAACAGGCAGTACGGTTAAGACAGTTGAGTTACTAGTTCCTAAATATGAGTCCTTTATGAGCTGCTGCACCAACATAAAATTTACATTATACAGTGGACATTCTCTGTTTCTCTATGTGCTCTATGGGCCTGATTTACTAAAGGTTTGCATGTGTAAAAACGTGCGCAAACTTGACTGTGCACGCAAAAACATGTAGGGTTGTGTCTCTCAAATGGGCAAAATAGCTCCCATTTAGCCCCATTTAGCCCCATTTAGC
>JAPQRQ010000001.1:22235931-22252194 GCA_037367365.1 Apogon talboti
AGATAGATAGATAGATAGATAGATAGGTAGGTAGGTAGGTAGGTAGGTAGGTAGGTAGGTAGGTAGGTAGGTAGGTTGATTGATTGATTGATTGATTGACTGATTGATTGGTTGACTGATTGATTGGTTGAATTCTTATTATGTCATGGAATACTCGGATGAGAACGTTTTTGTCTAATGACACCACAAAGCTACCATGCACTGCAGCTTTAAGCCTTAAAGTACTGCATAAATAAGACCACTTGAGTGACAGGCGTATGCTGTCCATGTCAGCCATGTGACCTTTGATTGATAACTCACAACCTGCTGATCTAGACTTTCTGAGCTTGTTTATATTATAAAAAGGATGTTTTTCCCCTTACAGACAGCTCTACTGTAGTCACGGCTCAGAATTCACATTAACAAGACCAGGATTCTGCCACATAAATGTTGCACAAAATTGATTACAATTTTAATACTTTTTACAACATGGTCTGTGAGCTTTACATCATATTAGCTTATGTTAGCGCTAATTTGGTCATTTTTGCATTACATAGTCTGTCAGCTAGCCCATTAATAGGTGTTTTAATGCATCACATGGAGTAGACATCACTGTTTTCAAGCACAAATCTATGTTAACATTTGTCGTGCAGCTGAATCTACCTCTGATGTGATGCTCGTTAACTCGGTTTCTAAGCTTCTGAGTACAGTTGTGTAGTGTTGACACTATAAAAGAGAACAACATTAGGGTCTTTAACACCATTCCTCTTTATAGAATTCAGTGTACTGGTTGTTATGAAGGATGTAGGCAACATTAGAGGCATTAGCTGAGAAACAGAGTTAGCAAACATCAACAGACAACCAGCTCTCAGAACTCCACCAGCACAGACAGTTTACCAGACCTTATTAGAGCTCACCTTACTACTCTATATGGTCTGGCAGCTAGACTGTTAATTAGGGGAGCTACCGCTAATGAGCCTGTTTTTGCATTACATAAACTTTATATCCCTGTTATCAGTCACAAATGTGTGTGTTAGTATTTATGAAGCAGCTGAAATTACTTGATGATGTTTAACATGACAATATTAGCAATGTGGATGTTGTTTTCAATCAATCAATCAATCAATTAATCAGTATTTATTTGTAGAGCCCTTTACAACACTTAAATTGACCAAAGTGCTTTCCAATAAAATCAAAGCATATAAAAATCAATAATAAAAACAATATAAAAACAATAGTAAAAATAACAACAATAAAAACAAATACAGGTGGCGTGTTCAATCAAGTTAGTGGTAGAATGAGCTTGCTTCTATGGTTTTAGCTCCTCCCTCGTCCCACCATTGTCCAAATATGATCACCTCTTCTTCTTCTACTACTATTTTGGGCTGCTCCCTTTAGGGGTCACCACAGCAAATCATCTTCCATCCAACCCCGTCCCCTGTATCTTCTTCCTCCTTCACCACATCCATAAATACCTCCTCTATCCACAATCCTTCCTCTGTACTCCTTGTCTGTCTGGCCTCTCTCACTTTGTCCCCAAAACATCCCACCTGAGTTGTCCCTCCAATGCACTCGTTCCTAATCCAGTCCATTGTACAAATGCCAAAATGTCACATTTTAGCTTTCATAATAGCAGTTGAGGAGTTGAGGCTACGTCGGCTCTTTATGTACCGCCTACGATAAGCCCAATGTGAGCGTCTGTGCAATAAAAAACACAGCGCTGTTACGGTCTGTATTTTAAATGTCTCTGCTCTTGTCTTAAAGTGGTTTCACTCTGCTGCACCTTCAAGTGTCCTATAGAGAAGAGAGTATTAAGTTGGAGGAAGAATCTGAATATCCTTTAATGATTTCAGGACTCCTCTGCCTGTCCCACCCCCTCACTTTTACTACTTCAAACACAAGGTTATCTGTCCTGCTTTAGACACATTGATTTCTGCCGGAGTAGAGGGGGAGAATGAGAAGAAAGAAGGGAATGTAATATTTGCCAAGTGAAGGAATGAGACGAGCAAGCGATCCCTGTAGAATCCTGATGAGAGAGAGGAGGGTTCGAGGGAATACACTGAAATTACCAGAGACGGGTGGACACAGGATGGAGTGTGAGGCAGAGGGGGTTAAGGAGATTAAGACGGGAGAAATAGAGCAAAGAAAGAATGTTTAATGAATTTATAGGTTCTGACTTCAGTTAACGCTCTCTTAACACAGCGCAGACAGCAGGTACAACTGAAGGGTGTATTTTTAACAATTTACTGAAAGGCTCTTGCGCTCGTTACAGACAATGAACATGATGTGGAAGGTGTAACAGGTAATACCAAGATGTGCTCATGTTGTCACTGTGGATTTGACTTGGGCACCTTAACGCTGCTGATTTTCACAAATTATCTGTCAAGTTAGCGTCTCGTACTAATAACATGATAAAATAAAATGTTTCCTTCTATTTTAACACAAAACCCACCCCATTTTGTTATTTGTTATCATCACTAAACATCCTAAATCATCAAAAGAGATGGATGGAAAATCTGTTTAAGGTTTTTGAACTCATCTAATCATAACATAATCAGTCATGACAGCTTAAAAATGGTTTTGTTCCAATAATCCTTATGCTCTCGCACTCGTATTGAATACCAAAATACAGCCTCCAAACATCACTGAAGTGGATTACAAAAATGCCCTGGATTTTTGTCTTTAACCATTAGATCAAGGTATTACAGAAGCTATTTCCTAGTTTTTGAGTAAAATATTTAAAAGGGAAGCACCCTTTTTATGCAGAAGGTAATACATTTTGATTTTTAACCGAGCCTATGGATGAATTATTCTGTATCTCATTATCATAAGAGCATATGAGGACAGGGATGGTATAATGCTGCCCTCAAGTGCTACTTGTAAGCTGCTACTTCCAACTTTGGACATTGTAAATATATATAGAGCTTTGTAGTGCTGTCTTTTCTGAATAATAGCTAAATGTACCCTTTTTGTAAAAGTATCTCTTGGCTGTCGTTCTACTTTTTATACCACGCTTAGATACTTTGAGTAGCCAAAAAAGCTCTTAAATATGTAATATCTTAAAATCGTACAAACACAAAGCACATTAAAGATAAAACAACATACTATTCAGCTGAATTAATAAATAATAAAATTGGCAGATGCTTTTGTCTTTTCCATCTCTTACTAGTGTAAATGGAGTGTTTAAAAGTTCATGGTTTTCAACAGAAACGCTTTGACCTGTAAAAGGACTTAACTGCCAACTCTGCAAAATAGCCCACAACGCTGCACAAACTTGCAGTGGTCGCATGTCATTACATTTCATTAAAATTTTATCACTTTCCTTTTTAGCTCAGTCTTAAATAGAACATTGTGTCTTCTCTCCAAAGCTTGGATCAGGTTTTTCATAATCGTCCATTCAAAAGAGATCAATGTAAATGGAGGACATTTTACTAAAAAGGGCATTCTTCATGTCCTCATAAACAGGACAGAAACAATATGACTCATTTTCAGTTTCTCCCTTTGAAGTGGCATCCATCCGCCTGCTCTCTGTCCAATGATAACTGTACAGAAGGGTGTTTGGCTTTTATCTGTTTTATAGTTCATGTAAGATTATAAGTTTCACATTTTTTCAGTTGTCTTTTTTTCTGGTTTTTTTTTATATTCAGTTTAATTTTAGGTAGTTGTGAATATTTTGGTCAGTCTGTTTTATTGTGTTACGAGTGGATACATAAGACAGAAACTGACAAAAAATATTTTTGTAAAGTCTAGTTTATGGTTTGTCAGTTTTTTGTTTTAGCCAGCAGAAATGTTTCACTCCTAGCTGTAGTGGTCATTATTCTGGTAGTTTTTGTTACCAATAATATCCATTCTATCACAGAAAACTCAGAGGTGTCATACCTGAGAGCATCACTTTACAAGACATGATAATCAGTGGTTTTCCTCTGACATTGTGCTCAGGATGAGAAGCTCAGTGTTACCAGAGGTATGATGTCATACTGCTGCTCCACACTGTTACCTATTCACAACTTTCCAAATGATAAGTAACCACAGACGGCATATAAATAAACGTGAATCAACATCAACCACTAGTGTCTGAACCACCGTTTCAAAGTCAGTAGTTGATTTCACCATTCCATTTTGTCTTTCTGGAGCCAGAAGTGACCATATTTGGACAAAGGGGGCAGAACTATGGTGGCCTAAGGAGTCAAAGGTGATCATATCCTAGCACTGTGAAAGACAGTTATTTTGCAGTTAAAAAAAAAAAAAAAGTATTTTACTAAATAGACAAACTCACAACGTCTGACTCAGCAGGTGAACAAGCTGTCACACAGGTCTGTCAGTCAAATCCCAACATGGCTGATATTACAGCTTGTATTCACCCTGAGATCTGATTCACAAAGGAAGCATTTAAAGAGGAACTTCCAGATCACTTATACAGGTTCCAAGTAAAACGGATGACAGTAGAATCTATAGCCCCTTTTACACAGCACTTCTGTTCCGGGAATATTTCACCTTTATTCCAGAAAGACGTCTGTGTAAACGAAATGGTGGGATCATTTGGTCCCGCCTCTGTCCCACCTCTGTAACACCACTGGAGGAAGTAACAGAGCCATGATAAAGGTGGAATCATGACTCTGGAACGCTATGTAGAAGGAACACCTCTCCTTCCGTAACCAAGGTGTGACGTTTTGATGACGTAATGCGTGTGCGACCCCCACGCCGGGGGGATTTAAAAATGAGCGCGGGCCGTGTACAGTAAACAAACATATCAACGCGACTGAGAATCAAACCTGGAACCTTCTCACCTCCCGCTCAAAAGTAAAACACACAGGACGTAGCCTTCATATAGAATAGCCAATGACTAGGTTCATAAATCTTTTACTTCAAAATACGGTATGATGTCTCTATTTTCATTATTCATTTCCAGTTGGTGATGAATCCCCTAAATTTATACGAGTTGAACGCAAGATTGAAACATTATCCTTCTGATAACAGCAAATCTGAGATTCACACCACAAACGAGAACACAGTGGAGAATGGCGTCCGTGTGAATATGCTTGACTGGCTCATTCACAGTCTGATATTTTAATGGTAGTCTGTATACTTAATTAGGTGACATGACACTGATGCCAAATACAACAAAGTAGTAATTTCATCTAAATATGTTCAAACGTACACAGAGAACACAGAGAAAATTCCTCCTAGACACCGTGCCCACTGTGTCTGAGCGTGTGGCAGTTTGAATACGGCTTGAATGGGCCGTGGAAGCACTCACCACATGATTATGCAGCCAGGTGGGTGATTGTCAACGAGTGCTTCAGGAAAATATCCATGTTCTCTACTCACTCAGGTTCTTCTGATTCATCTGTAATGCATGAGGCTGTGCAACCTTGCAATAGATGTGTATCGGATATGGCCGTGTGTCAAGAGAGCTTCTGCTTTTGCCTCTCAGCTGTTGTCAAGATGTTTACATATGAAAATATTTTTGAATGATTTGCAGTGATTTGGAAAGAGGCAGATTAAAGCGAGCAGCTGTAGGTGTGAGAAAGGTTATGAGTCTATCTGCACCTGTCCAGTACAGTTATGGGCTGAAGGCAAGCTGCTGGAATGCATTAAACAGATTTTGTGACTGGGTATGCATTTATATAGACTATTTACTCTAACCACTCAAGTATACTGCTTACCTTTTCTCTCTGATTATACAGAGCCTGTTTTACGAGTGCGTGACCTAGAGCTCAGTGTCGAACTCATAGATTCATCCTTTGTTAATGTTCAAAGGTATTCCTGTTAACTTTGTCAGTGTATCGTTCTGAAAATGAACACAGCACCTGATCATAAGTTCTATTTCATCGCATCTTTGATGATATTTTGCAATGAAAAAGTGATTTTTTGGGTTTCATTACATTGTGGGACTCAGATTCACAGTCTACTCACAAGTCCTTCATATTGATATTGATCACATCATGAGGAGAACAATATTTCAGCTCGCTGTAAATGAGATGAACCATGACACTTGCAGGGATTAGCCAAAGTAGCTAGTTTGTCTTCATTATCACCCAATGTCATCAAAGATAATGGTCACATTCATGATTATTGGTTCATTTTAAGTACTCTATGTGCAATCTGCAAAGAAGTAAGTAGCCTGTGGGTAGAACACCAGCCTACACAGGGATTAGAAAATACAACATGGTGGATTTTACTCTGGTTTCTCCTGATGTTGGTCAAAGGTCAAATCCTTGCTGACTCACTCTACTAGTTGGTAGTTTCACTTTATTGGTATGAACATGATTTGAATAATGTAATAAAGGAAAATTCACTTTAGCGGAATAAGACTATAAAACGATGCACTTGACTGAGAAATCTAAACCCAACCAGTGTTAACGGTGTTTTATACGGTCGACACTAACCCGATTTTTCCATAACCAACTTTATCCTCCTAGGAAAACAGTAAAATACTTGATTGGATGTTCTATTTCATAAGTATTGATTATGAGACATTTGATGCAAGGGATGCATTTCAGAAATGATGTAATGGGTGATTGTTGCTGAATGTTGTAGATCCACTACTGGGAGAGGGAGAATCAGAACCAGACTGAGAAGGTTAAAGTGATCTTTGTCCCAGACACACGGGTGCACCTCACCAACCTGAGCAGCTACACCCCTTACCTGGTGACACTGACGGCCTTCAACACAGCTGGAGACGGCCCCCCCAGTGACCCCCGAGGGGCCAGGACCCTGCCGTCCGGTAGGGAACCGGACCACTGAAAAACATTAGATGATTGGGGTTTCATAATATCCCGTCCTCTTAAAGTTCTGTTTCCCCTCATGCGTTTGCAGCTCCGAGCATGCCCAGCTGCCTCACCTTCTCCGAGGTCACAGGAGGAAGCGTCAACGTGTCCTGGGGGGCTCCTCTGACTCCTAATGGACAGATAGAGGGCTACAGGGTCATCTACCAGCCCACTGTTCCAGTACAAGGTATGCACATTCCTCCCACATGTACATGCCTAGAAATATGTCGGGCCTCATCAACACAAGCAAACCTTCAGCAGTGTATTCTTCCTTGAATTTGTTTGTTTTCTGTGAATAAATTTAGAACTGCCTCATACCGTGTTTGTGCACAAACCAGGGCCCCACTGTCTTATATAACTTTGCCACTGAGACAGTTTAAGGGCTGGTACGGACCCAGTGCATCAGCTCAAACCAGTTCGTCATGCCTCAACCTTAAAAGAACCAACTCTTATCCAGGAAAACTCGTCTGAGAGGAAACTGGAGTTTTGTTGGGTTGTAACCAAGAACCATTTGAAGCAGGACTATCACGACCCAAAAGACCCAACTAAAACTTTACAGCCTGCAGAGCAAATGTCGTGTCTGGTTTACAGAGTAGCATATCAACACTGAAATGAGAGAAGAGCATTTATTTATTTATCCAGTACTCATTATTTATAACTGCTGCATGTCAGTGTGAAAACTGACTCTAAATACTGTAAATACTGTTAATTTGCCACCCGGCTCAGTTGCATTTCACTGTTTTGCGTTGGAGTTCAGCCCTGAAACAAAAAGGTATGTCTTTCCTGAAGATATTGCAGGGTTTTTTGTTTTTTATCATTCTCTCTCCCAAGAAACTTTTGGAAAAGTGTGTCAAATACAATTGTGACTGCACTTTTTTTTTGTACACAAAGGAATAATATTTTGATGCTCATGCTTGTGCATGAGAGTTATTGTGAGGACGACACTGACGTTTGGTGTTCATTTACATCCTTTGTGTGCGAGAACAGGAGTGAGTAAAGTGGTGACGGTGGATGTGAAGGGCAGCTGGCAGCGGTGGCTGAAGGTTCGAGACCTGATCAGAGGAGCGACCTACATATTCAGCGTTCAGGCTCTCACCGTCAGCTATGGACCACCTATCGAAGCAAACATGACTGCTCAGTCAGTCCAAGGTGAGCATCTCTTAATGCGCATGCTAATTTAGTACAGTGTCAAGACTTTATCCTGGTACTCCATTATTATCAGGACTTTATACAAGAACGGAAACATCTGTGTAGTATTTATAACTATGCACCTATTTAGCTGGACTCAGTCGTAACTTAGTCACCAGTGTTTTCTGTTTTTTTTTTTTTAAAGCAGTCCAAGGAGGATGCCCCATGTTTGTGCAATCAATACAATTCTTAATGTGTTTTATCATAAGCTATTTCTCTAATATTTGTCAAACATGACACACAGATACAATAAGTACATTTCTACAAAAGTGATCATACATTGTACACACATTAGCCAATCACATTTCTTAATCAAAGCTATTTTACTAGAATAGAATACAAGCTGGATTGGTTTATACTCACTGGCCACTTTATTAGGCACACCCAGGAGTACTTAATAAAGTGACCTTTGAGTGAAAATGCTGCTCCTGTTGTTTAGCATATTTGCAGAGATGCTGTTTGGTTGTAAGCAGTGGATATTTGGAAGAATGTAAACCCTAGAGATGGTTGTATGTGAAAATCTCAGTAGATTAGCAGGTTGTGGAATAGTCAGATCAGGCCGTGTGAACTTCAGCAGATCGTCAAGGCCACGTCCACATGCTGAAATGCTCTACGTTGTTGCTAAGTCATTGACTTATTAGATATCAGCATTAACATGTAGTTAAACCGCTGTGCGTAATAAAGTGGCCGTTGAGTCTAATTGGAGAGATGGCTGTTTATGGAAAGATTTTTGTTAACTGTCAAAGCCAAAGTTTCCATAAAAATGTTTTAATGTAATACTGTGTATCTGCACTGCATGAAGGTAAGGGTCCTCTCTGATTGCTAAAATAATATGTGTTTAGTTCCGTCTTTCACACTCTCACATTGACTCCACAGGCACCCCCGGGAGTCCTATGGAAATGTCCATCACAAAGACCTCCTCGGCCCTCACCCTGCACTGGTCAGAGGGCAACACCGGTGCAGCACCCGTAACCGGATACGTAATTGAAACTCGTCCCTCGGGTAAGCTCCGACAGAAACACCACAGATCAAGCCTAACTTACTAGACATGCACCTTTTGCATCACGGCCAGTAGGTCTTTTTATTAATCAAGAGGGAGGTTAAATATTAAGTCGCACTCACCCAACACAGCCTTCTCCTGATTCATTAAGACCTGCTGTGTAAATCAAGCCAGCTGCAATTTTCTAATAAAGAGTACCTGAAGTCTAAGGCTGCAAGTGAACTGCTATTAGAATACTCTGCAGGGAGTACATGACATGGACTGGATGAGTGTGCTCTAATTTTACTGGTGATTATAATAGTAGCCCCTTCAGTTATTAGAAATAACAGTGATCATCAGGGCTCCACCATCATTAAAAGGCCTCCAATCACAGGAAACACCTCAATGGAACTGGACCAAGGGATGTGACTACAAAATAGCCTCTTTTCCAGCAGCATTTCCAATAACTTTTATTCGCAGGAAGTTATTTCTTTGGTAGAAGAATTCCTGGTGATGTGTGTGGTTTGGCATTTGCACCTCAAAGTTCTTGGAACTGTATTCAAATCGGGCTGATTAAAAATGTGGGGGTGTGCGGAAGGAAACTGCAGTACACATCCAGTCCAGTAGGTGGTGGTAGGAAGACGCTTAAGGCCACCATCACGATGACATCATAAGCGGCGACGGTCGAGCCTGCATCGTCATTAGTGTGACGCTATCTGCCGGGAGGGAGGACGCTCGAGTTGTTCTGTTGTTCCTTGTGTTTTACTACGTCACGAATTAAACCATGTGATCTGCACGAAAAAGACGCCGATGCCACTGGATTACACATGGAGGGTGAACGCTTGCAGACGTGTTCCACCAATCATTGTTCTTCAGCACAAAGCCCCGCCCCCTTAAGAATTCTGGGTAAACTGAAAAGTCCAACCCCCCCCTACTAGGTAGTTTTTTCAGAGAAGGTTTGGGAATTGAAGGAAAGGTCCCCCCCCACACCACCACCACCACCGAATAATATCTGTGGATACGCATCGATGTTTTTCAAAATCCCAGTAAATGATAAAGATCCTGCAGTGGAAAAGGGGCTAATATAATATGTTTTTGGCCATAACTCAAGAAATCATTCTAATGAAATTTTGCACAAAGCATAATAGTGATAAAATGATGAAGTGCTGACATTTTGAATATTGTTCTGCAAATCCACTTTCCGGGCCAGGTAAAGGTTGCAGCGGTGTGAAGTGGTCATTCTCAGCTGGTCTGAAGCCATCTGAAGGTATCACCAGTAAATCTGTTTGTCAAAGATCCACAGACTGGTTTAGAATGTCATGCTACAGAGTGTGTGTATTTATGGAGTGTAGCTATTACCACAAGCTCAGCTGTTTCCCTGGTAAATCCTGTCTCAATAGTCGGTGTCTCTGCTTATTAGAGGTGACAACTCCTCCTCTTAACAACACAACTGCTCTGGGAATAGACAGGAGGAATTCTCACCCCTCTTGTTTTTGTTTTCGCCATTTCATCGATACCAGAAGCGCAGCTGTAGTAAATAACTCACGATCACAGACCTTATTCATATTTTAAGATGCTGTAAAGTAAATCCAGCAAAAAAGACTGAAAAGCCAGCAATTAGAGCAAAAGAACAGAGAGTTGAAGCGTGGTAAAGATGGTCTGCCTGATGTTGTTGCTTTGGTCTGAACTAGCAAGTTTTACATTGGAGTTTTGCAAGTTTTCAGCTGGTCTCATTGTGAATCTGTGGTCTGAACTGGGCTTTAAAGGTGATATTTTTCAGTCTGCAACACAAACAGTGATAAACTGTCCCCTGTGCGTCCCATTAAAACTGATACATTTTAATTAGAAATGATTAAGAACAAAATATATCAAGTAAAATAAATCAGATTGCACATAAAAGGTTAAGGAGGATTTGCACATTTCCATGTATCTACAATAACTCCAAACCATGGATGTCAAACTCATTTTAGTTCGGTTTCACATTCAGCGCAATTTGACCTCAAACGGGCCGGACCAGTAGAATAATAACATAGTAACCTATAAATAATGTCAACACCAAAATTTTCTCTATGTTTTAGAGTCAACAGTAATCTTACGTTATGAAAATGTTTACATCTACAAACCATCCTTGAAAAAATATTCTTAAGATAAATAAGTGCAATTTTAACAATATTAGGCCTCAGCTCGGTCAGTGAATCTACACAAAACATTTAGCAACAGGCATAAAGTTAAAATTGCGTTTACTTCTCTTAATACTTTTTATGTTGTTCATATTTGTCCAGGTTATTCACTTTTTGTGAAAGGATAGTTTGTAAATGTAAACATGCTCATATAATTTTACTTTTTACACTAAACAAAAGAGAAAAATTTGGATTTGTTATTATTTCCAGGTTGTGATCCCCCTGAACATAGATGACTTTGACACCCTTGACTGTTAATATCTGTTATTTTTTGCATTTCACATATTCATGCGCGGGCCGGTTCTGGCCCACGGGCCGTACGTTTGGCATCCCTGCCCCAAACTCTCCCCTCTGCACCAGACAGAAGTCCTTTGGAGGTTTCTCCGAGGTTAACCTGGGGTGTGTACGAGGTGTGGGTCTGTGTGTGTCTGCGGTGCTGGGTGTTATTTCATCAGTCTGTTCTCTGTCGGCGTCTACAGATGAAGGAGTGTGGGACTCGTTCATCAGACTCCTCCCTCCCAGCAGCAGGTCTGTGTCTGTGCCTCTGGAGCGCCTCAGGTCCGGGATCAGCTACGAGTTCAGAGTCATTGCTGTTAATCGCTATGGTTACGGACAGCCAAGCACACCCTCTGCTGCTCTTGCCGGTAAGCACACACACACACACACACACACACACACACACACACACACACACACTGACAAACAGACAAACCTGTAGAATGTGGTGCTATTGTTATGGTTTGAGTCTCCTGCCATCTAGAGGCACAGCTCATCAACTGCAGCGGTCCTTTCTGACCAGACTGGGGCCGAGCTCTAAGTGTGGTGCACTCCCAGCCTCCGCCGTAAACCCTGAGCACTAAACCCTCACACACTTGACTGGTTTCAGCTTGAGTGTCTCAGGCTTTAAGGGATAGAAAAGGTATATAACAGAATGACACAGCACTTTTCATGATGATTTGTTGATTTCTTAATCCTCTCGGGGAAATTCAATTGATCTAGAGCATAAAATCAAATCAAATTCATGAATAATTCATTATACAGGCTACAAGTCACAGTAGTAAATCTTTCATACCTTTTGGTGTTTGGAACTTTTTAATTGCCAAATAATTAGTTGTGAAAACAGCATGTATTTAATCATATCTACTTTGTTGTGATTTCATGAACCATCTGAAAGGCTTGTTAATATAGCTTAAATTTCAGTCGTTTTTTGTTTGTTTTTTTTTTTTACTTTATTTTTTAAAGTGCCACACCATGGTCTAAGGCAGAAAAATTATCAAGCCTCAAAAAAAAGAAATCATCATTGCAAGATCATACCCAAATTACAATAAAAGTACAATACACAATAACAATATGATACAAAAATAATTATAATAACAAAAAACAAATATAATCACACAGATGAAAAGAAGCAAAAAATTACAGTGAAATAATGAAGAAAGGATGGAGGGGAAAAAGAGATGAAATTAGCTTAATAGTTTTTACCATCATATACTGTTTATATACATGCGTACCCACACACGTACGTCATGTATACATTTCTAATTTTATGTCTACTCCCACATACTACACCGATTACACATTCACATAAGTAAATGTATATTTATCAGTAATGATACAAAACAATAAACTGAGCTCCTAATTAACTGCTAGCTTTTATTTGCTTGTTTTAGAACAATAAAATACTAACATTTCAATCAAAATGGCCTACTTTTTACCTTTTAAACAGTTTCGGAGCATCCCCCTGTAAATCCGTGTTTAATGTCATAAGCTATGAACTATGGGTAATTCTGTCGGGCAAAATGGCCGTAAAAGCTTCACAATGTCTGGGAGAAAGCCCTCAATCACTTCATGATTTGACAGCGGGTCAGCCCTAAACCCTTAGCGTCTGTGATGTATCTGTGAGTGTCGACACTGAGACTGGGCCCAGAGTCCAAATATACATCACACATCCTTTATCCAGCTGACGGTCAGTCAGTGTGGTACAGTTTATACAGCCAAACATGGAGGAAACATCAGGAAGCATACAGTCTGAGGCATACATTTATACTATTACATGTACTTATTATGTTTGTTGTATTTGTTAATCAAGTAATAGTGGTTGGCAATAAGGTGCAAGTTTATGGTATTTAATTATACTGATATATATAGTTGGTGTAAGTAATGGTTCGACCAAGAGAGGAATATTGTAATATTTTAAACACTGTCTTGTCTGACAGAAAAATAGTCACTGTAGCTGACTGTACTTTCTGTAATAAAAGCCTTTTTAAGTACACTCACAAAGGGACCAGACAAAGCAGTAAGGATCAGATCACCCTGATAGCACTTATTTAAATATCCAGGCCATGCAAGTGGAAAATGTTAGGATACTTCCAGTACATACTGCAGCTGATGGGACGTGTGACTTTGATGAATGATGGATGAATCAGGGTTCTTAAAAAGTCCTAAAAGTCTTGAATTTACAAATCTGCATTTATTACCTTAAAAAAAGTCTTTAAAAAGTATTACATTTGAGAAGTTATTTTGCCATAAAGTAGTTCTCTGTGTCATGTTTAACCCTTTATTGTGCACTCAAAGAAATACTTAACATTTCAATCTTAGTGTTTTATTGGAGGACCTAACAAGAATGTATGACTTCTGTGAAGTTTTCATGTTGAAAATCAAGGTCAGTGAAGTTACCATATGTGGTTCCTTACCCATAAGTGACAAAAAAAATACATCATTACTTCCATTAGTACCATTACTTCATGGTACCTAACAAAGCAGTTACACTCACTGTTCGTGCAGAGGCGGACCTTAGAGATCACATTTAACCTGAGACTGTTCCCTCACTGTAACTGTTGCTGTCACCGTCTTGGAATGTGTGTGTGGAAATGACCAAAAATAGTCACTTGCCCAATAAAGGGTTAAATGTGTCTGCATAATGTCCAAGCTGCAAAGTAAGTAATGTTAGTCGACTCAGATCCACCTGTTCCAACACGACCAGTTATCACTAACTTTGCAGTCCCCAGGGAGAAATGATCATAGAACATTCAGTTCTGTGTTCAGTTTGTAGGTAATATTCAGTCTCTGCTGATGTTAATAAATACATTTTCCTCAATTCTAGGAGCCACAAATTTTTGCCAGTGTGACCATGAAATAGGCTGTAAAAAAGGCATTAAATTCTGTTCTAAGGAGTCTTAAAAAGGCCTGAAATTTAACTTGTAGGAACCCGGAGGAACCCTGATGAATATTTACCCGCAAAGTTTGCATTTCGCCTTCTTTTGATCACCGTTTACCGTCCCACCGATGACCCCTCACCTTTTCAAACTAGATCTGTAAATGAAAATGTGACTGACCCGCTGAGTCCCTGTCGCCACATCCTCTGGAAACGGACCGACAGCACATCAGAGCAGGGTGGAGCGTCAGCAGGCGGCGCCGTGTGGGATGAGCCTCAGCTTTAAGGTGGACTGAAGCGGTGTAAAGTTTGATGTTTCCCTGATAAACCTCCCCGTCTGTGCCCGCAGCGTTGACAGAGCGTCCGTTCTATGAGGAGTGGTGGTTCCTGCTGGTCATGGCTCTGGTCGGACTCATCCTCATTCTGGTCCTGGTCTTCGCTCTGCTGCTACACGGACACAACTCCAAGTACAAGACCTGTGGCACAGGTTTGTCTTTGCTGTTTCTTATGTAACACAGACCTCAGCGAAAACTTTTACTAGACTGAAATACCACAGTATAAAGTCCTGCTTTTGAAACTTTATTCAAGTAAAAGTACAACAATGTTAGGATCCAAATGAAGTCATTTAAAATGAATTGGTGAATTCTAAGCATTGATTATTTAATGTGTATTTTTCTTTAGCTTGTTTTAGTTTCTCCATACACTGATGGGTCGTTCTGTTCCTAACTTATTATTTCATGAATATCTAAAAAATAAGTTCTATATTTCCTGCTGAGATGTAATGTTGTATAAGTATAAAGTAAAATAAACATAGTGTTGTGATCAACACTGTACTTTTCTGTCAAAACCAGAAGACTGTAAGTGAAGTCAACATTCAGGGCTGAGTCATTCTCAGCAGCATCAGTGGTTCGGTCAGTGAATCACACCTCCCATCATGGGGTAAGGTTTTACAACCTGAAAATACAAGACAGGTGCAAAATTCTACTATTTAAAAGATAATATGATGAAACGTACTTATAGATATGTTTTGCCCGGTGACACTACATAAACGTATGTCTTTTTCTGAAAACCACCAGGTCTTCAATACATATACTGAATGTGGACAGACATGGACATAAACTGACATTTGACTGGTTTAACTGGAAAAAAAATGCAGTCAAATAACAATAAGAACACTAATGAAAGTGTTTTCACTCAGTTTATGAGATTATTTGATTCTGCACAAAATTCAGAGTCAGTTAATTAGCCTTTTATATCGTGAATTTGTTTTATCATTCGTATTTTCCAGTATTTCTGTTTGTGTTCACTCCTTGTACCACAGATGTCTCTGTTCACTGAGATACTTTGATCACTATAGGCAGCCTGTCTTCTCCTAGTGGACCTCATTTGTGTGTGGTTTTATTCCCAGCGAACATGCTCAACACATTTATTTGCTTTTGATAATTGTATAAAGTTTTATAAAGTTGCACCACCTCTCTTGTACTTTAGTAACATTGCCTCTGGCAGTTTTATTCCTCAGGCATCACTTGCTCCTGTTACATCTGTATGAGAGAATAAAACAAGGTCATCCTTCTTCCCACACACTACACTGATTCGGGGTAAATAGTACCCTGAAGCATCTTTTTCATAAAATGGTACGCCTGTGGGCCCACTGTAATTTCAGGACGTTTTCAGATATAAAACTAACCTGATGCTGAAAATAAGTTTAATAATTAACACCGAGTTTTACTGTGCTGTAAAAACCGCCTAAGTCTTTAACTTAAACAAAACACAGCTGCTTATTCTACGGTGTCAGTTCAATGACACTTATCCCGTAGGAGTTTACACATCCACATATGGATGATTACTATAAAACTATCGTCATTGTTCTATTCTCTGTCACCCAAAAAACATCTTCTACCTGCTATTCACACGCATAAGCATAAAATATTTAAGTTTCTTCTTTTACTTTTAGTCCCAATAGCTTGTTCCTGTAGCTTTGACAAAATCAATGCAAACTATACATCATATATA